>JABBMZ010000009.1:0-378750 GCA_013403795.1 Teratosphaeria pseudoeucalypti
GCTCTACTCTAAATAAACCTAATCTTCTCGATCTTTCCTTTATAGAGTTAGTACTAGTCTTAGGCTACTTACTTTAAGCTATATAAGCTCTTCTCTAGCTTAAGTACCTCGCCTAGGTTAACTCTAAATCTAGGCGGAGCACGTATTAGAATAACTTCCTTTAGGACTAACTCCGTAAAAGTATTATTAACGTCGACCTAGTATAGCTCCTAGTCATTTATGCATACTATAGCTATAAAGAGGCGAATAGTATTATATCTAACTATTAGGGCGAATATATCTTTAAAGTCTACTCTAAGTACCTAGCTAAATCCTCTAGTAACGAGTCGAGCCTTAAACTTATTAACCGATCTATTAGTATTATATTTTATATCGAAGACCTATTTCGATATAATTAGATTAGCTCCCGCTAGTACGACTATAGCTTTATAGGTTAGGTTGCCCTCTAACGCTATAGTTTCTACCTATACGGCCTCTAGCTATAAGTGTCCCTACTTCTTATTAGAGACTACCTACTCGTACGTCTTTAGGATAGGTATCTTCTCTAATAGTTGTATTCTAGCTCCTACTACTACTAGGCTATATTCCTCTACATCTACTATAAATCTAAACTAGCTATCCTTATACTAATAGAGCTCTTCTTCTATATTTATACCTAATATTATATTATAGATAGTAATAAAGCTATTAATTATCTCTATAGCTCTCTTTAACTTGTCCTACCTCCCTTCGTTACTCTAATTACAACTTCTCTTACTAGTTACCTTACTTAATTATCTTAGTAGGCCTCTATCTACTCTAACTTCTTCTAACCTATCCGATACTATTCTTATCCTCTTACCTAATACTAGAGTAGGAGATATAGGCGGAGCTACTAGCTCTTATTCTAGCTAGACCTACTCTAACTAGCCCTACTCCTTCTCTTATTACTCTAACTTCTCTAGCTCGTCGTTAAAGTTAAGGTTATATCTCTCGACGCTTACGTTAGGTTTTAGTAGCTATAGTAGTTAGATATATGTCGCGACCCTACGTATTATAGTTAGGCTTAGTAGCGTTAGGTTCGGCGGTAATAGGCGCGTTAGGTTCGGGTTAGGCTCTAGTAAGCGCCTAACTAGTTTTCGCGTTAGTATAGAATTACTCTAATTCTTTAGAGTAAAGCTAAGTTTAATCTTACTCCTCTTACTTTCTTCGAAGAATTTAATAGATCCCGTAGTAATTACCTACCTTAAATTAGGTGCCTAGATCTTCTATATCTTTATAGTACTCTTAATATACCTAATAAATACTCCCTTACGTCTCTAATTTATTAGCTTATCTCTCTACGAATCCTTAGGTATCGACTTCGGATTAATATACGAAATAACCTAGTACTCCTAAACGCGTATATAGTTAACTAATAGTTGTTTCTCTAACTAAGCCTCCTCTAGCGTTAGTAAGAGATTATTAATCTTAACTAGGTATAGGTTATAGACATATTAGCTCGTAGTTAGAGCTTCTAGCTAGAACTTAATTAGAAGCCTAGCGTCCTCTATTATCGCTCTAACTACCTATTTAGTATCCCTAATATGCTTCTTAGTAATACTATTTGCCCTAGAGTCGTACGCTTTAGTTAGGTTAAGCTCTATACTATACTCTAACTCCTATTCCTTTAGAATAGATAGGAGTTTATCTATATTATTACTTCTTACTACCTTAGGCTTTAAGCTATTAGTCTAAAGTTCGACTTTCTTTTACTAACGTCGAAGTACTTTAGCCGAGTCCGACTTCTTCTTAAAGGAGTACGCCTATACTTTTTGTAAGTAATTATTAATAATAATAAGGAAGTATCTATACTCTTCCTTCGATAATAGTAAGGGACTATAGATATTAAGTAAGATAAGTTTAAGGATCTAATACTTTTAGTTAGTTACCTTTCTCTACTTCCTCTTTATATTAGTAATTCTATATGTCTTATAGTTAAAGCTATCGATAATAGGTACTAGGTTCTTTAGCGTAGTAACCTTATAAAGGGATCTTAGCTTAGATATACTATAGTATAAGAAGCGATAATACTAGAGATTGTAGAGTTTATATATAGCTTAGTTAGAGTTATCTATATCTGCTATTAGAGTAAGTAGAGACTCTATTCTATTCTCTACTTCGTTAGTCTAAGGGACTAGGATACTATAGACTTTCTAGAGTTAATAGACACTATAGTAAGAACGATATTTAAGAACTAGATCGATATTCGAGTTTACTATATAGAACGTATTAGGAAGTATTATTCTAACTAAATCGAATTTCTAGATAAGCTTTTAACCTAAGATTAGAGTAATACCTAGGTTCGGAATATAAAACGTAGATACTATAAGACTTCCTCTAAACGTATTAGAGACTTCTATTATACCTCTATATCTACTCTCTAAGAAGCTACCCCCGACCTTTATTCTTCTTAGACTAGTTAGGTTTTGGCTCCTAAAGAGATTCTTGTTATTAGATATATAGGCTAATACGCTAGAGTTAAGAAGAATCGCACCTTATAGAAGCTTACCTTTATAATTAGCTATAGCTTCTACTAACTTATACTTATCTTTACTCTTATCGTTAGAAAAGTCCGAGCTCTTAGAGAAACTCGAGCATTCTAAATTAGAGTCGCTAGATAATAATACGCTAGCTTCGGCTATATATACCTTATCCTTTTTATACTTCTACTTGCCCTTACTCTTATTAGAGTACTTCTTATCCTTCTTGCCTAGTCGCGACTTACTCTAACTAGACTTATTCTTTACCTTCTTAAGTACCTTAATCTTCTACGTTAGAGTCTTTAGGTTAGTTATATTCGCTTTTCTTTAGCGCTACAAGCTAGACCTCCTCTTATTCTTCTTCTTCTTTAGCATCTTTTAGCACTTTAATAGGCTTAGGTACTTAGGAATAAAATGTTTAGATAAGCTATAAAGATAGTACGACCTAGCTCTTCTAGCCTCTATACTTATTATATAGTTAGAGCCTTATATCTAGGCTTCCTCTTCGAATAAGATATATATAATCTTTACGCCGTCCTTTATACCTATTAGGTCGATCGTCTGTCTAAGATTATAGTATTACTTTAGTAATACGTTTAGTAACTACTAGACTACCCTATTATACAAGTATAAGATCTTTAAGTCTAGCTCGATACTAGTAATCTTACGTAAGAGGCTTGATAGAGTTATAAAGGTATTATTAATTATTATGTCCTTATCTATCTTATAGGTTATATACTATTACTAGTATACTCTTAACGAAGTTAGAAGGTTTTTAGTATACTTTATGTTTAGGAGGGCCTATATATCTATAGCTATAATATACTCTAGTATTAGAGATAAGTCGATCTTATCTAGGCTCTAAGTTATCTTAAATAGAGCTATAGAGTTATCCTAGTACTACTTATTAGTATTTACTAGCTTATATATGTAATTTCTAAATATATACTATAAATGACTCCCTTCTATTATAGTCGCTCGTAGTATTATTCTAATACTCTAGCTCGAGGAGCTCTAATTAGCACTCTAACTAGCGGCTCTCTAACTAGTAGAGCTCTAACTAGTAGTACCCTAACTAGTACTCTAACTGCCCTAACTAGTAGAGTCCTTACTAAGGTGTATGTTACTTATCCTAGATACTAACGTATTAGACTCTAACTATAACTTCTAGGCGCGAGGAGGCGCCTATCGAGTAGGATAAGGTACTTATTAAGTAGCTAAAAGAAGAGGAGGTAGTTACGTTATAGTCTCTCTAACTCTTAGAATCTCGCTATTTATAATCGCTGTCCTTAGGCTAGCTAGAAGAGGGGCCTTCTAATCTAGTAGCTATACGACCTTCTTTAATATAAGTAGTCGTATTACCTATTTAAACTAGAGCTTATAGTTCTCTTAAGTAAGAGTAGAGACCTTCTTCTAGTCCTTAGTAGAATCTATAGTAAAAAGAATTAAAAATAAGTAAACTAGTAAACTAAGAATAAATAAGAGATAAACAAAGTAGTAGTTTTAAGTCAAATCTAGTATAGTTTTTCCTAAGGTTACTATAAACTTTAACTATATCTAGGCGGTTACTAGGCGCTTTTACGACTTATATATGCCTTAGGAGCTCTCTAATCGGTCTTCTAATTAGCTCCAGTCTTCCTATATAGTATAGTAGCGGCCTCGAGTCTGCTTTTAATTAATAAGTAGATTAAGCATACTCTTCTAACAAATTCGACTCCTAGCTATAGGTAAAACCTAGGCTTATAACCTATTAAACTAAGATCCTCTCTCTATTAGGTAATAGATTTACGTATATAGAAGTAGCTATAGGAGGAATATATTATATTAGGAAAGGATTGTCTATTTATACTAAAAAAATAAATAGTTATGTCCGTCTCTCCTTTATCTCCTCCTTAAATACTCCTCCTAGGGCTAAGCTTATAGGGCCTTAGTTAGAGGACTAGTAAGTTATAATCTAGTATAACTCTTCTTATTCTAACTTAAGCAGGAAGGTATAAGACTACCCTTTACCTTTTTAACACTCCTACTTAGGTATATGCCGTCTATAGCTCCTACTAACCCTAAGCAACTCCTACTAGCTTCTAATCCCTAGTCTAGAGTCCTCTAGAGGTAACGTGCCTCTTTGTCCTTATAAGAGAGGGTTATAAATTAGAATATGTTTGTCTTCTCTTTATCTTTATAATAGAGAATTATAAATTAGAGTATGTTTACCTCTAATATATAAATAAAGTCGTAAGCTAGAGTATACTTACTCTTTATATATACTAGTTTGTTTGTTTATCTAGCTTATATAAATGCCTTATCTTTATAGGCAGGTCCGACTCTATACAAAGTCGTCTATCCTCCCTCTCTTCCTTAATATACTTCTTTAGTTATTATCTCTCTAATACCTTAATACTTCTCTAACACCTTAGTATAGTATAATAGTAAGGTGTTCCGTTAATTCTATTAGACAACGCTTTACTCGACGAGAAGCTTAGATAGCTTATAGCTCTAAGCTCTAACGCTATAAGGCACCTAACTCTTAGTTATACCTAGCTCTAAGTATACATTCGCTTCCTCTGCGAGGTATACTACGCTAGTCGGTTTTCCTAGGTCCCTCTAGTATTTAAGGGTAATATAACCCGTTTTTACGTTACTTATTCGAGTATTATATTCCTAACGATCCGGGTTTATAAGAGTATAACCTAAATATACTAACTAGTATAATACTTATTATAGCGGGCCTTATAATAGCTAGTACTACCTAGACTATAAACTAGGTCTAGTGTACTACTAAGTCGGGAGGCTAGTATATTAGCCTATATGCTCTTTATTACTCTAACCCTAGAAATCCTTATCTCGAGGGCTCTTATACTAATTGCTTTAGAAAGAACTAAAAGAAGTATTACTTGCTTTATACTAGAGTAGTAGGCGAGAATCCCTTAGGTTAGAGTAGTACTATAGGTTAGAGTAGTCTATTAGGCTAAGTTTAGAGTAGTCTATTAGCCTAAGCTTAGAGTAGCCTATTAGCCTAAGTTAAGGTAGGTAGCTACAACCTCTAGCCTCGTCTCCCTACTTCCTAGCCTATTAACCTAACTTCCTAAGCTCTAACTTGTTAGAGCCTAGGTTAGAGTCCTAACCTAGGCCTATAGCGTTAGAAGGATAAGGATCGTCGTTAGAGGAGTCTAGATCGTTACTAGATAGCTCTAGATAAGTACTAGGAGAGCGAGCACTATAGGTTGCTTACTAGTCTCGCGGATTATTATAATAAGGCCTTCTCTAAGCCTTATATAAACCGAGAAGCTAGAGACCTCTTTGCTATATAGTTTAATAAGACTCTATAGCTATACGAGGACATTCTAGTTAGGACTAAGCCGACGCTATTTACCTAGAGTAACCTTATCTATTATAGGATTTTAGTCTACCTCTAGGAGGCTAAATTCGCCTAGTAGGAACAGAGTATTCTTAGGAGGCCTTTAATTCTCCTAGATTAGGTAGCTAACTATAAGTTGAACTAGATAAGTAAGAGGATTAAGGCTCTAACCTATTAGTATCTTACCGACTAGGCCTTCCTCTTCTAGCCCTACTAGCGTGCCTCGATTCCGCCTATAATTAAGGAAGAGTCCCTATTAAGCGAAAGGTCTGCTACTCTACTAAGGCAAACTTTAGTCTCTATTCCTAATATAGCTTCCTAGGGTATAAGCCTTAGTTAGAGACGTTAGAGCTCTAACGTTCCTAGTTAGAGGCATTAGAGTACCGAGATTCTTAATTAGAGGCGTTAGTTGCTTAGAGAGACCTAGGAAGAAAGATAGGAGTAGGAGATCCTAGTAACTCTTTCCTCTCTAACTTGTCGTCGACCTTCTAGACTAGATGTCTATATAACTAGTATAAGTCTAATCTTCTTACGTAGGAGTCTAAGGAGTTAGCCTATTAGAAGTATATAGAGTAGTATCCCTTCTTCCCCTACTCTAGACGACTATAATATTCTACTTCCTACTAAGCGCTCGCCTTCTAAATATCGGCTATCTCCTAATATTAGCCTAGGCGCCTCTAGAGTTAAGTAGTACTTAGGTGTTCCTTATTAGAGTCTATATCTTACTTGTCTAAGCCCCCTTATTATTATATAGAGACCTCCTAAGAATCTACTCTATAGTATTACTAAGGCAGATAGAGTAAGGGCTTAGTAAGAGTTCTATAGTTAGTAACAGTTTTACTAGGAGATTACCGAAACGCCTAATAAAAGAATTAGTAGCGAAGTTTCTAAGTTGCCTAATATAGGTCGGTCTTAGGCTAGTCGTCGTAGTAGTTAGAGTAGTAGTTAGAGTACTAATTATAGGGCTCGTAGTAGTTAGAGTACTTATTATAGGTCTAGAGGAGGCCGCTAGTAGTATAAGTATTATAGTAGGGATTTATAAGTTCCTAGTAATAAACGAGATTACCTAAGGTAGTAGGTTAGTCTAGTAGTATATTATAGTGCTGCTCCCTAATAGCAGCTATAATTGTAGAAATAGAAAGAAAAGCAAAATAAAAAGATTACTTCCCTAGCTAAAGCTACTCTACTACCTTCTCGAATTAGAGTCCTAGTTTTAGTTTCGTTAGGCTATCGGCAATTATGTTAGAGGTCTTAATATAGCTAATAGAGATAATACCCTTCTTATAGAGGTCTCTCTAATAATAGTAAGCTATGTCGATATGCTTTAACCTCTTACTAGCATATATATTCTTTGTAAGAGTAATTACTACTTAGTTATCTCCTTGTAGCTACACTATTAGTAATCCTATAGCGAATTTTATCTCCTCCTTAATATATAGGCTCTAACTAATGTGTCTTTATATCTTTATATCTTAAAGGATCTAATAGAGGAACTACGACTACTTTATATACCTTACTATTACTATATACTCTACTTCTATTATCGAGCCTACTACTAACTTTTGCTTCTTACTAGCCTACGACACTAGTCCTCTAGTAAGTATAAACACATTCCCTAGTACTAAGATATAGTCTAACTTATCTATCGTATAGTCTAAGTTAGAGTACCCTATAAGTATATCTTGTACCTTCGTATTATATATAATTCTAAGGTCCTTTAACGAGCGTATATACCTCCTAAGCTTCTTTAGAGCCTACTAGTAATATTTAGCTAGATCTAATATATACTAGCTTAGCCTTCTAAGTACAAATATAATATTAGGTCTAGTTAGAACGCCTATATATATCTAGCTACTAATAGCTTCTTAGTATTCTTTCTTATCTACTCTAACATCGTTAGGTCCTAGTACTCTAATCGCGTCGTAGCTATCTAGAAGTAATTAGGTTAGGGAGGCACTCTCTACTAATATTATAAGCTTGTCTAGCACCTTTTCGATATAGTGCGTCTAGTCTAAGCGTAAAGTACTAGCTTCTTAGTCTCTAACAATCCTAATATTTAGAAGGTAGTTCGCTTCGCCTAGGTCCTTAATTTTAAAGAATATTATAAACTTCTTTTTAAACTAGTCTATATCGGTTATACTTTCCGCTCCTATTATAATATCGTCTATATATACTAGAATTATTAGCTTCTAGGTAGAATAGATAAAGAGGTAAGAATTAGCTCTACTCTAAATAAACCCGATCTTCTCGATCTTTCCTTTATAGAGTTAGTACTAGCCTCGGGCTACTTGCTTTAAGCCGTATAAGCTCTTCTCTAGCTTAAGTACCTCGCCTAGGTTAACTTTAACTCTAGGCGGAGCATATATTAGAATAACTTCCTTTAGGACTAACTCCGTAAAAGTATTATTAACGTCGACCTAGTATAGCTCCTAGTCATTTATGCATACTATAGCTATAAAGAGGCGAATAGTATTATATCTAACTATTAGGGCGAATATATCTTTAAAGTCTACTCTAAGTACCTAGCTAAATCCTCTAGTAACGAGTCGAGCCTTAAACTTATTAACCGATCTATTAGTATTATATTTTATATCGAAGACCTATTTCGATATAATTAGATTAGCTCCCGCTAGTACGACTATAGCTTTATAGGTTAGGTTGCCCTCTAACGCTATAGTTTCTACCTATATAGCCTCTAGCTATAAGTGTCCCTACTTCTTATTAGAGACTACCTGCTCGTACGTCTTCGGGATAGGTATCTTCTCTAATAGTTGTATTCTAGCTCCTACTACTACTAGGCTATATTCCTCTACGTCTGCTATAAATCTAAACTAGCCGTCCTTATACTAATAGAACTCCTCTTCTACGTTTATATCTAATATTATATTATAGATAGTAATAAAGCTATTAATTATCTCTATAGCCCTCTTTAACTTATCCTACCTTACTTCGTTACTCTAATTACGACTTCTCTTACTAGTTATCTTACTTAACTATCTTAGTAGGCCTCTATCTATTCTAACTTCCTCTAACCTATCTAATACTATCTTTATCCTCTTACCTAATACTAGAGCGGGAGGTATAGGCGGAGCTACTAGCTCTTATTCTAGCTAGACCTACTCTAACTAGCCCTACTCCTTCTCTTATTACTCTAACTTCTCTAGCTCGTCGTTAAAGTTAAGGTTATATCTCTCGACGCTTACGTTAGGTTTTAGTAGCTATAGTAGTTAGATATATATCGCGACCCTACGTATTATAGTCGGGCTCGGCGGTATTAGGTTCGGTAGTAATAGGCGCGTTAGGTTCGGGTTAGACTCTACTAGGCGCCTAACTAGTTTTTGTATTAGTATAGAACTACTCTAATTCTTTAGAGTAAAGCTAAGTTTAATCTTACTCCCCTTACTTTCTTTAAAGAATTTGATAGATCCTATAGTAATTACTTGCCTTAAATTAGGTGCCTAGATCTTCTATATCTTTATAGTACCCTTAATATACCTAATAAACACTCCCTTACATCTCTAATTTATTAGCTTGTCTCTCCGCGAATCCTTAGGTATCGACTTTAGATTAATATACGAAATAACCTAGCATCTCTAAACGCGTATATAGTTAACTAATAGTCGTTTCTCTAACTAAGCCTCCTCTAGCGTTAGTAGGAGATCGTTGATCTTAACTAGGCATAGGTTATAGACATATTAGCTCGCAGTTAGAGCTTCTAGCTAGAACTTAATTAGAAGTCTAGCATCCTCTATTATCGCTCTAACTACCTATTTAGCATCGCCGATATGCTTCTTAGTAATGCTATTCGCCCTAGAGTCGTACGCTTTAGTTAGGTTAAGCTCTATACTATACTCTAACTCCTATTTCTTTAGAATAGATAGGAGTTTACCTATATTATTACTTCTTACTACCTTAGGCTTTAAGCTATTAGTCTAAAGCTCGACCTTCTTTCGCTAACGTCGAAGTACTTTAGCCGAGTCCGACTTCTTCTTAAGGGGGTACGCCTATGCTTTTCGCGAGTAATTGTCGATAATAATAAGGAAGTACCTATACTCTTCCCTTAATAGTAGTAAGGGACTATAGATATTAAGTAAGATAAGTTTAAAGATCTGACGCTTTTAGTTAGTTACCTTTCTCTACTTCCTCTTTATATTAGTAATTCTATATATCTTATAGTTAAAGCTATTAATAATAGGTACTAGGTTCTTTAGCGTAGTAACCTTATAAAGGGATCTTAGCTTAGATATGCTATAGTATAAGAAGCGACGATACTAGAGATCGTAGAGTTTATACGCGGCTTAGTTAGAGTTATCTATATCTGCCGTTAGAGTAAGTAGAGACTCTACTCTATTCTCTACTTCGTTAGTCTAAGGGACTAGGATACTATAGACCTTCTAGAGTTAATAGACACTATAGTAAGAACAATATTTAAGAACTAGATCGATGTTCGAGTTTACTATATAGAACGTATTAGGAAGCATTATTCTAACTAAATCGAATTCCTAGATAAGCTTTTAACCTAAGATTAGAGTAATACCTAGGTTCGGAATATAAAACGTAGGTACTATAAGACTTCCTCTAAACGTATTAGAGACTTCTATTATACTCTTATGTCTACTCTCTAAGAAGCTACCTCCGACCTTTATTCTCCTTAGACTAGTCGGGGTTAGGCTCCTAAAGAGATTCTTCTTATTAGATATATAGGCTAATACGCTAGAGTTAAAGAGAATTACACCTTATAGAAGCTTACCTTTATAATTAGCCGCAGCTTCTACTAACTCGTACTTGTCTTTACTCTCGTTATTAGAGGAGTCCGAGCTCTTAGAGGAACTCGAGCACTCTAAATTAGAGTCGCTAGATAATAATACACTAGCTTCGGCTATATATACCTTGCCCTTTTTGTGCTTCTGCTTGTCCTTCTTACCTAGTCGCAACTTGCTCTAACTAGACCTATTCTTCGCCTTCTTAAGTGCCTTAATCTTCTACGTTAGAGTCTTTAGGTCGGTTATATTCGCTTTTCTTCGGCGCTATAGGCTAGACCTCCTTTTATTCTTCTTCTCCTTTAGTATCTTTTAGCACTCTAATAGGCTTAGGCACTTAGAAATAAGATGTTCGGATAAGCTATAAAGATAGTACGACCTAGCTCTTCTAGCCTCTATACTTATTATATAGTTAGAGCCTTATATCTAGGCTTCCTCTTCGAATAAGATATATATAATCTTTACGCCGTCCTTTATACCTATTAGGTCGATCGTCTGTCTAAGATTATAGTATTACTTTAGTAATACGTTTAGTAACTACTAGACTACCCTATTATACAAGTATAAGATCTTTAAGTCTAGCTCGATACTAGTAATCTTACGTAAGAGGCTTAATAGAGTTATAAAGGTATTATTAATTATTATGTCCTTATCTATCTTATAGGTCGTATGCTATTACTAGTATACTCTTAACAAAGTTAGAAGGTTTTTAGTATACTTTGTGTTTAGGAGAGTCTATATATCCGTAGCTATAATATACTCTAGTTTTAGAGATAAGTCGATCTTATCTAGGCTCTAGGTTATCTTAAATAGAGCTATAGAGTTATCCTAGTACTACTTATTAGTATTTACTAGCTTATACGTATAATTTCTAAATATGTACTATAAATACCTCTCTTCTAGTATAGTCGCTTATAGTATTATTCTAATACTCTAGCTCGAGGAGCTCTAATTAGCACTCTAACTAGCGGCTCTCTAACTAGTAGAGCTCTAACTAGTAGAGCTCTAACTAGTAGAGCTCTAACTAGTAGTGCTCTAACTAGTACTCTAACCGCCCTAACTAGTAGAGTCCTTACTAAGGTGCATATTACTTATCCTAGATACTAGCGTGTCGGATTCTAACTATAACCTCTAGGCGCGAGGAGGCGCCTATCGAGTAGGAGGCGCCGCTTATTAAGCGGCTAAAGGAGGAGGAAGTAGTTATATTATAGTCTCTCTAACCCTCGGAATCTCGCTATTTATAATCGCTATCCTTAGGCTAGCTAGAAGAGGAGCCTTCCGATCTAGTAGCTATACGACCTTCTTCGATATAAGTAGTCGCATTACCTATTTAAACTAGAGCTCGTAGTTCTCTCGAATAAGAGTAGGGACCTTCTTCTAGTCCTTAGTAGAATCTATAGTAAAAAGAATTAAAAATAAATAAACTAGTAAACTAAGAATAAACAAGAGATAAACAAAGTAGTAGTTTTAAGTGGAATCTAGTATAGTTTTTCCTAAGGTTACTATAAACTTTAACTATGTCTAGGTAGTTACTAGGCGCTTTTACAACTTATATGTACCTTAGGAGCTCTCTAATCGGTCCTCTAATTAGCTCTAGTCTTCCTATATAGTATAGTAGCGGCCTCGAGTCTGCCTTTAATTAATAAGTAGATTAAGCATACTCTTCTAATAAATTCGACTCCTAGCTATAGGCAAAACCTAGGCTTATAACCTATTAAACTAAGATCCTCTCTCTACTAGGTAATAGATTTACGCGTACGGAAGTAGCTATAGGAGGAATATATTATGTTAGGAAAGGATTATACATTTTTATATAAATAGAAAAAAATTAGTTAAAACTTCTCTCTTTTTAAGAAGAGGAATCGTCTCTTCTCTCTCCCCCTTAAATACTCCTCCTCCTAGGGCTAAGCTTATAGGGCCTTAGTTAGAGGACTAGTAAGTTATAATCTAGTATGACTCTTCTTATTCTAACTGAAGTAGGAAGGCATAAGACTACCCTTCACCTTTTTAATAATTTGATTCCTATACTTTATTATATATAACTAATTAGCTATCCCTATTTAGGAACTTAAGTCCTCTTTTAAGGAAGGTCTAGATTAAAGTAGGTAGAGGCTACCTCTATACTATATATATAGGAATAGTAGTAGTAGGAGGTAAGAGAGAGAAGCAAATCTTACTAAAAAAGGTCTTGTTTATACCTAGTCTTAGAGTAAATCTAGTGTTATAGAATTAGTTTAGTTAGTAATTTGGAGTTTAGCTACTAAAAATTTATACTTATTTTAGATTCTAAGAAGCTAGTTATTTAGACAAAATTAAGAGGAGAGGTTCTATTTATTAAGTTAATTAATAATAACCTTTCTAAGAAGGCTATTCTATATATATAATAGACTAACTACTACGCCTATTATGCTACTAAAGGAGTTTTACTATAGTAGGAGTTATAATATAGAAGATTTACATATTTAGAGAAGGACTCTTAAGAGATCTCTATAAAGTTACTAACCTAAAGGAAAGTATACTAGTTCCTAAGACATATTAGCTATATAGGGTATACTTATTAGTAAAGATAAAGAGATATAAAGGTAAGAAGATAGGAAGAAAACCTTAGAGGTTGTCTCTAGTCTTAATTAACGTCTATAGACCTCTACTAGTATTAAGGCTAGGTTATAAGTAGTAGATTAAGATAGTAGATAACTACTTAAGAAAGAAGTAGACCTATTTATTAAAAACTAGAGAAGATGCTATAGCGACCCTATAAGAATAGACAAGAAAAGCTAAGTTATAGTTAGGGAACTAGATTAAGGTAGTAAGGAGTAATAGAGTAAGGGAACTTCTTACCTTACTAAAATAGTAGGAGAAAGAGTTTAGGATCTTATACTATATAATAGAGGTATATAACTTAATTTAGAATAGAGTTATAGAAAGATTAATTTAGACCTTAGAAGAATATATAAAGGTAATACTTAAGGCTAGTAATATACCTATTAAGTTCTAGCTAGAAGTACTTAAGGTATATATAGTTATAAGAAATGCCTTACTAGATAGACTAGAGATTAATAGCTTTAAAGTCTTCCTAGAGGAGGCTTTTATAGATAATAAGCCGTTAATATTACATTTTAAGGTCTAGGAATATAAAGCCGTTATATATATAGATTCTAGGTCTTATCTATTAGGATTAAGATTAGATAAGCTTATAAATATAAGTAAGGATGTTATCTTTGTTAGGTATATTCCTAATATATTAAAGATGTAGCTATTCTAGGAACCTAATATAAGGGTAATTAGGACATATAATACTACTATTTAGTTTAAGAATAAGAAAGGAGGAGATATAGAATTAAATGTTCCTAAGCTTAATTAAAATAGTAGAGCTCTAGTAAGGAACCTAGTAGAGAGGCTATTAAAGAAATAGGAAGAGCTTAAGGACTATAGGCCCTAACCTTTAAGTCAACCTATTATATAAATTCTACCTCTACTAAGGAACAAAGATAAGTACTAGAAGATATACAATTTAGAAGGAGAAGAAAATAGGGAACTAGCCTAAGAGCAAGATCTTAATCCTTAGAAGGATTAAGTAGAGGAAATATTAAAGACCTAGCTAGAGGGATAAGGAAGAAAGAAGCAAAGGTCTATTTTAGATAAAGGGTATAGACTAGAACTAAAACTATATAGTATAGTTACACCCTCTATACTATAGAAGATAGGAAGAGAGTTAGATAATAACCTACCTAAATCTAAATATTATAAGGCATTTCTTAGTATAATAATAGACTTAGACCCTAGCCTAACCTAGGTTAATAAGTTACTAAAGAACATTAAAGAGACTACTTTTGTAGTAATAGCGCTAATTATCTTATATAAGTAGGAGGTACTAATTCTAAAAACATATAAGTAGGTAGTAGAGGATTCTAAATAGAGACACCTATAGAAGGAAGCTATCTAGAAGGAGCTTTCTATACTAGAAAATAATAATACCTAGATACTAGTTACTCCTCTAAAAGGAGCAAACCTAGTTACTTCTATATAGGTATTTAACATTAAGAGACTAATTAGTAGGTTAATAGATAGGTTTAAGGCAAGACTTATTATAAGAGGTTTCTCTTAAAAGTTTAGGATTGACTTCTAGGAGACCTTTATACTAATAGTAAGGTATAATACTATAAGAGTATTTATAGCAGCTATTTATAAGAAGGATCTAGAATTGTACTAAGTAGATATAAATAATATATTTATAGAGAGTACTCTATAAGAAGATATCTTTATAGTTCCGCTACTAGGAGTAGAGAACCTGCCTAATATAGTCCTTAAGATCCTAAGAAGCTTATATAGACTAAAGCAAGTAGCGAGAAATTAGAATAAACTATACGTAAATTAATCTTATCTAGGCTTCGAGTAATCTTAAATAGAGCAGTAGAGTTATCCTAATACTACTTATTAGTATTCGCGAGCTCGTATATATAATTCCTAACTTTATACTATAAGTACTCTCCTTTAGATATAGTAGCTTACAGTACTATTCTAATAAGTCGTAGGTCTAGCTAATTACTATCCTACGGCTCTAAAGAACTCTAATTATTCTAACTAGTGCTCTAACTAGTATTCTAACTACTTCCGCTAGAAGAGCTCTAACTAATATATAGGTCTCTTAGCTTAGAGCTTAATAGGTTAGATACCCTCTATAGTAGTTAAGTACTAGCTAGGGTAAGAGGTAGCTATATTATAGAGATTAGGAAGTTAGTATCTCTAATAACTAGAACTTCGCTATTTAGAATTGTAGTTCTTAGGCTTCCTAAGAGAGGGGCCTTTTAGTCTAGTAGCTATATAACCCTCTTTAATATAAGTAGTCGTATTACCTACTTAAACTAGAGCTTATAGTTCTCTCGAGTAAGGGTAGGGACCTTCTTCCTATCCTTAGTAGAATCTATAGTAAAAGGTATTATAAACGAATAGATAGATAAACAAAAGATAAACGAATTAGTAGTTTTATATCGAAATCTAGTATAGTTTTAAAAGGTTACTACTAACTTTTAACTATATCTAGTTAGTTGCTAGGCGCTTTTATAACTTATCTATACCTAAGGAGCTACTCTAATTAGTCCTTCGATTAGCTCTAGTCTTCCTATATAGAGCGGTAGTAGCCTCTAGTCTGCCTTTAATAAATAAGTAGATTAAGTACACTCTTCTAATAATTTCGACTCCTAGCTATAGGCAAAACCTAGGCTTATAACCTATTATTTTAAGATCCTACACTTAGTACTAGGCAATAGATTTACGTAATAGAAGTAGCTATAGGAGGAATATATTATTAGGTATATATTAGAAGGTAAAATAAACGTATTAGGTTCTTTAAGAGAAGAAGGAATCTTCTCTTCTCTCTCCTCTAGAAATACTCCTACTAAGGCCAAGCTTATAGAGCTTAGTTAGAGTACTCCTAAGTTATAAACTAGTATAACTCTCCCTACTCTAACTTAATATTACTAGCATGCGACTACGTATTACTTTTTAACAAGCTCTAGTTTAAGTAGGTAATATAGCTACTTATATAGAAGAGGGTCGTATAGCTACTAGATCGAAAGGCCCCTCTCCTAGTAAGCCTAAGAACCGCGATTCTAAACAACGAATTTCTAGTTATTAAAGAGGCTAACTTCCTAATCTTTATAATATAGCTACCTCTTACCCTAGCTAGTACTTAACTACTATAGAGGGTATCTAACCTATTAAGCTCTAAGCTAAGAGACCTATATATTAGTTAGAGCTCTTCTAGCGGAAGTAGTTAGAATACTAGTTAGAGTACTAGTTAGAATAATTAGAGTTCTTTAGAGCCGTAGGATAGTAATTAGCTAGACCTACGACTTATTAGAATAGTACTATAAGCTACTATATCTAAAGGAGAGTACTTATAGTATAAAGTTAGGAATTATATATATAAGCTCGCGAATACTAATAAGTAGTATTAGGATAACTCTACTACTCTATTTAAGATTACTCGAAGCCTAGATAAGATTAATTTAACTCTAATACTAGATTATATAAGAGCTATAGAAGTATAGTCCCTCTTACTCTTAAAGTATAGTAAGAATCTTCTAACCTTATTAAGAGTATACTAGTAATAGTATATAACCTATAAGATAGATAAGGACATAATAATTAATAATACCTATATAATTCTATCGAACCTCTTATATAAAATTATTAGTATCGAGCCTAATATAAGAATCCTATACTTATATAATAGAGTAGTCTAGTAACTACTTAACGCCCTACTAGAGTAGTATTATAACCCTAGACGCATAATCGATCTAATAGGTATAAAGGATAGTATAAAGATTATATATATTCTATTCGAAGAGGAAGCTCGGATATAGGGCTCTAACTATATAATAAGTATAGACGCTAGAAAGGCTAGATTATACTTTCTCTATAGATTAACTAACTACCTTCTTATAAAATGCCTAAGGATAGTAGAGTGCTAGAAGATACTAAAAGAGAAGAAGTATAAGCGTCGGACTAGCCTATAATATTAAAAGACTATAAATATAACTAATCTAAAGACTCTAACGTAGAAGATTAAAGTACTTAAGGTTAGAGCGAAGGGTAGGTCTAGTTAGAGTAAGCTACGACTAGGTAAGAAGGATAAGAAGCACTCTAATAAAGGTAAGAGTAAGCGTAAGTAGAAGAAAAGTAAGATATACGTAGCTAAAGCTAATATATTATTATTATCTAGTAACTCTAACTCTAAGTACTTAAGTTCCTCTTAGAGCTTAGACTCTTCTAATAAAGAAAACAAGAGTAATAATAAATAGGTAGAAGCTACTATAGACTATAAGAGTAGGCTCCTATAAGATACTATCCTCCTAGACTCTAGTATATTAGCCTATATATCTAACAACAAAAATCTGTTTAGGAACCTAAACCTAACTAGCTAGAGAAGAATAAAGATTAGAGGTAGTTTCTTAGAGAGTAGATATAAGAGTATAATAGAGGTCTTTAATATATTTAGAGAGAGTCTTATATTACTAGCGCTCTATATTCTAAACCTAGGTGTTACTCTAATCTTAGGTTAAAAGCTTGTTTAGGAATTCGATTTAGTTAGGATAATACTTCCTAATATATTTTATATAGTAAATTCGAATATCGACCTAGTTCTTAAATATTCTTCTTCTTATAGAGTCTATAAGAACGTATGCGATAGGCTATCGATATAAAGGTATATAGTAGCGTATAGAGCCTTAGTCTCTAATAATAGAGCAAGGTTAGAAACTAATTACTACCTTCGTTTAGTTACGAAGCAAAGCGTATAATATACGTATACGTACGTTATATATAGCTTAGCTTACTAGCCCGGCTATCTAAGCCTATAGCTCGACTATCTAGTATTATTTGCCCCCTTCTCCTATAAGGATCGTCTCGACACTTAGACTACTCCCTACTTACGTAGAATAAGCGTTAGCCCTTTATAGTCTACTCTATAAGTAGCTCGTCCTTTCTATAAACCTCCTTCTATACTAGGGTAGTACTATAAATCGTATCTTAGTTATAATCCGCGTAATATAACTTCTTTGTTATTATTACGCGACGCATACTATAAATACGCTTAACGCCTCTAGTTAGTCCTAGCGTAGGTTGCCTATAATAATAGGGAGCTTCTACCTATAGGAAGCTCCTATAGTAGGAATAATATATAGGTACAAAGTTTGCTCTATATACGCTACCTTCCTAACTTTTTCCTTCTATATTAAATTATTAGTAATGCCTCCTAAGGGTTCTAAGCGCGCTACTAGCGCTTTACTAGCTACTTCTAGTATACTTATACGCGCTCCGCCTACTCCTAATACACCTTCTAGCTACTATACTTATAGCGAGGAGCTCCTTATTAACGACTATAAGCGTTATACCTAATATATTAGCCTTAAGCGTAAGTATTACCTACTCCGAATATATAAGACGCGTAGCTAACCCTACTCTAGAGTATAAGTAGTATAATACGTATTTTAAGTTAGAGTAGTAGTAGCGTTATAACTAGTATATATATTTATACGCCCTAAGTATATACTTCTCTAGCTTAGTATAACTACTAATTAAGCTTATAGCTATAGTAAGAATAACTATACCTACATTCTAATAAACTAGACTATAGTAGTAGAGTATAATATTATGCTCTACGCCTACGCTAAGGCTAAGTATATTAGGCGCGACGCTAATACCTTAGAGGCTAACTATAAGGCTACCTAGTAAGTATTCCTAGATATTACTATAAACTAGCGTAAGCTACTTAAGGTATATCCCTTACCTACTTATTATATACTATAGGTATAACCTTTAGATACTAACTATCTATAGAGGCTATAGCATTACTATAACTCTATCCCCTAGTACTATCCTACTATTATAGCTAAGAGTAAGCGTGCTACTAGCGCCGCGTAAGTAGGTAGTAATACCTAAGCTATCGCTACTATAGTATAGAATACCTAGGCTCTAGTTAGCCTCTTCGAGCTTAGTCGCGCTATAAGTCTTTGGGCCTATTACTTACTTATTACGTACTAACCTCCTACTAGTTCCTTAAAGCCTACGTACCTACTACTAACCTTAGTTATACTAATACTACTATAATTAGGCTCTAGGCTCGCCTCGATAATAAGATAGAGATAAGCTTATTCTATAAGTATTCCTTACTAGATCGGCGTATACTAATCTCTCGCTAGGAGCGTAAGGGCCTTATAGGCCTTCTAGGTCCTAAGGAGGATAATAAGATAGAGAGGGTAGAGAGTAACGAAGAGTAGCTCTACTCTAGGCACCTTTAGAGAATAAGCAGCTCTAGCTATAAGTATACTTAGCTCCTACGCCCCGCCTAGAGCTATAGTATAGGTAGCCTATAATATAGTTTTCCTTCTAGGCTTACTTCTTCTATTTCCCTTTACCTAAGCTCCTCTTACTCTTCTTCTATACTAAGTATACTTCGATTAGGTCCTTTAAACCCTCGTAGTCTACCTTATTAACCTAGAGGTTATAGTCTTCTAGCTACTCCTTCTACTATACTAGGTACTAGTATATACCGCTATATACCCTAGTACTCTTAATAGCCTTAACCTTATACTTACTATCCTCTTTAGTAAGGAGTATAGGATAGGTAGGCTCCTCGCCTACTTAGCTATTCTATAGCTCTAGTAGCGAGGCATAGAAGACGTTATAGATCTAGTACTAGGTAGGTAGTACTAAGCGATAAGCCTAATTACTAATTGTGTCGAGTACCTAGAAAGGTCTAATAAACTAGGCTACTATTTTCTTCTTAGGTACTAGTAGTTATAAGTTCTTAGTCGATAGTAGTACTATATTACCTATAGAGTATACTTAGCGCTTATACCGCGCGTTATAGTACTCTACTCGCTAGTTTACTATCTATCGCTAATTCTCTTTTAGCTTCTTAGTTATATCGCGTAGCTACTACGTACGCTCTATAGTAGCTAGTACCCTCCTCTTAGTAGACTCGTCCTAAGGCGCTAGTATTAGAGAAGGTTAGAAACCTAGTACTACCTAGAAAGGTAATATACTAGTAGCGGCATTATTATATACGTTACTTATATACTTAGCCTATAGTAATAGCTCTACCTAGTTATTCTACTTATTATTATAGTAACACTAGAGGTATTATTCTAGGATCTAATTTGCCTACTCTATTTAGCTATCTATTTATAGGTAAAACGCCGTACTAAGATTATACTTTAGCTACGCCTTATATACAAAGTCGCTCTAGTACTAGCTAGTAAAAACGCTACCCTAATCTAAGAGTATGCCTTTAGGCATACTAAAACGGCGTATAACCTCGCGTATTAGAATATTCGCTAGCTCTACGCTAGTATATATCTTATTAGTTAGGACGAAGATTACTATTTTAGAGAACCTATCGACAATTACTAGGATAGTATTATATACGTAGCTAAGGAGCTTACTTAGAGGCAGGTCTATAACGAAGTCTATTATAATTTCCTACTATAGCCTATTAGGTAATAGTAGAGTATATACCTCGCTATATCTATAATAGCGTCTGTGTTTTATTATCTAGTATATATAGTAGGTTTGGACATAGCTATCGACTTCCTTTACTATCTCTAGCTACTAGTACTTCCTTACTAGTAAGGTAAGAGTATAGTCTCTTTCGAAGTAGCTAGCTAATAGGTCGTTATAGTATAAGCGTAGTAGCTACGCCTTTAACGCTTCGTTACTTAGGACCTAAATATAACCCTCTCTATACTAGACGCTATACTTAAATTCCTAGTCCTTACTAGTACTCTTAGGGCGCTCTAAGGCTACTTATAGCTTACGTAGCAAGGTCTCTAGGTTACTTAAGATGCCGCCTATTAGAGTCTCCTCTCTAGTTACTACTTTATAAATAAAGGCTAGTAGCGCTACTATAGGTTAACTCTCCTAAGGCCGGAGTAAGAGCTCTATACTCCTAGCCTACTATATATACGCAACCTAGATATAATCTATAATAGGGTTATTAGTCTACCTACCCTCTTATCCCTAGAATAATAGCTTGTTCCTTAGGGTTAGAAGGAGCGTGTTTGCTACTTATATAGTAGGTACGTAGTCTACGTAGTAAGAAGGTCTATTAGCTAGGTTATTAGTCCCCTTATTATACTTAATAGCGAAATCGAACCTTAATAAGTATATAGCCTACTAAGCCTAGTAGCTATTTAGCTACTTTACGCCTATAAAACTACGAAGGTTATTATAGTCGGATAGTACGCGAATTATCTATAGCGCGCCTTTAAGGTAGTAGCGCTACGTCTTAAAGTACTCGACGATTACTAGTAGCTCCTAATTATAGGTCTTATAGTTCTATTCTACTAGAGTAAGCTTCTAAGAATAGAAGGCGATAGAGTGCTAATAAGTAGTATCCTCGCCTATAAAGAGCTAGGAGAGGATACTACCTAAAGCAAACCTAGAGGTATCTATCTCTATCTTAATTAGAAGCTTAGGGTCGTAATACTAGAGGATTAGAGTAGTAGTAAAGGCTACTATAAGCATACGAAACATAGCTTCCTTAGGCTCTCTCTATAGAAATAGACTCTCCTTCGCTTTAGTTATTATAATAAGTAGTGCCGCTATCCTCGAGTAGTTTTTAATAAACTGCCTATAGAAGTTAGCGAAGCTAAGGAAACTCTAGACTTCCTTAAGGGTCTTAGGTACTAGCTACTTCTTAACTACGCTAAGCTTACTCTTATCTATTAACACGCTAGAGCTATTAATAACAAAGCCTAGGAACTCTAGTTAGTAGGTATAGAACTCGCATTTCTTCTAACTAGTATAGAGGGCGTATTTTTGTAGCCGCTCTAATATAAGGCGTAGGTACTAAGTATACTCTTCGCGTAAGTCGCTATAGATTAGAATATTATCTAGATATACTACGTAGCAGATATTAATAAGGCCTATAAGGGCTTAGTTAATATATGCCTAAAAAGTCGCGAAAGCGTTAATTAGCCTAAACGGTATTACTAAGTACTCGAAATAGCTATAGCGCGTATAAAACGTAGTCTTCTAGCAGTCGTCCTTCTTAATTAGGATCCTATAGTATGTATCCTTTAGGTCTAACTTAGAGAACTATACTACCTACCTAAGCTATATAAGCGTCTTGTCTATAAGAGGTAAGGGGCATTAGTCTTTAATCGAGATCTCGTTTAGCCCTTAGTAATCTACGTATAACTATATAGTACTATCCTTCTTAGAAACAAATAGAATAGAAGCACCTGCCTTACTAGTACTACGCTAGATCTAACTATTCTAAAGGGCCTAATCGAGATATTCTTAAAGTAGCTTAAGCTCTACTCCTAATAGATTGTATAGAGGGCGAAAAGGTAGCTTCTTACTAACTTATAACGTAATAGTATACTCCGCGCTATTAACGCGCTTAAGCTTAGCTATATTCTTTTTGTTAGTAAATATATTAGCGAAGTCCTTAACTTCGTTAGGAAGAGATACTAGTCCTACTATTATACTAGTAGCGACTACAAATATATAAGATTTAGTCTTTAGCGACTAATAGAAACGCCTAGCGTTAAGTACGTATATTATAGATAACATACTACTATAACGCTACTTATCTATGTCGCTACGTATAATAATAGCCTACTAGCGCCTCTAAGGCCGCCCTAGTAAAACTAGCGCTCTAGGTATATCTAAGGCGAAGAATATACCCTACGTATGCTTCTCGTATCTAGTACTATCTACTAGTCGGATCTTAAGCTAATACGCGCTATAATAATAGCCTCTCTTCTCCTAGAACGAATCTATAGTAGGAAGAGGCACACTTACGACTCGCTTAAGCCTATACTATAAGACGTAAGCTTAAGATACGACGTTAATATCTACGTAATTATTAAGTAATATATCTGTCTTAACTTCGTCTCCTTCTACGATAATAACTACGCTATATAGGCGCTTTATAGGTACTAGGGCTACGTCTAGACCTAGGGTATATTCCCTTATAGTCGAGGCTATAGAAGGGCTCCTCGACTAATAACTAGCCCTTACCCGACGTATTACTACCTACCTCTTATATAGTAAGTAGGCCTAGGTATAGTATTAAGCCTTCGTAGGCTCTACTACCTCTACCTTATAGGTAGAAGCTATTATCTCCTTCTTTAGGACATAATAATCCTACGCCTAATAGCTGGGTTTACTATAGTTATAATAGTTGTTATTCTTATTAGCTACTCCGCTACTACTCCTAGTAGGCGGAGGTAATAGTAGCTTCTAGAAATCTCCTCTAGACTTCTTACTATCGCCCTTATTAGGCTTCTTATAGTCCTATTAGTTATAAGGTTTACTAGTAGTATACTTATATATAGTACGTAAGCCTCTTACTCTCGCTTACTTAATCTAGGTTACTAGAGAGATTAATTTGTCCTAAGTCTTTAGCGCTTAATAGTAGACTATAATAGCCTTGCCTAGAGTATCCTATAGCTTTATAAGTAAGTATTATATACGTTATATAGGCGTATAGGGTTCTATTTATTCTTCTAGCGTAGCTAAGTATATAGTAAAAGACAAGGTACTTTACTTTTCGCTCTACTTAGCGCTCTTATACTATTAGGCGATAGTAAGCCTATAATTAGTAGGATCCTTAACTACGTCTATTATCTTCTAGTAAAACATCTTCTAGGTATAGTCTAGCGCTAGATTCGAGACTTTATATTTATTATACTAGGTCTTTAAGGTATCTCCTTTAAGGAATATACTCGCGTATATAATCTACGCGTATGTATTACTATAGGCCTAGCCTAATAATACGAACATCTTCTCTAAATAGCAGATAAAGGTTCTTACTTCCTTTAGTATCTTATTAGAGAACTTTAATAGAGGTTCGAGGCGTAGGCTACCTAAGCTACGCGTAGGTATAGTAGGTAAGTTAGCTAACTACGTAGATAATATAGTCGCTACCTCTATAGCCTAGAAACCCGCTACCTATAGGCGCTTATAACGCGCTACGTCTACTTAGAAGTTATAGAGGCGTTACTCCTTATCTAGTACTACCTACTCTTACTTAAGACGAGCTATCTCCTTATCGACTATCTCTCCTACTTCCAGCTAGTTGCTTCTAGCCTCCGCGTCGCGTTAGCGCTACGTATAAGTAGGCGTAGAGCCCGCTTAGCTAGGAGGGGGGATACTAGTTATTATAAGTACTCTATAGGCTATAACTAGGGTAGAGTAATTAGAATTAAGAACGTATATAATAGGCTATCGATACAAAGGTATATAGTAGCGTATAGAGCCTTAGTCTCTAATAATAGAATAAGGTTAGAAACTAATTACTACCTTCGTTCGGTTATAAAGCGAAGTATATAATATATATATACGTACGTTACGTATAGCTTAGCTTACTAGCCTAGCCGTCTGAGCCTATAGCTCGACTATCCGGTATTAGTCTATTAACTTTAGAAAGTCTATAGTATCCTAGCTCCTCGGATAGATAGTATAGAGAATAGAATAGAGTCTCTACTTACTCTAATAGCTAATATAGATAACTCTAACTAAACTGCGCCTAACTCTAACTAAACTACGTATAAGATCTATAATCTCTAGTACTATCGGTTCTTATACTATAGTATAGTAAAGCTTAGATCTCTTTATAAGATTACTATGCTAAAGAGCCTAGTACCTATTATTAATAGTTTCGACTATAAAATATATAGACTCGCGAATATAAAAAGGAAGTAGAGAAAGGTAACTAACTAGAAGCGCTAGATCCTTAAACTTATCTTACTTAATATCTATAGCCTATTATTACTATTAAGAGAAGGATATAGATACTTCCTTATAATTATTAATAATTACTTATAGAAAGTATAGGCGTACTCTTTAAAAAGGAAGTTAGATATAGCTTAAGCACTCTAATATTAGTAAAAGAAGGTTGAGCTTCAGACTAATAGCTATAAGCCTAAGGTAGTAAGGAGTAATAATATAAGTATGCTCTTATCTATTCTAAAGGAATAGGAATTAGAATATAGTATAGAACTTAACCTAACTAAGGCGTATAACCTTTAGGTAAATAGTATTACTAAGAAGTATATTAGTAATACTAAGCGGGTAGTTAAAGCAATAATCGAAGATATAGGACTCCTAATCAAATTCTAGCTAGAAGCTCTAATAGCGAGCTAATATATATATAACCTATATCCTATTATAATTAACGATCTCTTAGTAACGCTAGAGGAAGCCTAGTTAGAGAAACGACCCTCTATCGACTATATACGCGTTTAGGAGTACTAGGTTATTTTATATATCGACCTAAGATTAATACCTAAAGACTCGAGGAGAGACAAACTAGTAAATTAGAGGCGTAAGAGTATGTTTGTTAGGTATATTAAGGGTACTACTAAGATATAGAAGATCTAGGCACCTAATTTAAAATAGGTTATCGCTATAGGATCTATTAAATCTTTAAAGAAAGCAAAGGGAGTAATATTAAACTTAGCTTTACTTTAAAGAATTAGAGTAGTTCTATACTAATATAAAGGCTAGTTAGGCGTCTACTAAAGCGTAATCCAAACCTAGTACTAAAACCTAATAGGAACCTACTCTAAGATATAATACGTAGGGTAGTAATATATATCGAACTACTATAGCTACTAAAACCTAATACTAGCGTCGAGAGGTATAACCTAAACTCTAATACTAAGTTAGAGTAGTAGAAGAAGGAGCGAGGCTAGTTAGAGTAAAAAGTATTAGACGCTACGCTAGTTATACTAGTTATACTACCTATACTAGGAGCGCTAAGCGTACCTTCTATACTAGTACTAGGTAAGAGAACAAGAATAGTACTAGATAGATTAGGCGAGATTAGAGTAGAAAGAGACTTACTAAGATAGTCGAATAAGGTAACTAGTAAGAGGAGTCGGGATTAGAGTAATAAGAGAAGATAGGATAAGCTAAAGAAGGCTATAGAGATAATTAGAAGCTTTATTATAATCTATAATATAATATTAAGTATAAATATAGAGAAAGAGCTCTATTAGTATAAAGGTAATTAGTTTAGATTTATAGCAGATATAGAAGAGCTTAGCCTAGTAGTAGTAGGAGCTAGAATACAACTATTAGAGAAACTACCTATCCTAAAGACATATAAGTAGGTAGTCTCTAATAAGAAGTAGGGACACTTATAGCTAGACGCTATATAGATAGAAACTACTACGCTAGAAGGCAACCTAACCTATAGGGCTATAGCCGTACTAGCGGAAGCTTATCTAATTACGTCTAAATAGGTCTTCGATATAAAATATAATACTAATAGATTAGTTAATAAGTTTAAGGCTCGACTAGTCGCTAGAAGATTTAGCTAGGTACTTAGAGTTAACTTTAAAGATATATTCGCTCTAATAGTTAGATATAATACTATCCGCCTCTTTATAGCTATAATATATATAAATAACTAGGAACTATACTAGATTAATATTAATAATACTTTTATAGAATTAGTTCTTAAAGAGGTTATTCTAATACGTATACTACCTAGTATTAGAGTTAACCTAGGTAAGGTACTTAAGCTAGAAAAGAGCTTATATAGTCTAAAGCAAGTAGCCCGAGACTAGTACTAACTCTATAAAGGAAAGATTAAGAAGATTAGTTTTGTTTAGAGTAAAGTAGATTCCTACCTATTTATATATTCTATCTAGAAACTAATAGTACTAGTATACGTAGATAATATTATAATAGAAGTAGAGAGTATAGCTAATATAGACTAGTTTAAGAGAAAGTTTATAATATTCTTTAAGATTAAGGACTTAGGTAAAGTAACCTACCTACTAAATATTAAGATTATTAGAGACTAGAAAGCTAGTACCTTACGCCTAGACTAGACGTACTATATTAAGAAGATACTAGATAAGCTTATAATATTAGTAGAGAGCGTCTACCTAACCTAATTATCTCTAGATAGCTATAATATAATTAGACTATTAGGACCTAACGACGTTAGAGTTAATAGGAGGGAGTACTAGGAAGCTATTAGTAGCTAGATATACGTAGGTATTCTAACTAGGCCTAATATTATATTTGTACTTAGAAGGCTAAGCTAGTATATATTAGACCTAGCTAAGTACTACTAGTAAGCTCTAAAGAAGCTTAGGAGGTATATACGCTCGTTAAAGGACCTAGGAATCGTATATAACGCGAAGGTATAAGATATACTTATAGAATATTCTAACTTAGACTATATAATTAATAAGTTAGACTATATCTTAATACTAGGAAATATGTTTATACTTACTAAAGGACTAGTATTATAGGCTAGTAAGAAGCAAAAGTTAGTAGTAGGCTCGATAATAGAGGTAGAGTATATAGTAATAGTAAGATACGTAAAGTAGTTATAATTCCTCTACTAGATCCTCTAAGATATAAAGATATAAAGGTATATTAGTTAGAGCCTATAAATTAGAGAGGAGATAAAGTTCGCTATAAGCTTACTAATAGTATAGCTATAAGGAGATAATTAAGTAGTAATTATTCTAGCGAAGGATATATATACTAGTAAGAGGTTAAAGTATATCGATATAGCCTACTATTACTAGCGAGACCTCTATAAGAAGGGTATTATCTCTATTAGCTACGTTAAGACCTCTAATATAATCGCCGATAGTCTAACTAAACTAAAGCTAGGATCCTTATTTAAGAAGGTAGTAGAGTAGCTTTAGTTAAGGAAGTAGCTCTTTATTTCTAACTATAATTATAGCTACTACTAGAAAGTAGTATTATAACCTACTAGGCTAACCTACTATCTTAGGTAATCTTATTTGTTATTAGAAGTCTAGGAATTCCTACCTAATTACTTATACTACTTGTAGCTACCTCTAGATCTATAAGACCTATAATAAGAACTCTAACTACTACGATAAGAGTTAGAGTAGCGAGAGTTAGAGGGCCTCCTACTAGGCTAGGACAGACCTATATTAGGCGTCTTAGTAATCTCTTAGTCGTAGAACTCTTACTAAGCCTATACTCTATCCGCTTTAGTAATACTATATAATAGATTCTAATAGCCCTAAGGCTAGATTAGAGTCCTCTATATAGGGCTAAGAGAGCCTAAATAGGTAAGAAATAGACTTATATGCCGCCTAGCTCTAGAGGGACTAAGCTCGACCTTAGAGGATAGTTAATATTTAGAGAGTAAGCGCTTAGTAGGGAACAAAAAGTCGAGATCGTCTATAGTAGGAGAAAAGAAATAAATAGTACTATAGAAACTCCTAACTAGCTAACCCTTTAGACTCCTACAAAAGGTAGGACTAGTACTAGCTATATAGGTATCTAACCTAGAAGGTTAGTAATAAGTTAGAAGAGAGAAGAGACCTTAAGATAATAATACTTCTTATTCCTACCTCTCCTACTCCTAGCTCTCTCTAAGTAACTAAGTAATAGGACCTTTAGAGCTCTAACGCCTCTAACTAAGGTTTATACCCTAGAAAGCTATATTAGGAGTAGAGCCTAGAGGCTATTATAGTAGGGTAGCAATCTCCTTACTTAAAAGAGGTTCCTCCTTTATAAGTAGAGGAATCGGGGTACGCCTAGTAACCTATAGAAGAAAGGCCTAGTTAGCGAGATACTAGTAAGTAAGGGCTTCGATTCTCTTACTCCTCGAATTTAAGTTATAGTTAAGTACCTAATCCTAAGTAGTAAGTAGCCTTCTAATAATACTCTACTCTAATTAGGCACTCTTAGCTTACTAGAGATAGACTAGAATCCTATAATAAATAAGATCGCTCTAAGTAAATAGTAATAGATTAGTCTAGACGAGATTTAGCTTATATAGCTAGAGAGTCTTATCTCTAAACTACGAAGAGAAAAGGTTACTAGCTTCTTAGTTTAAGCGAGATTTAGAGAAAGCCTTATAGCTATAGTCTATAAGGTAGATAAGTAGCCTATAATACTTATTCTCCTAATAATAGTCTAATATAATTAGGTAGGGATCTATATTTCTCTAACTACGACTCCTACCTCTCTAATACTATAGACCTAGATCTAGAGTCTAATATAAACTCTAATAAGCTAGCGTCTAGAGAGATAGGCTACTACGCTAAGAAGTAGGAAAGTAAGACTAAAGGTTATAGCTACCTACTTTATCCTAGGTCGACTTATTATAGCTAAAGGTACTCTAACCTCTAGTACTCTAACCTACTAGGTTAGGATCTTTATCTATTAGACTAGAGTAAAACAAGTAATACTTCTTCTAATTCTTCCTAAAATAGTTAGTATATAAATCCTCGAGGTAAGGATTTCTAGGGTTAGAGTAGTACTAGCTATATAGACCTATATATTACTCTTCCGACTTAGTAATATACTAAAAATAATTTACGCTCTAAGTAATACTAGCCGTCGTAAAGCCTATAGTAATTAGTATAATACTAGTTAGAGTATTTAGGTTATATTCCTATAGACCTAGGTTATATAGGAAGATTATACTCTAATAAGTAATATAGAATTAGGTTACGTTACTCTTAAAGGTAGGTAGGACTTAGTTAAAGCAACTAGCGTTATACGCCTTATAAAGGAATTAGATATATACCTAGAGCTATATATAGCTAAGAGTTAGGTACCTTATAGTATTAGAGCTAAAAGAATAGTTAGCTACAATTAGAGAGATAATACGCTAGAAAGATATACCTAAGGGCTATAAGCTAAGTAAGCTTCTTACTAAGCGAAGTATTATCTAATAGGATTTTTAGGACACTCTACTATAATACTATCTTAAGATATTAGAGAGGTTATTATTACTATAGAAGTATATTAGTAGAGAAGGGGGGAGATGACAACTTTATATAAAGTTAGACCTATCTATAAAAGCAGAGTATTTATACGAACTAGCCAACTAACATATATAAACAACAAATATATCCTAATTTACTCTATAAAGGTAGGGCATTTATAGGAACTAGCGAGTATATAATTACTAAACATTCTCTAATTTACGACCCCCCCTCTCCTTTATATATACCCTTATATATAAAGATAAACATACTCTAATTTATTATCCTCTCCTATAAGGACAAAGCTTAGAAGGTTCTAGACTCGAGGTTAGAAGCTAGTAGGAGTAGCCTATAGTTAGTAGGAACTATAGGTAGTAGTATATACCTAAGTAGAAGTATTAAAAAGTAATAGGTAGTCGTATACTAGGAATATTAAGTTAGAGTAGAGAGAGTTATACTAGTTTATAACTTAGGAGTACTCTAACTAAGCCCTATAAGCTTAGCCTTAGTAGGAGTATTTCTAGGAGAGAGAGAAGAGAAGATTCCTTCTTCTCTTCTCTAACCTAATATGTTTATTTACCTTCTAATATATACCTAATAATACATTCCTCCTATAGCTACTTCTATTATGTAGATCTATTACCTAGTATTAAGTATAAGATCTTAAAACAATACTTTTGCCTTTTCTCTAAGTATAACTCTTACTTATACTAATATAGTTTCTTAGGCTTTAGCTAGATAAGCCTAGTAGGACAACCTAGCTATAGTTTGCTATATAGAAGAGTAGCTATATACTTCGCTAAGAGAACTAAAGAGAATAATCGATAGGTAGGTATAAGAGATAACTACTACTCTTAGGAAGTATTAGGTATATACTAAGTATATAGAGAGAATAGTATATAGGGAACTATCCTTTTTTAAGGTAATAGAGAAGGGTAGAAGAAAGTTAGACTAGACTTAGTAGCCTCTAGCTCCTAAAGGACTAAGAGAGAATAATAACTACTAGAATAATATAGATAACTTAGATATTTCTTTTCTTCTTAGTAAGAAGAGGACTTAAATAGTAGTAGACTTCTACTAGTATTACTAGTATTAGACTATTTCGAATATAAAAACCTTAAAGAGGACTAGGAGAGTAAAGGATAAAGAGGAGAGATATTAAGAGGAAGAAGGGAGCTATCTATAGGATAAGATAGTAGCCTAGTCTTAAGAGGAGTCTTAATTAATAGAAGGAGAAGCGGGGATTAGTATTATTTCTATTAGGCGTCTAGAGCTATAGATGCTAAGTAGTTTCTTCTTTCCTCTACGTTAACTAAGCTCTAAGATATTAAAGAGTAGGAGGTAGAATAAGTAACTATATATATATTTATTCGAAAATAAGGGAGTTTATAGGCCAAACTCTAAAGCGAGAGAAGAGTATAGACTAGAGAGAATAAGAAGAAAAAGAACGAAGAGATAGGGAGAAGGAGGATATTAAAAAGAAGAGAAAAAGAAAAAGAGGACTATTATATAGATACTACGTAGGCGTATTAACCTAGATAGTATAGTATTTAATTTAATTTCTCTATTTACTCTCGATCCTACGACGATACTATCCTATAGTATTACTACTAGCGTCGTAACCTCTCCCTAGCTAGTTATAATACGCACCTATTATAGATAACTAGCAGAGATATTAATATGCTCTAAGTTAATATACTCTAACTTAATATATTAGTATCTACTCTACCTTACTAAGCTTACTCCTAAGTAATATAGAGCGAGTACTTATTATAATAGTTATAGAAGAAGTAGTTAGTATATACGCCTTTTAGAATAGAGTTAGAAGTAGTATAGTATCTATTATATAGACCTATATAAGCGTTACTAAGCCTAGTAGTATAATAAGGAGTATATAAAATATAGTTAGAGGAGGTAGTAGTAAGACTAGCGCTAAATATATTCTAATAGGATCGAGCTTATAAGAGGTATAATTATCTAGGTCGTAGGTAACTAAGTAGATTAGCTAGTATTATTCTAAGCGTAGTAGTAAGTCGAGCCGCATCTTATTAAGCTAGAAACGTTATAATAACGCTAGTATCGATAGGCTATATAAAGGATACTAATATACTACTAAAACTACTTAAGAGAGAGAGATAGTTTACTATATTTAAGGCTATAGATCTATTTAACCTAATTAAGTAATATATCGAAAGCTATGTTATCTAGTAGAGAGTTAGGTAAAGACTTATATAGAGAAAAGCTACTACTACCTAAACTACTAGTACTAGTACTAGTTTAAGGAGCTTACTTACTAGATATATTAGTATATTAGAGAAGGTTAAAGCTATTAGATATTAATAAATAGGAGAGAGAAAGTATTAGAAAGGAAGGATAACTTTATATAAAGTCTAACTTACTTATAAAGATAGAAGAAATATATAGATTTATAATTATATAAAGATTAAATATACTCTAGTTTACTACCTTCTTTTATATAGTATTAATCTAGTAATCTACGTATTTATATATAAGACATACTATAAGGTTCTAGCTATAATAGATATCTTTCTTAGTTAGGAGGTCTTAGATAATAGGAAGTAAGTAGGAGCAACTAAAAGTTAGTAGTAGTATCTTAAGTATATTAGTATATAACTAAATAGGAGTTTTAAAATATAATAAGTAGTTATATACTAGTCGTACTAAGTTAGGAGAAGTTAAGTTAGATAGAGTTATAAGTTAGACTCCTTCTAACTTAGTTTAGGAGTTAAGAGATATTTTAGCTAATTAGAAGAGAGAAGAATCCTTCTTCTCTTTTCTATAATAATTTTAGATATTATACTCTATATCTAACTTAATATATTCCTTCTATAGCTACTTCCTATATAGAAATCTATTACCTATATATATAATCTAAATTTAATATATAGTACTATTATAATAAGTAGATAGTAGCTCTATCTTATATCTATTAAAAGGTCGGATTATACTATTATACTATAAGATATTTTTATATAGATTTCTAATCTATCTATAGATATCTATCTATTAAGTAGAGTATACATTAAACTTTAAAGAGGCTAGATCTAATAGTATTAAGTATAGTAGAAATTATAGGCTAGATATAAGCCTCTACTACTACTATACTCTTTATCTTATACTCTACCTATAATCTTACTAACTCCTATACTCTAAGACCTATAGTAGTAACTATAAAAGTAGCTTCTTACTATCTCTCTACTATAATAATAGCTATATTAATAGTATTTTACGCTATTATAACTATAAGTATATATATAGAAGTAGGCTTTATATTATAATTATCTCGAATATACTAGCGTAAAGCTAAAATCTCGCTAAGAATATAGCTTGAAGTATAAGTATTATTCTACTATTAGAATTACTAGAAGAGGCAAGTTAGAATAGAATAATAATTAGTTTATATTCCTAATATAAGAACGATATAGTAAAGTCTACGCGTTTTTAGAATTTGTCTAGTTTGGCAATCGATTAAATGCTACTAGCAGGAGACTCTAAATAGGTAGTCTTAGCATATAATACTAGCGGAAGACATGAAAAGGTAGCTTCCCTCTTCTCTTTGGTCTTGTGATCTACTCGGTCAATTGCATAATTGCTCGTTCGGCGCAGGGCGCTGACAATCACTTTGGTCGGTAAAGGCGAAGCTGACTACAGCTTTAATGACTTCGTTGATCATAACCAATCCGAAGTACGAGGTCCACGAAATCACACGAAAACGCATTAACTGCCTTGGTGAATCTTCCAAGCTAGCTGTTGTGGTGTGATTATCGTGGGAATAGCATTTGCACAAGCACTACGGAAGGAAACGTCGGCTACGTCTCGATTACACTCGCGACATCTGTAGCAACACATCGAATCCAATCTCGACCGGGATTGCAAGCCTACTAGCAGAATTGGAACAAAGTCGGCGCCCTTGCCGCACAGAAAGAGCGAGGCAGCAGAACATGGACCAAAGTCGACAAAAAGTGCTAATCGTAGCTTCACTCGACCCGAGCTGCCGAAGTATAGCATCTGGGTCGACCCCAAGACTGGACATGAAGCGATAGAAGTCCGGGGTGGCTCTAGATCGCCTGAAAGCAGCCGCGCACAGCGTGATAAAACCGCTGGCAATACACACCCGTCAACTGCTCGCAACGCCATGCCGCCTGTAACTCGCACGTCATCCTTGGTTTCGACGTCGTCCATTTCCACCTTCGATAGTCCAAGATCCACCGGCGGTCTCCGGAGGAAACCCTCTGTTATTAGCAAATTCGCAGCAGGGTGCAGACCATTGACAGAGTCTGATGGCATTGGACGCCACAGTAGTAGAAGAGTCAGGTTTTGGATTCACGAGCAAGACCTAGAGTCTGGTGGCTATCACGTTGGCAGAGTACGACGCCTTCTTGGCCGAGATCTTCCGGTCGCGAGATCCGAACGAGAAGCAGCTGCGCAAGCGGATCGAAGAGGAAGTGCGTCCTATTATCGAGAAGCGCGTAGAGGCCATCAAGCAGAAGCAGCTTAAGAAGCTGCGCGAGTTAGAGAACTTGGGCTTCCGACTTGGCTATTCAATGCCACACTTTGGCCAAGCTGAGTCTCCAAACTTGTGACACCCGACACACTCTCCACTTTCACTACAACCAAAGTCGATGTACTCTACGCAGCGACAATGATGGCCGATATCGGCTGCGCAATCGGCGACCGCGTCCCATTCGAATGTATCAGGGTTACAGTATACCTACCCGGCAGTTCGGGTTATTCGTTAGTATTTATATATTCGTGCAATTTGTTAGTAGAGTACGCTACTTACGACCTTATGCCAAAGGGAACTGCAGCGCTAGTTATAGCGTTCTAGTTAGTAACGGCTAGCATTCTAGGTTGCATACTATTAATCATTATACTTACATAGTCACCGGCAATATTCGTGTTGCATTCTGCAAAGGCGCTCACAAGAGAGACTAATCCAGAGAGTGCCCCTATGTGCAGAGGTAATTGAAGGCTTATATACATCGTGCTACGATGCGGTCGCTAAGCCGACGAAAGCGAGGCTAGAGGCTGACGGCTCAGTAGAAGAATGTAGTAAAACCGCTGACGACGTTTGATCGATGTGTGGTTGGAGAGCTTGCAAAGCTCTGTAGTCTTGAAGAGCAAGCAGCGCAGGCTGACGACTAAATACAGCATATCTGTTTGGAAAAAATAGACATACAACAAACTCACGGAGGGACGCGGAGAGGCACTATAACTTCCTCGCCTGCTGCTCTAAGGATGTTCGACGATCGGATGTCGCGCGCACAAATCAACGGTCTTCGCACCTCCGTGCGTTGGGATTATAATCGGCTCAGCGACTAGGTAGCGCACGAATAGTACAAGCTCCATCCTTGCTCGAGCGAGGGGCAGCGCAAGTGAAGCCTGTCGAGATAGACGTAGCATTTGCTGAGGATTGATCGTATAGCGAAAGTTACGAGAACATGATCTTACGGTTGGATACGGAAGCAGCGCCTTGCTGGAATGTAAGGACCGACCCTCCCGGAAAGCACGGTCGGTATTGTGCCTAGTTACGGATTGATAGTCCATGCAGTCTGCAGGATCGCAGGATTCCGAGGGTTTCTGCAGCAGATGCCAAAGCTATCACGGACGTGGACGAAGAAGTAGCAGGAGCAGCGGCCACATCGGAGAGGGATCCAGCTGGTTCAAATCACCCCAACTCACGGGGGGGGTCCATCGACCGCAGCTTGAGGGGAGCCTCGATACCTTCGATCCTCAGGCACGTCGCTAGCTGGGTCATGATGAAGCACCGTTGACACGGCGAAGTTTGGCGATTCGGGATGGCTCTCGTCAAGATGAGCTTCTCTCCTTCGGCGCGGACACCCCAATGCTGACTCCAGCCTTGGCGAGACTGCCCTCTCATTCCGCGATCCGCGAAAGCACTATGGAGGTCTTTAGGAGGTTGCTAGCTAGCTGCTGGGACCGCTATCGCTAGAGGTGATTGACTTCATGGCGAGAGTCATCTGAGGACTCGTACGAGCTGATCTAGAGAGTGAGTCCCAGTGGACTCGTATCCGTGGGACAATGAGAGAGAGCCAAGATGATGCGTGACGGCTACCCGCAAGGCAACAGCACTACACATTGCTTGCGAGGAGGGTAGACTTGCGAGCAGCTCATAAGGCACCACATAGGAGCAGATCCCCGGCGCCGTAAGAAAAGGTGTGAGAGTCTGGTACTGTACCTCCTTCGCCTCTTGACCTTACGACCCCGCCATCGACGAGACATATAGAGGCAGGACAGATGTAGCATCGATTCGGCATTGCAGCCAACTGGAGAGGCGCTTAGGTCCTGGACCTGGAGGATTTCCATGATCGTCTCTTGAGCCACTCCCGCGATACCTCCTGATGCAGTCTACACTTGACAAACCCCCCTGCCTCCATCACGTCCTACACTGGCAGGGGGTGTGATGAATCAAGGCATTCGCAGGTCCAGGACCAAGGACTCGTATGGATGCGTGGGCGGCGCATGTCCCAGCGTGTGTGAAGATGTCCTACCGCTTTGTTGAGCGAAATGAACTTCGTGGATCCCTTGCATCATGATAGTATAATCCCCCCCCCCCCTCTGGAGCGATGAACAGCCGTCTCGCTCGCAAAGATGACGCCCTGCGTCGCGTGCCAGGAGCACAAAAGGCGGGCACCATGATGAAGGCCTTTGCTTGATGCTCTCGGGGGTTTCGGAAAACCAAGACCTTCGTGTTCGCAACATTCTAGCAACTCACGAAAGATGTCGGTGGACACCCCTTTCAATCGCAATGCCAGGACATCTAGAACGAGGGAGGATGGAAAGGGTGCGCACGTAGGGGCGAGGCGGATGGGAGAGTTTGTGGGCATCGAGAGCGTTGGCTCCAAGGACATGGGCGTCGGAGCTACGATACGGCTTAGGAGGAACGGGAGTTGTTACATCTAGATCTATACATACATACTTAGGCAGATGCTTGCTTGCTTGCTTCCTCCACAGTTGCAATGACGACTACACTCCCTTTTTTTTTCTTTTATTTGGCATCAGCAGCGAGCGTCCTGCTTCTCGGCTCTCGTACAATGATCGAGCGGGCGTCGACAGGGGAGACTTGGATCGCGGCATGAGACCGCTTTGCGCCGGAGTGTCATTCGATGCAAGCTCTGATGACTGATTCTATAGCGGGGGTTGCTCACTATGGTTTCCGAATGGACCATCTTCTGCAACTACAGCCGGGCATCTGAGTCATGATGCGGATCACGTCACACATCTCGGCCATTCTTCTCGAGAACATGCTCGTCAGGAAGGCCCGGAAATTTGGTCCCGGCCATGAAAAATGCATCGCTCGCATCATCCCACTCCCGATATGCAAAGTTCTCCGTCACCAAACGCCTTGGAGCGGTCTGGCTCTCGCCCTCGCCCAAGTTGTAGCCTCATAAGATCTCTCGCTCGCTCCATCGTGAAAGCTACCCCTGAGACGACGTCTTCATCACCCCACAAGCCGAGCAAGTCCACCACTGGTGTTCCATGAAGCTCCCGCAGTGCCGACAATTCCACCCCAGACCTTGCTGGCGCCCCGCCGTCGGCATGCTCGTGTTCGGGGCCGTGGGCGTCGAGCGTGACCGGCCTGCAGCGGCCGTCGGAGGGAAGATGGTCTGCGGTCTCTCGGTGCCGCACGCGTCGCAGGCGAGGAACTGGACGGGATTGATGCAGGTGCAGATTTCGCAGGCCCATTCGTCGGGGTTGAAGGGCTCGGAGATGTCGATGACTGGCGACGTGATGGTGGGTGGGGGTTGCGCGGTGGAGGAGGTCGGGTCTGATGGGTCCGGGACGATCTTTGTCCGTTTCGAGGCTTCTGCCTGCTCGTCGGCGTTTTTGACGAGACGAGAGAGGGGCTTGTTTGTGGCGTGAGATGACGAGGTGGTGATGGTGGCGGCCTTTGATCTGATCTGAGCAGGGATTGGTGGCGAGGAGCTGGAGCGTTGTGCCTGTGTGTCAGGAGTGAGTGGTGAGACGGGTGAGAGGCCTGCGGTGGAGAACTTGCTGTTCCCCGCTGCAGCGGCGCTCTCTTGCATCGCCCATCGCAGCTGCTCCTCCTCGCTCGGCTGTTCGCCGGGGGATGGCGCGTCCGCTTGGTAGAGACCCGTGCGGGCATCCCAGGCCAGACCGCCACCGGGCGGGGCGGCCGAATAAGTTCCTCGGAGCTTGCGTTCCTCCTCCTCCTGGATGAGCTCGTACAGTGCTTGAGCGATGGCTCGATCATTCGCGTCATCCTCTTCGGCTCTCGTCTTGAATGTGTTGTTCGCCGACTGCTCCGACAGCTTGTCAGCATCACCTCGGCCCGAAGCACATGCTCGGTCGACGGTGTTGCGCCGGAGGACCTGATCAGCAATGACGCTGCGGATATCGCCACCTTGGCGATGGAGTGGCGTGCCGCCCAGTCGCTGCCCTGAGGCCTTCCCCAGAGTGCCTTGGGCTTGTCGCTTCTCCGCGCTGGCCCTCGCGAGTCTCCGCATCTCCTGTGGCGGAGGGACCCCGTCTCGGCCGCCACCCAGCCGGTGGCCCCCACTCAGGAAACCCTCGCCGGTGAAACCCTTGCGCAGGAGGACCTCGCGCTCGTCTCGCAGGTCGTCCCACAGTCGGTGGAAGTTGGTGTCGTGGTCGCCCCAGACGTTGTGAGAGAGCTCGTGCAGCATGGTGTCGACGACCTGCTCGATGGGCAGGAACAGATCGGGGTGGTTGTGGTAGCGGAGTCGGATGCAGATCTTGTATCCTCGGTTGATGTTGAGGCCCAAGAGGTTCGGTTCGGCGGGCAGGAACTCGGCCAGGATCTGCACCTTCCAGCCACGCTTGCGCATGATGGGCTTGACCATGGAGGCGACCTTGCGGAGCATGGTGAGGGCGGTGTCGGGGCGGGGTAATCCTTGGAGGTGCTCATAGCTGTTGAACAAGGCCTCGGGCTCCCGCAGCTGGGAGGCATAGGAACGGTGCACCCCGCTGGGACCTCCGTTCGCGGCGGGGCGGTTGTGGCCGCTGTAGGACGGGACGGCCATGTGGCTCGGACATGTACGGGGCGACGGGGCAGTCGAGCGTCTTGTATGGAGGTTCGGGAAGTGCTGCGGTGGGCACAAGAGTCAAGACGGGCACGTGTGTCGTGGGATGACTGATGACCGCCGTCCTCGCCACCCCTCGGTCACTTCCGGTATCCACGGCGCTGTCGAGGAGCAATCATGCATGATGGGGAAGGGAGACAGGCGGATCCTCCAGGCTCCAGTAATGGGTTCGCTCAGTGGCGGCGTACGCAATGTGGTGTGGCCGCCTCAGAATCCGGGTAGGACGGGAAGCCCAAGACATTCACCGCGAGTGACTAGTCATAGATAGAGGGACGACCGAAGAACTAGACCGTCACCTCTGGCAGCCAGCTCCTGGGGCCATGAATATTGGTTAATTTGGTGAGAAAGATAGCTACATGTATAGATATGCCTTGTCTAAGAAGGCCCAAACTCGTCGCAATATTGAATGAACTTGATGAGATTTGATGGAATTTGATTGAGAATTGTTAATCGAACCATGTCACTCGGCAGCTTGGTTCCGCTTAGGCCTAGGAGGTAACCTGGAACCCGGGTATTGGATGCATTCTGTCAGATATGAATCATGAACGCTAGACCAAATCAGGAATCATTATGATGTTATCAATCATTTATAATATCACAATATATCTTGGCATTTCCTTCATATCAAGTTCTATAGGGCCTTTTCACTAGGCTATAGAGGACTGCTCGAGGCGGAGAAGTACCTCTACCTAGTGAGATTCTATCATCTACTTCTTAGACGTGTCAAAGAATATCAGGGGCGAGGACGTCGAGATGCGGTAATGCCTTAGGCACGATCGTACATTATTAGTCAAAGGGGTCCCCGGATACCCCCGTCACATCACCGAATCGAGTTATTAATCGATCCATATATCATTGCAATTCTTTATTAGAGAAGGCTGGCCTGGCTGCTTCCTCCGTTCTAGAAGTGTCCTACTACTTAGGTACATGTACTGATCCTCCCTCGCATCACGACGCGCGCATCGATGCCATTGTTCAATCACCGGATCCACGACCCTCGGTAGGTCGATTAATCAATCTCCTCTCCCTCTTCTTTCATCAATCACCACAACGACAGCAACGACACTGCCGGGCCCATCACACTCAACCCGCGTGCCTGGCCGTTTCGTGGTGCGGGATGGTGGCTAGCCTCAACTCTATCCACCGAAGCGACCTGATTATTATCGCGTTTCGTGTCTGCCCCAAACGTGCTGGTTGGTTGCTTGCGAAACCCAGCAGGGCTAGGACATACATGTACCGACACCACACCTAGACCCGGCCGCATCCCTCCGCATTCCACCCCGCCCCCACCCCGCCCACCGCGACCCCCTCCCGACTCCCTCACGCCGCATTGGAGCCACCCGCCGCGCGACCCGATGAGTGCGCGTCTGCACCACGGGCAACTGGTAGGGCCTCCTCGCAGACCCACCCGCTCGCCGCCCGCCCAGGGAGCCTCCGGGCCGCCAAGCGGAGGAAGCTCGACCCCCCGCCCGCCATGTCGCGAGGCCGAGGGCGCGTCTCCTTCGAAGAGGAGCGCCGCCCGCCCTCGTCCGGGCGCTCCCCCGCCAGCATCGTGAGGCAAGAGGAGGTGCAGCCCGAGGACTACTTCCCCGCCGATGGCGGCAGCGCCGGCGACAGCTCGCCCCGCCGCCGCGCCTCGCTGTCCATCCGCATCCCCCCGCCCCTGGCCACGGCCGACATGGCCTTCACCGCCCTGCAGTACCTGCCCATGCCCGTGCTGGTGCTGTCGAGCCAGAAGACCGTCGTGCTGGCCAACGAGGCCATGGGTCGCCTCTTCGGCGTCGACCTGAACCATCAGCCCGACGACGACGACGGCGACGGCGAGGCCGACCTGCTCACCAAGCTCGAGAGCCGGGAGGGCAAGAGCGCGTCGGACCTGCTGTACGGGACGTCGTTGGCCCAGCTCGGCGTGGACCTCCTGCAGAACGGCAACGCCGTGTTCATGGCGTGGGAGGAATTCCTCGAGACCATCGTCGACGACGCGTCCCGCGCCCAAGCCGCCGTCACCCAACTCAACATGTTCCACCCCCGCGCCAAGGACCACGACACCACGCCCACGTCGCAGCACCGACGCTCCGCTTCGGCCGCATCGTCGGCCCGACTCAGTCAGTTGTCGGGGTCGCGCACCGAGGTGCACGACGCCATCGTCGACGTGGTCTTCTCGACCGATCGCGACCCCAAGACGGGTCTGCCGAGACAGGGACGCTTGCACGACGTCACCAGCCACGTGACGGCGCAGATGATCGTCTCGGTGTGGGCCACCGAGGACGAGCAGTACTTCACGCTGACCTTCACCGCGGCGCACACCGACCCCGCCACCCCGTCCGGGGAGTCCGCCAAGACGACCTCGAGGACCGTCGCCCGGACCAACACCATGAGCTCGACGGGCAAGCTGGGCTCCGCCATGAGCTCGAGCTCGAGCAGCGGCTCGGGGTCCGACCCCCGACGCCACCGCCACGGCTCGTGTACGCCCACGTCGTCGTCCGGCGTGACCAGTCCCCGCGCCGTCGAGTTCCCCCCGAGAGGCCCGCCCATCCGGACGCCCGTCGCGCCGACCATGTTCACCAAGACCAACCGGCTCAAGGACGCGATCCTCAACAGCATGAACATCCCGGCCTATGCCATGTGGAAGGACGAGACGTTTGGCATGCCGAACAAGGCCGCGATCAAGCTGATCTATCCCTGGATGGAGGACGGATCATTCGACTCGAACGAACAGGCCCGGGACTTCCTCAGTCGCTACGTCCTGTACAAGGGCGATTTCTCCGACAAGATCCCCCTCGAGGACTTCCCCATCATGCGCTTGATGAGAGAACGTCTGCCGTTTGAGAATTATCGTGTGGGCATGTACAACGCCAGAGACAACGGTGAGATGCTGTTCGATGTCAACGGTGAAGTGCTCCGAGACGACAAAGGCGAGTTCCTGGGGGGGTTGGTGTTGTTCAACGACATCACGAGCTACGCGACCACCATCTCCCGACAGCAACGGCAGAACGAGAAGCAATTCGAGAACATCACGAACATGGTCCCCCAGATCATCTGGCGCACGGATGAGACGGGATATCACGACTACTACTCGGAACGATGGTACAGTTACACGGGGCTGTCCCACGAGGAGAGCGAGGGTCACAAGTGGATCTCGGCCTTTCACCCGGAAGACATCGAGATTGCCAAACCCAAATGGGCGCACAGTCTGGCCACCGGGGCCGAATATCGCACGGAGTACCGGCTGAAGAGCGCTCTGCATGGCGGCGAATTCCGCTGGATGTTGGGGAGGGCGGTGCCGATGAGGGATGACAGTGGACGCATCGTCAAATGGTTTGGGACCTGCACCGATATTCACGACCTCGTCCTGGCGCGCGAAGAGGCGCGACAGACCCGCGCACAGTTGGAGAGGGTGATCCAATATGCTCACATCACACTGTGGGCGATCGATAAGCAACGACGACTCACCATCTTCGAAGGCCAGCCCATGTATCTGCCACAGAATGCGGGGCCGACGGAGGTGGCGCAGTACAGGGAGCGGACGGGATATATCGGCATGGATCTGTGGGACATCATGCTCGAGCAGAACAGGATCGCCGAACGGACGTATTACGAGAAGCCCGTCGAACAGATCTTGGCGGGCAAAGTGGAGGAGGAGACGATCGAGGTGCCGATCGCGACCACCGGGCGCTGGTTCCGCACTCGACTCTTCCCGATGCTCCGACAGGATCGGACGGGCGGAGTGGAAGGCGATTCCTTCATCGACGGCGTCGTGGGCATCAGCATGGACGTCACGGAGACCCGGCAGCAAGCGGAGGCACTGAAGCAGAGAGACCGAGACAATGCGAATCTGCTGGCCCAGAGTGTGGCCGCGAAGGAGGCGAGCAAGATGAAGTCACAGTTCCTGGCCAACATGTCGCACGAGATCCGGACGCCGATCGCCGGGGTCATCGGCATGTCGGAGCTTCTGCTCGACGACGAGAGTGGCAAGTTGACGACGGAGCAGCGCGAGTGCGCCGAGAACATCCAACGCAGCGCCAACGGCCTGTTGACGGTCATCAATGACATTCTCGATTTCTCCAAGGTCGAATCGGGTCGTTTGGACATTGAAGAGGTGCAATTCGACCTCTCAGTGGTCATCCGGGACGTCAACAAGATGCTGTCGTTCGCGGCGGAGAGGAAGGGACTGAAGTACGTCGACGACATCCAAGATCTCAAGAGTTGGAAGGTCATGGGTGACCCCGGGCGGCTGAGGCAGGTCATCACCAATCTGCTCACCAACTCGATCAAGTTCACGAGTGAGGGCAGCGTGACGATGAGGGTGAAGAAGCAAAGGGAGACGGACGATCTGCTCGAGGTGGCGTTCACCGTCGAGGACACCGGCATCGGCATCGAGGAAGAGGTGCGCCGAAAGCTCTTCAAACCGTTCAGTCAGGCCGACTCGAGTACGGCTCGACGCTTCGGCGGGACTGGACTCGGCCTCACCATCTCCAAAAATCTCGTGGAGCTCATGCATGGTAAGATCTCGCTCGAGTCCAAGTTGGGTGTGGGGACGAGGGCGACGTTCTGGATCCCCTTTCACAAGGCGCCGTACCAGAGCAGCGACTCCCCACTCGTGGATCTGGGCAGTATTCCGGACCGCTTGCAGTCCGAATTCTCCATATCGCGCGCCTCGTCGGAGCATTCTGGCCCGACGACGCCGACGATACCGGCCAAACCTGGCGTTCTGGCCCATAGCCGTGATGTTTCGAGTGGCGGATCTGCGATCTATGGTTGGACGGGTGGCAACGATGCGATCTTGGAGCTCAGCGCCGAGGAGCGGAGGAGGTAGGAACGAATCTCACTGCCGTGCATGGGCTGACGCGGTCTTTCCACTGACACACTGTCTCACAGGACAAACGTACTGGTGGTCGAAGACAACCCGATCAATCAGCAGATTGCGCTGAAGACGATCCGCAAGCTTGGCTTCCCCGTGCAGGCCGTGTGGAATGGGAAGGAAGCACTAGATTACTTGCGACAGACGCCCACCGCGGAGCACCCGCGGCCAGACATCATCCTCATGGACGTGCAGATGCCGATGTGAGTCGTTCGGCGCCGATCGATGTGCTTGCGGGATGTGCTGACCATGGTTAGAATGGACGGGTACCGTGCGACGTACACCATCCGGAATGCGAAACCCTTTGCGACCAACGCCGATCTGAACGGATTGCCCATCGTGGCGATGACAGCCTCGGCCATCCAAGGGGATCGAGAAAAGTGTCAGATGGCGGGCATGGACGATTACCTGGCCAAACCGGTCAAGAAACCGAACCTGGAGAAAATGCTCATCAAATGGGCCATCGAAGGGCGCAAGAAACGTGCCGAATTGGCCAAGGATCCGGGCAAAGCGAGACCAGGGAATAACAGGACCCAGTCCTCGTTCTCGGAGTCGTCACAGTCGACCCAGGAACATTTGGCCTCAGAGTTGGACCGACTGGAATACACGCACAGAGCGGCGATCGATCGATCGACAAAGGATCCCGGCGAGGCGGCCCTGGACCGACAGCAACAGGAAGAGAAGGCCATCGCGCTCAGAGATGATGTCTTGATCGAATCAGGCGACGATCCGAAATACAAGACTGGGCGGAGCGGGAACGATGAAGCACACAGTCACAACCATGCCACGACGCGCCAATCACAGCAGGGCGCTCGGGCGGGACCACAGGACCACCAACTCACGGCGGAGAATATGCAAAAGTTCGCGGCGGGCGACCGGTTGGGTTCGTTGAGGAGGGAGGTCAGTGATGACCAAGGGAGTATGATTGCGAGTGCGGGCAGCATGCCGAACCTGTTGGCGCACGTGAGCGTGCAGAAGAGTGGTGACCCGGCGCCCGTGGACCCCTCCCGCTTGTATGAGAGGGCGAGTGTGAGCTCGATGGTCACGCATGGGGATGTGACTTCGATGACTCCGCCGCCTGGTGCGGGGAGTGGAGGTGCGGTCGGCATGGGGAGACCACCGCCTCGATGACGGTGATTTGGGTCGTGCAGGATGGAGCGAATCAGGTTTTCTCCCGTTCCCAGTGCGGGACGGCGATGTCCGTTTTTTTTGGGGGGGGGGGGGGGGGGGGGGCAAAGTGGCTATGCCGTGACCAGTCATGGTTGGCTTGGGGTGTGGATACGTTAGGGTCGAAAAACGCACTGCTTGGATCGCTTGGAGGCATAGCGACTTGGATGCTAGAGTCTTGATGATTGTTATGACCTGTAATGTTCTGTATGGTATATTTCTAGAGGAGTGCCCATAGTCAATTTCATGCAAGGAGTCTTTCCAGTCCCAACAAGCACGACAACACACACACCACCATGCTCGTTGTTTGATCGAGACGGGTTTTTGGAAGGGTCCGAGGGAGGCGTGGCCGGGGTTGGTGGTGGATGAGGGTGGGGGGGCTAGTGGCGGAGGAGATGGGATCCGGATATGGCGTTTGATGATGGGGCGAGTCGGTTGGTGGGGAGGGATGCGTTTGTGGAGGCGGTGGTGTGCCCAGGGGCATGTGGCCGTGAGAGCTGTCGGTGGATATAGGCGGGTCGATGAGCTTTTCCGGCGGAATGGTTGTTTGTTTGGGATCATCTGCTGTCGTTGAGACATGGTGATTGCGTTGCCGCGTTCCTGGGTACATCACACTCAGCTTGTATCGCCGCCACGCTTGCTCGAAGGTGCGGTCGTTCCATCATGGACCTCTCGGCTCTGCGTGATAAGTGGCCCCTGTGTTTGATCCTAGCTGACGTCGGACCGCGCTCTGCTTGGAGCCCGGTCAACAAATCACCAGATCAATCACTCCCGCAAAACGTCTGCCTCGCCGGGGCTCTCAGGCGGCTTGTCTACGAACGTCGCCGGCTCCCTCCTGAGGCGATTGACCTTCAGATCAAACACGTCCAACCTCTGATATCCCCCGACCACGTCGTGATACTGCTTCCCTTCGACGCACTCGGCGAGGTCGAGATCGGCGTAGAGGATGTCCTCTCGATCCTGCAGAAAGTCAACTCTCTTCTCCTCGCCCGTCGACGCATCGATCGTAAACCCCGGCAAAGCAGCACCAGTCGGATCCAAGTACATCGTCGCTCCTCGCTGTGAAGCCTCCAGCGTCTCACGCACGTGTGCTACGCCACCCGATGCAATCTCGATCGCCTCCTGATCCAGGAACGCTGAACTCAAGATACCAAAGCATTTCGCCTCGAAACAGTGAGCAGCTGCTCTCGTCCTATTAGCCGCCACATTATCGTAATCCCGCGCGGCCGTCATCTCCGCGCTCACCTCCCCCCCACCCCCGGCGGCAGCCGCAGGAGCTCGTGAGAGTGACCTCGTCGGCCATACGGCCGGCCAACTCGAGATATGCACCTGTTCCCCCTGAGCCATGAGCGCATACCTCGCCAGCGGGTTCGTGTTCTCGCCACAAATCAGGTTCCCGATCCTGCCGAACGGCGTCTCCAGCACCCTCAACCCCTGCCCATCTCCACGTGCCCAAGTCAATTGCTCGAAGAACGTCGGGGCCAATTTCCGGTGGTGATTCAGCACGTCCCCGTCCGCTCCGATGAACAGGTTCGCGTTCCAGAGGGTCCCGCTGCTGTGCCGTGCTCTCTCGGAGATCCCCAGACTGACCATGACGTGGGCCGCCTTGGCCGCGGCGCGGATCTCGTCGATCTCGGCGCCGTCGGCGTGCACGGATTCCTGGACCATGCGCTGGAAGAGGCCGTGGTTCTCACTGGGCGCGCGGAGGGCCGACCAGAGCGGGAAGGCGGGGAGGAATGTCTCGGGGAAGACGACGAGGTTGGCCTGGTTTTGGGCGGCGCGGTGGATGAGGTGGACACATTTTTCGGTGGTTCGCTTGGCGGAGAGGAACGCTGGGGCGGCGTGGCAGGCCGCTGCGCGGAGGGGGGGAGTGGCCATGGCGACTGCGCAGAGGTCTATGGGATCATCCAGCGGCTTTACTGTCAGCGTGCAGGCATCGTGGCTTCGAGCTCCCGATCATATCCGCGCACGGCCGACATGATGAGGAGGGACGGGAGTTTCGGAGGTCCACGTTCTGTCACACGGTGAGACTTCCGTGTTCTTAGCTTTTGAAAACGACAGTGATATTCGTATTATGTCTCTGTAAAGAGGGTTTTTCTACTCGGTAAAGATCCGATCAAAACAGTACGAAAGGGGGTAACCGAGGTATTGTTCGCCGACATTCGTCACGCGACATATTCCATACACAATCCGAATTGGCCTAATAATAATCAAGGCACTTTGAGTTGTATTCCATACCGACATGTAGATGAGCCATCATGCGTTCAGAGCTGGGCATAACGACGCCGTTACACTATGGCGGATCCCGCGGCGCTCCACATTGAGAGCGTCGTCAAGGTCTTTTCAATACAGAACTTATTACCATCGAAGACTCGTCTTCAGCTCTCACGACGATACGGAGAATCAACAGGGGAGAATGGAAAAGGGGCTGCCAATGCAGCTCTACTACCAAGCAGACGTCGTGACAGCTCGTGCCCTCGATACAAAATGCCCCGTTGTCATGTGCAGACTGAGGTCCAGTCACTGGCCTGACTCTGGATCGGCAGGCTGAACCACATTTGTACAAAACGACACAGAATACAGAAACACGTCCTCGCCATGCACTACTGCAGGTCATGACGGTACCACTGAGCAAGACCCTGCCTCGAAGTGGCCTGGATTATATTGATGTCCGCAGGCTGCCTCCAGGGGACCAGGACCGAGATCAGCGTGAGGAGGCAACTCAGGACCACGAATAATCTTCATGATTTGCTCTGGGAGGACCAAGCCAATAACGACTTGTGCATGAGGTGGCAGATTCGCAAGACACAATGGTAACGTTCGCATTGTGAGCTTACTACAGCTCCCTCAGGCATACGGATCCTGTTACGACAACAGCGAGTCTCCGTGCAGCCGACCTGGAACTTGTGTGGTTCAAACGTGACGGATGAAGCTTGATCATCCATCTCCTCAAGCACTAATAAAGTGAACGAGAGAGTTTGGATCGGAATCCCCTCAAACTTCGACGAACGCTAATAACGGTCCCTGGCATCGGCTGGATATGACAGTTCGGCAAGCTAGCAGCCGGCATCTGACAGCTCCACCGGCAACGATCATCGTCACACATCACCACACTATGCGCAGACTACAGACGCCAGACAGTGGGGATGTGGTGCTTGTTGAGAGAATATGTCGATTGTTCAGAAGGATGTCCCGCCGGCCTGACACCATCAATGTTGGCTCTACCTAAATGCCAGCCATGATCCTCGGCCCCGTCGAGCCTTGTGTCGCCCTACCAGATGCTGTTATCAGGCGTATCTTGGGTGCTACTGCGAAGAGGGAAAGCATACTGAGTCTTCGCGGATCTGATCTGCTCTGCTACTTCGAGCTACTGCAGAGGTCAGTCGTGGACAACTTGACGGTGCCACTGTCGTAGGATGAGCTTAAACTCCTGCTGGCAACAGTTCGAGATGATCTTACGTACCTCACTTGAGCTACCTCCTCAGTGATCGGCCCTGAACACGTTTGGGAAGACCCGACTGGATTGTGATGGACGGTAGCACGTTCCGATGGCCTCCCGAATCTCTTCTGTGCCCGAGATTCTTTGCTAGCCTGCAGTGTACTCGACTCTCGAGCCACCGCAGGAGCACGAGCTTTGCAATCTTCCGCTTGCGACGCTACCATCGGTCGAGCTTTGGCAAGCGTCAGGGTAATGGGAACCTCGATGGCAACCTCGGGAATGCCGGAGATGGCAATTCCATCGGTTCCGGCAACACCTTTGGGAGACGTCAGGGCAACGGGAACGGAGATGGCAACCTGAACGGCGATCTTGATGGCAACAGTGTCGGTTCGGAAAACAACTTTGGCAAGCGTCAGCTCGATGGTGGGTCATCCGCTTCAACGAACGTGAATCAGACCAGCGATTGCACCGGTCAAGCAACCGGCCGACTGTCTGATACGATCGACTTCTTGGCACGATCGGCTACTTAGCGGGCTTATGGTCTGGTCAACTGATGCAGCCACCGAAGAAGACTTTGCTAACTTGTCTTGCTCAGGCAACCTGAATGCCAACGGAAACAATGCCTTGAATGGTAACAGCGGCGGTTCCGGCAACACATTCGGCAAGCGCCAAGGCAATGGTGAGGTGTCGTGGTCTGTCTGATCTTGGGAAGGGAGGACTAACATGCTAACAGGCAATGGCAACGGCAATCTGAACAATGCTGGAGATGATAATGCCATTGGATCCGGCAACACTTTTGAGGCTCCAAGTGTCCCAGCTGCCGCGTGATTGAGGGGACGCGATATGAGCGTCTGCCGAGACGGATTCCGGGTCGAAGATACGACGGGCGACGGATAGTATAAGCTTTGCTGCCCATAGTAAGCTTTTTATGCCTGCCAAGGCATCTCACACGAATCTCGGGCACCATTTTATATGTCTTGATCGAATGATCGCTCTGCACTTTGACTTTCATAGATTTCCGCTCGCCGGGACTGGATGGAGCGTCCCTTGTGTTCCGCAAACTCACGTACATGGCGAGTGAACCCGGCTGAATCCTGTCCCAGTTTCATCTTCCACGGTCGAGCCCGGTCTAGACCATTACAGCCCTGGTCAGTTATACGAAATACGCAGTCTAGACCGATTCGGACCGCGGCTCACACACGGAGAATGTTTCTGTTCTGCAGCAAGATCCTTGGCGCCGCGGTATGGGCGACAGACAGAACTTCACCTTGGGCCTTGGAAAACCCCCCAAGATTTCACATTCGCGTCTCCGCCTAATAACATTTCCACGACAAGGCGACCAACGGTCTTGGGATCTTTGCCTAGGAGGCCTGAATGCCACTAGATCCTAGCATATAAGACTAGCTTATCCGCAGTGTCCGGACCTGTTGCTCTAGGATCAAGGCTACGCCTGACCGAGATCCCGTAGGCCCCCACGGCGGACGTAGTGAGACTGCGCAGACGTCTGCGCAAGAAATCTATATCGAGACATGTTCTTGCGGGCTCTCAAGATTTGAACCAATATTGAGGTCCCCTTTCAGTTGACGAATGCATGATATTGCGATGTGTGCTATCTGCCGTATCTCAGGTATCCGAACAAGTCACCGACCGTAAGTATCGTTTATTGTCGGTACTGGATGATAACGCCAAGGAAGCGTCTTTTATCAAGTGAGTCACCCATCCGTATTCGCAGTTCCCCCCTGTAATGCGAGTTGTCGAGCCGAGCAAACAATCGATTTGCACTTAAGATGCCAGTCCCTCCTCCGTTTCGATTGTCGATCCTCACGATCAGCGACGGCTTTGGACAGACGGCAAGGATTGCTTAGGTGAACATCTACATCGTATCGTATCGTATCTTGATTCGCTCACCAAGTTCCGAAGTTATCGTCACGGCGGATCAGACACCGACCTTCCCACGACACCTTTCAAGCATCTCAATCTCGTACAATCTACGTCGCGACGACTCCGGACGGAACGAATCGCCCCATATCGTGAACCATGTGGCCGAACATGCAGCAGAAGTACGCCACGTGCCCCTTTTCCTAATGCCAGCAACTCATATACCCGAGAACGTCGCTGACTCCTAACGTAGCGTGATCACCATCGTTCTCGCATTCTATGCCCTTGGCAGCAGGGCGGATGTTGGGACGGCAGGGGTCTACCCCCCGCCCTACCAGGGAACCGCATGTTACGGTAACGACCCATCGCAGTTCCCCTCTAGCAACCTGTTCGGCTGCGCCAGCGACGGGGTCTGGGACAACGGGGCGGTAGGTCACACACATGTCATGCTCCCGTCCTGATGGGCACACAATGGGTCTCACTGTCACCTCTAGGCTTGCGGCCGGCAATACCTGGTCCGGTGCATTTCCGCATCGCACTCTGGGACCTGCATCCCGCAAACGACCATCCAGATCAAGATCGTCGACCGCTGTGGACCGGGGAGCCAAAGCGGTCGCGAGAAATACGGCGGCACGATTGTACTGACTACTACGGCGATGTCGGCGATTGCGCATATGGAGAAGCTGAATCCTAAGAGCCCTTACGTCAACATCGAGTTCCAGCAAGTCTGAGTCTGGACGCATGCACGCAATGTCTGTGTAGGTAGACTACGGGGGGGTCGAACCTGGCGGCGCTGTCATCTTGTCAGCGGTGGACACGGATAGCTTTTATGCACATGCCTTGTGCGAGTTGTAACGGAGCTACGACTAAGGCAAGTCAATACAGAAGCACGCTCAAGACCTCCAGGAGCTTCAGCTAGCATCAGTCCGTCGATCATTGATTGAGGCATGAAATCTTCTTGAGCCCGTGGTACATCAGGATACTTTTGAGCCACCCTGGCCAATATGTTTCTGCAAGCTCGACAGGCCATATGTGCTCCAAGCATGTCGACAGTCTGCAGTGAAGGATACTAGTCATCGGCACGTTTTGTCAATACTTTTCGACGTACAGGTAGCACCTTATGCCTTGGACATTGTTGCAGTTGCCGCTATCAGTGCACAGAATTGTGTCGAAGCGGCGAATAGAAATGGCCAATTGGCGAGCATTCTGGACGATCCCTTTTGTAATGGTTGAACGTCTATGCCTTGGTACTCAGTCGATACAGAGCGGATGCATGTCGGACAGTAAGGACTTGTTAGGTGAATACTTGATCCAGGGCAGGTATCTGTAGGCACAACGACCGAGACTCTGCCTAGGTGCTATGTGCTAGGTGGACGACAGCCGCGACCGCCGGAATCCTCTAGGAACTCATTGCGTCCTCCGCACATAGACGCTCTGACGAGGCCTATATAAGGGGAAATTAGTCTACGCTTGAGATAGATTAAGGCGGGATGCTTCGTGACGGCTGAATCTATAGCGTCTTCCTACACATGCGGTGTGCTAGAGCACCTCTACGACCTAGTCCGAGCTGTGAGCTTCCGTATGCGTCCTCGTGCTCCACAAGGAATACCAGACTATACATGGATGGACGAAGACACTGACCGTCTTACTTGCTGACAAAAGGGGTCGAAGGACTCAGCCTTACCGGAACCCGGAGCAGTGGCTCCTTGGCCCAGAGCACGTCAGAAATGATGGGAGTTGGAAGCGTCCACTAGGCTCGAGTAGCACATGTTGGAGATATGACTATTCTAACGCTCTAGGTGGCTTGTCGGCTCGTCCAACGATCCTTTTAGTTGCGCAGTCGACGGCAGGGTGTGGCTCGCTCACATGATGTTCGATATCCTGATAGCCCGCATGCTTTTTAAACCAGCGGTTTCGAAGGGTTGACAAGGAGGTGAGTCCTATATCGACGGCTATCCTGCGGTGGTGTTTACGATGTGTTGGATAGCATACGTATAGCCCGATCCTTCGCTTTTATAGTAGTCACAAGATGATTCAATTTTAGTCTTCAGTTGGACCGCTCTAGAACGAGTGTGCTCGATGCTATGTTGCTACTAAGCGCCGGGTTTGGTGTGAAATGACAAGCATCCGTGTATTGATAAGTAGTAGCAAAGCGTGCACCCCTGCTTTCAACCCCCTAGTTACGGCACATACCCTCGTCACACGTAATAAGCATCAAGATCACGTAAGCTCGCCGAGCCTGCAGCCAAGCTGTCGTCCCTCTCGTGTACACGTTTAGCGTCGGTGGACACTACCAACATAGCTTATTACTAGGGGGGGGGATTGATCCAACTCACCAATTGCTTACCCCTGGAAGGCGAGCTTGTCGGGACGAAACGCAGGAACACGATGAGCTACTGGAGGAGTAGGTTCCCTTATTCCTGACGGTATCGTTTCCAGAAAACGATCGGAAATGAGATGAGATTAGACGTGCTTCCGGGATCTGGTGAGTACGAAGGCGACGACAGAACCGCGGCAGCGCGCGAGTTTATAAACGAGAAAGATGTGGCAGAAGTGAAAAGAGCGATCTTTTACCTTGCAAGCCACAGGTAGTAGTGAAGACCGTCTCACGTGGTTGCAGCAAGGATGGCATGAAAAGGCCCTGTGGGTGCAGTAAGAATCTTTCTTATATGCTCGAGCTATCACGTGGGGAGGGGGTTCCACAGGGATGCCAATGCCTTGATGCTATATCTTGACGGCCAGTCTATCCCTGTCTGCTGCAGTTGGATTGCGGTTGAGTTGGCGAGATATACGGGGCGTCAAGTCGAGCCCACTCGAGCGATCATTGGGCTCCTTGATGATCGCCTGCGCCTCGCCGGCCACGAATAATGCACAGTTGCAAGGCGCAGCTGGCCATGGCAGTGCCGCGCAGTAGTCGGGAGGAGCCTACAGAATGACTAGTAGTAGGCGGCCTCGAATACTTCGGCCGCTAGGTTCCGAAGATGTTTGTGAGACATTTCCCTATATCACAGAGGCTTGGCTAGGAATCCTGTGACACCTTAATAATAGAAAAAGATGGAGCGCGGTGGACCCACGCTCTTTCAGATGAGATCTGGAAAGTTTGCAAGGAAGATGACTATTCACGAACAGCATCCGAAACTCTCACCACCGCGCCCAACTATGTGCCAGAAAATCGGAAAGCGGCGGCGACCCTGCCCTGCGACAGAAGCATTGCGTGTATAAATGTCCTACAGCCCTACACTGACTAGGTCTCCTAGCGGAGGGTCAGATCTGAAACACTTGTGATCGCTTGCCCTACCCTTTCCAACATGCGATATCACACAATCTTCGCCCTCTCGGCATATTGCCTGATCCCCGCCCGCAGCCAACTCGTCCTCGGCGCCCTCGCACTGTTCGAGATCGGGCTCGAGATCATGGAAGCGGCGGAAGTCGTCGCCGAGGTCGCGACCAGCGTCGAGGTTGCCGTCACGGGCGACATCGCGGGGGGGATGATCGGCGTCGAAGCGCAGCAGACTGCGGTATTTGGGTACCTGGAGGAAGCGTCGGGGGCGACATCGAGGATCGGCGAGGAGATGCTCGGGGAGTTGGACGGGTTCAGCATCGCGCAAGAAGGGACGTCGGGGGTCACGACGCCGTTTCGGTTGCACCTTAAGCCGTTGGAGATGTCGAAGGGGAGGCTGACGAGACCGATTACCGTGGAGGGTGAGTTTGCGAAGGGAACGAAATGAGTCCGGGTTGGGTGCTGATGAGGTGTAGGTCCTTTTACGGCGGAACTCGCGACGAATATCAGGCGAGGGCAGCCGGCGGGGTTCGAGATCACCAAGCCGACGTTTGGTGAGGGTGTTGAAGCTACCATCGGCCGAGGGAGGTTTGGCGTGAGGGTGAAGGATGCGAAGGTGAATGTGTTGAGGGCGGCGAGCTGAGCCCCGCCATGAGGTTGAAGGATACGAAGGTTAATGTCTTTGAGGGCGGCGAGCTGAGCTCCGCCCGCGCCGCCACCTGGCAATCATGGAGCGCTCGCTCTCTTTTTTAATCGAACGGAAAGCCCCCGTCTGATCGTTTTCGCCAGCTCGTCCCTTTCAAATGTTCCCACTCACAGTCGGCGATGGACTTTTGTTTAACCTCCCCCGTCGCAGTTACCCTCATCCCGCTCCGCATTGTAATCACGCTGCACCTTGCTCAGGCCGCGTGACGCCGCTCTTATGTTCTCAGACCCTGCACGCCGGGGAGGATCGACGACCTGTGCGCGCGCGTTCAGTGCTTTCGAGAAGAGTCGTTGACGCTTCGCGGATGGGGATCTATATTCTTCGAAGATGTCGTCCTATCGATTGGCGATCGTGGCCGTCATTCCGGCAGTCTCGAGCTATATCTAGCTGTAGGTCAGCTGGTTACAACACGGCACGGAAAAAATCCAACTTGAATGTTCCTCTAAGCTAAGATCTTATCTTTTGACACCCGCGGCGAGAATGATGACGAGAATGCCTCGCGAACACAGAATACCCTTCATCCCGCCACGCCCGCCGCCCTCGCCTCCTCAACCTCCTCCTCGCTCTGCAAAAACTCCACCTCCACCCCTCTCTCCCTCCACCCTCCCTCCACCTCCCTCGCCCTCCTCGCCAAATCACTCACATGCTCATCCCCACTCTCCACCCCCAACTTCCCCAGCGCCCGCTCCAACCCATACAGATACTCCACATTCCTCCCACTCGGCCCGCGGGACCTCACGATCCTCTCCGCCAACGGCCCCGGGTCCTGCGGGCCCAGAAACTGCGGGTTCTCCGGCAACCCAATGTACACCAGACAGCGGATCTGCGGCGGGATCTCGTCCGCCGTGGCCGTGGCCGTGGACGGGGCGGCGTGGACGGTCATGTCTTGAGGTCTTTGGGGTGGCGGGGCCGTGAAGGGCGTGTATTGGATGCTGTAGCCGTTGATCTCGCGGATGTCGAGGTATCGTTTGACTTCGGCGACGTGGCGGGCGGGGATGCGATAGGCGGCGCCCCAGACGCGGGACGGGGCGGAGGGGTGCGAGTCCGTGAGGGTTTCCCAGAGGTGGCGGGAGATGAGGGTCACGACGCGGCCGGGGTGGGATGGGGTGCCGCGGTGGTCTTGACTGAGGGGCGTTAGTGGTGGGACGGCTTTTGGGCGGAGGGGAGAAGGGGGATTAACCTAGCCTATTGTTCGTTCGCCACTTTAGCTATTCTGTTGGTTACTGTGGCGCGGGTGGAAGAGGTGGTCATACCTGCCAGAAGCGGCGGACGTAGCCTTCGATGTAGCCTGGGACACGGAGGTCTTTGTTCAGGTATTTCTGTGTTCAGCATATATATTTGCTTGTATCAGGAGGTCGACAAGACGGACCATAATGTGGTGGCGGTTTCCATATCAGGGAGCTGCGGACAGATCAGCCAAGTTCATATCTCAAGCCGGGGGGACATACCCATAACCAAAGAGCCAGAGATCTTCCGGTTGTTCGTCTGACATTTCGAGTCGTGTCACGTGTTTTGCGAGGAATTAATAATAATAAGAGTCGTAGTCTTTGATTCGTCTTCTAATTCTTGCATGTGACTCGGGCTGTCCCGGCTCCGATCCCGGCCCGGCCCGGCTGGTGAACTTCCTCATCCTCCCTAAAGTATTACATGTTCAATGCTTGAGATGTACAAGATCACCCTCCCAAATCAGCAGTGTAAAGCACTTAGAAAGTCACTCGAGGCAGAGTCGAATAGTCTGGTGGAACTCATCTACAGCCATACACAATACTCGTAAAAACGAAAAAGGTATCATAGCCCACAGCATTAACGCTCTCCTCACAGCTCATGACACCACGCTATGCACGCTGTAACGACCGACCCCAATGCCGCAATAAAGCTCGTGGGAAATCTCATAACTGCTCGCTCAAACGCTCACATCAACCGGAACGACACCCTTCTCCCCCTCACGGCCCACCCCTCGGACTCTGCTGCCACTTCTTGAACCCCCTCACCGCCGCAGTCACCCTCACAAACTTCCTTTGCCGCGGGTCATACGCACTCGTGACATCAAAGAGCATCCTCCCTCTCGCGCCCCTGACTTCGACCATCCCATCCACTTTGAACGTCCCTCGAGGTGGTTCTGCGTCTTTGGGCATGTTCCAGCTTTTCGCGAGGGTGTGCGAGAAGACGGTCATGGCGATGGGTATGTCGTTGGCGATCGACGACGAGAATGGGGGGAGGAGGTCCTTGGGAGGGGGGACGGAAAGGCCGAAGGGCAATTTGGTGGTCGGTGGCGTCGGGGCTTGGGAGGTGGGCGAGGAGGCAGATGTTGAAGGCGGGAGGGTCGGTGAGGATTCAGACGTGCCGTCTTGCGTCTGGGTGTTGCCGAGCGAGCGGCCTTCTTTGGCGGCTTTTTGGCGCTCCATGACGTCCACGGCGTGTTTGTAGCGTTCTTCCACAGACAAAGGATCCTTGCCTTCCCAACCGAGGGCCTGTTTGATCCGTCGGTAATTGATGCCGGCCAAGACTTTGACGCTCGCCCAGACGCCGTTGAAGACGCTCTCGGGCCACAGTGCTCGCGTGATTCGGAATTGCTGCTCCTGGCTAATCCTCTGCCGACTCCAGGCGATGAACCCGTCGCCCAACTCCAGACCCGATCGCTCGTACTCCGGGGGCGGACCGTCGGGAAAGGATATGTCGAGCCAGTACTTGCCCACCTTGGCATCTTTGCCCAGTTGGCGCTGGACTATGGGATGCTGTTTGGCGCCGGTGAAGACCATGTCGACCAGCTGATCTTGAATGCGCTTGTGCCTCTCCTTGTCTTTGGCGACTTTGATGAACTCCTGCCACTCGGGATCACTGCCTTTGTAATACGTCCGCGGCATCTTCTTGCCCCACGTCATGGGAATGAAGGCGCTACCCTCCATGACCATCTCGTCGTCTTCGTCTTCGTCTTCGTCCTGCTCCTCCTCCTCCTCCTCCTCCTGCTCGCCGTCCTTCACTTCCTGCCCGTGACGCTTGGGATCTTGAGCGCCGTCGACCACTTCGATCTTGACGTCGATAAAGTGGCCGAGGAGGTACGAGTAGCCGTAGATGACCAAGCCGTAGACCACGATTGTCCCGAATCGCCGCCATGTGAAGAACGGCGGTTTATGAAATCGGACGGTTTGGACTCTGACCGTCTCGCCTTGAGGTGTATACAGGACTTCCGGCTTGTAACGCTTCGGTAAGAGACTGAAATGTCGTTGTCGCGGGGGTAATCGGAAGTGCTGGCGGTGTCGGAGGTGATGGTGGAGGGGCGTTGGGCGTCGGAGAGGTTGCTGACGGAGGCGGAGGCGGAGGACTCGCGGGAGCTGATGCATGTTGGTGGTGGTGAATATCAAAATATCAATATTATTTGCGACCGACGTCGAGGGGTGTAGATGTGTAGATGTGTACGGAATGGTGTATCGGATGGTGAATGTAAGTGACGCCCAGCCGTCGTGGCGTCGGGTGCTTATCTCCCCCTCGGATCTTCCCGCACCATCATCGCGAACTTGAAGCTCCAGGACAAGCAACACATGAACCTCGCCGCCGCCGTCGCCTTCGAGCTGTGAATCACCGCCCCTCCCCCCATGACACCACGACAATAATGACATTCACGTTATCGACCGCCATCGCCGCTCTGTCCTGGTCCATCCGCTTGGCGGCAGCGGTGACCAGCAACGTCTACATATTGGACTCGCCGCATCCATCACCGCCCGACTCCCCCGCAGCGCTATCACCCAAGGCGGCACGGTTAGTCTTGGCCCAGCGGGCGGGGGTGGAGGGTTATCACGACGACGATATCACAGACGAGGCGGTTATTGACGCCATCAATACATACGGGGTGCGGACACCGATATTCGGCCAAAGAGACGAACGGAAACATGTCATGGTCTTGGTGGACGCTACCGGGGAGGAGAATGGTATGTCGACGGTTTACCCCCCTTAATAGCTGCTGCTTCATATCTTGCTGATCATGCCGCGTAATAGACGACCTCTCGTTCTTAAAGGACTTGAAAGACCACATCCCTTTCACCATTTCTCCCTCGCCTAACATGGCCGTCACCAAAGGCCTCTGGACGGATCTGGCCGCCCAAGGCCGAGCGAGCCACTCCGACGTCACCTTCAGATCGTACTCCAGGAGCAACGGCGTCGATAAAGTCATCCAGAACGAGCTGGCACAAGGACACGTCGTCACCCTCCACGTCGTCTCCGGCAAGGCAGACTCGAGCGATGCCGATGCCTGGGGCACCTACACCATGCCCGGCTCTCAGTCGCCTCTCAAGAGCAAGCGAGCATCGCCGTCAAAGGAGAAGCCTCTGGAACCCACCTCCTCCTACGCCCCCGTGCACTCCACCTCCGCCCCCGCCCACACATACGCGGGATCCAACAACACCACTCCTCTCACCGGCATCCTCCCCGCCTGCTTCTCCTCGCAACAACAATGCCAATCCAGCACCCGCAACTGCACCGGCCACGGCCAATGCAGCAAGAAATTCACCGACTCGTCCTCGTCTGAGAAATCCTCGTGCTGGACGTGCCAGTGCAGCGCCACCAAACAGACCACGAGCGACGGCAAGACCCAGACGGCGTACTGGGGCGGTCCGGCATGCCAGAAAAAGGACGTCAGCGTGCAATTCTGGCTCATCGCCCTGTTCACCGTCGGCTTGGTATTCTTGTTCGGCTTTGGCATTGGCGAGCTCTTTGGCATGGGCAATCAAGAATTGCCCAGCGTCATCGGAGCAGGTGTCAGCGGGCCCGTCAGGAGGTCGTAAATTGAAGGTCTCGGGGGTGTGACTGGGCGTTTTGCAGGCGCAAGGCGGGCGTCGCACGATTTCAGATTTGTACTGCTTCGAGCGTGGTACGGGAAATGTATAGCATGTGTACGATTTGAGGTCACAGTATCTCCTCACCTCATGGATACCATGTGCGATTGGAGGGCACAGTATCTCCCTCATCTCCTGGATACCATGTAGGAACGATGACTGCCAGTTTCCTGCCTAACAACCTCTGGAAACCAAAAACAAGTACCCTCTGATCCCCGTCACGATCTCAGACCCTACAACCGATTTCAGAAAGCCAAAAAACATCGAATACCTCCTTGCACCCAACTACTCCAAAGCAAGCTCGGCATCTCTCAAGCGGAGAAAGGGAAGCCCACCATCCTGCCTATTCAGAACCCATGCAACGGCACCATAAGTAAGCATGTGCCATTCACGCCACGGATGTGATGGATTCGAGAGACCTGCACGCACCAAGACTCGTCGCGATCCACGTCCACTGAATGGATGCTTGGTCGATGCCTTATGCCGCTATGGACTTCGTCAAGTGACGTACCAGACGCCACATCCCCTCCTTCACCGAGCATGCCTGCCTGCCTGTAGACTACCGATCATCCCGAGCCCAACTGCGACCCAGCCATCGCGGCGTCCTCCCACCCTCTGCTCCCCCGCTCGCCCCCGCCCCCCCAAACCCAAAACCCACACAACACAACCCCATCAAACCCCCCGCCTCACGCTCCCCCTAACACCTCGACCGCAAAACTCACCTCCCCCGCATACCCCCCATCCGGGCGATCCCACGCGAAGATCGTCTGCCCGCCATTAAACGCAATCACGGCGTCCCGGCCCCCAAACACCCTGACATTCCTCACAGGGAAATTCCACGACCTGAAGGTGTGGCTCCCCGCCCCACCCAGCGCCGCCTGAGGACAAAACGTCGCGTCCTCGCGGAACTGCTGGTCCCCGGGGGCATCGGGCCGCAGCCGCGCGTCGAAGTGCCGGATGTAGGTCCCCGGGGCGGAGGCGGGCTCGAGGGAGATGCAGTCTGCGAGGGCGAGGCCCGGGTGGACGTGGAAGGTGGCGGTGCTGGGGGCTGGCTGGGAGGTGAGGGGTTGGAAGAGGAGGGTGGAGGTGGAGGGGTCGTGGGTGAGGTAGTGGGATTCTAGGCCGGGGGAGGTGGCGCGGATGGTGATGGTGCTGCCGGGGTTGAGGGGGGGGCCGGAGACGAGGGAGGCGGGGCGGTAGTTTTGAGCGAGGATGTTGGATTGGAGGGTGTCTTCGGCCGAGTCCGGGGGGTAGGAGGTGGTGATTGCGCCTTCGTAGAAGGTGCCTTCTGTTTTTTGGGGATTGGTTGGTCAGTGGGGGAGGAGGAGGAGGAGGAGGGGTGGGGAGAGAGGCTTACGGCCGCGGTTGCTGTTGTCGCCGCCGATGCCGAGGATGATGGCGCCTTCTTTGCGCATAGGGTTGTAACCGGCGGGACGCGGGCCGTCGAAGTAGGTTGTGAGGCCGCCGGAGGTGGCGTCGCCGCCGCGGATCGCCCATCTGTTGCCGGAGTCGCCTTTGACGATGGCGGTTACGAAGCGGGAGGTTTGGGTGGGGTTCTGCTCGTACGTCCATTCTATCCAGTTGTTAGTAATGACTCGCGGAAATCTGAGGGTAGTCGATGCAGCTTACGATCCCCCGGCCAGAGACCATTCTCGAGATCACCCATGATCCATGGCCCCGAACCCGCTCCTTTGCCGTTGCCGCTGCCGTCTCCGGGCCCGAAATAGATGGCTTCCATGTGGCCGTCGCCGGTGTCGTTGGTGTTTGTTTCGGCGTTGCCGTAGTCGAAGCAGCAGTCTCCTTTATAATGCTGCGGAGTTGACAAAACGTTAATTGTGCGGATGGCATTTCGGGGGCTGCAATTTACGTACTGTACCGTCCACGATGGCGTACATGCCCTGTGGCTCATCACCGGTGGCAAGACCGGTGGCTTGGTTGTTGCGGTAGCCTGTAGACGGCGATATGAAGACGCCGTATGCCTTTTCTCCGTTGAGGCTGATAGGGAAAGCCGAGTATCAGCAATAGTCTTCATCTCTCTATCATACCACATCTGCACGTAGCGACGACAAACGCGTTGCACGACCAACATCTACAGTCGATCGACTCATCCAACTTACGTTACAGGCGCACCAATTCCACTGGCAGGATAATCGCCACCATTCAACGGCCCCTGCCCAGGACCCCCCGTTGCACCCCCCGACGGCGCAATACTCAGATGATTGCTCCGCCCACTCTGATCATAAATCACATTGATGATGCAAGTCGTATTCACACAAAACCTATCCTGTGCCTCGGCGTCTGCAACGCCTCCGGCCTTGCGTGGCGAAATCTCCGCCGTCTGCCCGTCAGACTGTCGTAGGACCTGGTAGAGGGCGCTGTTGAACGAGTCATAGAGCGCGCGAACCGTGCTGTGCGCGGCTACACAGGGTGTGTTGGCCGAGTGGTAGATGTCGCAGGGTGCGGCTGTTGCTATGGAGATTGTGGTGGCGATGCTCAAGGTGCGGTGGAAGAAGGAGTGTGGGGACATACTCGGGGCGATGGATGTCCTGAAAGAAATGAAAGACGAGGGAACGGGTCTCGAGAATGAGAGAAGGGATGTGGTTGCTAGCGAGTGGAAGTACAGTCTCTCTCCATATGCCTACCGACCTCTTCCCTGTCTGATACATTCTTGGAATGCCATGTGTGGTTCTATTCAGGGATCTTTCGCAGGGTTGCAGGCCTGAGCGCCGCGGTCGTATTTCCATTTAGCTTCCGCGCACTGATCGCTACACAACATTTTCTGGCGACAACGACCCCAATCAGCAGGCAGAGCTTCCGAGTAGCCGGTCCGGAGGCAGTGCTTGCGCCATGTGACGGTCGCCGGGCTGTCCGGGCGCATCAGACGACTGAAATGCCAACATTTTGCTGCGGCATCGCGAGCAAGCGGTGCAGGCGAGAGGGGTTGTTTCGGATCCGTAGTGCTGTTTGAGCGGGTGCTGAAAAAGAAACTCCTCTCGTTCGCGTGCTTCTGACCACGACATCTTGCGCCATACAGATTCTGCATCGGGTAGAGAGATGTTCGCGACGTGCGTAGGGATGAACGCTGAATGTCAGGTTGCAGATTGCCGATACCTGGCATGCCTAGAAAGTCAATGGTCCACCAGCGCTCCACAATCTAGACTTTCATTGTCTTGTCTTGATCCGCTGTCAGCATTCATGTTATACAGCTGCCTGCAGTGCATGCCGTGAATAATGCTCGCCGGCGCATCAGCCAGCGGGACACGCAGATGGTGGCACAGCATGGTCCACGTGTGAAGGTGCGTGCGTCCGTCATGCTGACTGGCAAACAAGACCCCCCCTGTCATTGTAGACCATCCGCGCGCGCAATCGGTCTGCGCGAATGACACCGTAACGCCATCGCTCCAGTCATGCCGACGAGATATCGCACATCACCTCTGACCTAATATGCCCGCCACTTGCAAGCATAGATCCAGAATGGTCAGATGTTCATCACTGCCGTCCACGAGCCTCTTGTCTGTTTCGGAAAAGACGGTGACGATCTTGGCTTTCTGCCAATCCGTCGACGCCTCGTCTTGGATGACGACCTGATCATATAGCTGCGTCACCAACTGCGTGGCTGACCAGCCTTCAGCAACCAGATCCTCCACGGCCTTCGACACGCGACTGAACACCGTGCCCCTGCTGCTTGGCTGCATGGCGGTGACTAAACCTCCGATTGTGGCGCTTGGGATGACCCCAGCAATCTCCTCGATGCTGCGGACCGTGACGGGCTTGCCGTCCGCCGCATCCACGTCCATCGCGTCCTCATCCTCATCGTCTTCAATCTTGGCGCGTTTGCGCTTCTTCTCGGGAAGGTTCGCTTGCACCGCGCCCACCAGCCGCGCGGCCGACTGCAAGAACGTGATGGCTTTCCGCAGGTCGCCCTCGCTGCACCGGAGCAGCGTGTCCACCACGCCGTCGTCCAGCTTGACGTGCTCCAACCTTGCAATGTCCTCGAGTCGCTTGCCCGCGTTGGCCTCATCCAAGCTCTTGAAGCGGAACTTGCTACAGCGACTGGCCAGCGGGTCGATGATGCGCGTGACGTAGTTGCAAATCAAGCAGAAGCGCGTGATCTTGCTGTACGTCTCCATGGTGCGGCGCAACGCCGACTGGGCGTCCTGAGTCATGCTGTCCGCCTCGTCCAGCACGATGATCTTGTAGGGCGGACACGGGTACCGCTTCCGGTACGCCTCGCCGGCGGGACCGGCCGGCGGGTTGGAGAGCTGCATGCGGGCGAAGTTCTTGACCTTTTCCCGCACGATGCTGATGCCGCGCTCATCGGAGGCGTTGAGCTCCAGCACGCGCGACTTGATCAGGTCGGGCCCGTACAGCTGTTTGGCGAGGGCCAAGACGGTCGAGGTTTTGCCGGTGCCGGGAGGGCCGTAGAAGAGCATGTGGGGGAGGTTGGTCGACTGGAGGGTTCGGCGGAGGACGGTGACGGTGTGGTCTTGGGCGGCGACATCGTCGAGGGACTTGGGACGGCTGGGGACGGTGTGTGAGCTCTCGACTTGGTAGATATATGGAAACGGCATACGCGCTGGACGTACTACTTCTCGACCCACGGCTGCAGTCGGTCGTCCGTGGTGGGCGCCGTGTTCTTGGATGAGCCCGTCGCCGCCGCCGTCGCCGCCGCCGCCGCTTGGCGGGCACGAATATCGAAGAAGTTGGCCATGGTCAGTCCCTACTGATGTATACCATCGACGAGAGCCAGGACGAGGTGCAGAGACGTGTGACCGACGCGCTACTTTCGTGTTGCGGGACGACGCGACCCGTATCTGCCCCACTAGCACCTAAACCTTGCTTACTCACCATCACCCACTCACACCACCACAATGGAAGCACCATTACGTTGGCTTGGTGTCGATAGACCAGCCGACAGTGGTTCCATCAATCAATTAATGGATGACTGGTTGATGGCAATTGACTGCTGAATAATACATTTGACTGATTGATCACACTATTGACTACCTGACGCTGCTCAAGTCGGCGTCTGAGCGCAGGCACAGTCAATCAAAATAGTCACTTGATTGATTAATCGGTTCACTGATGTAATTACCGTCGAGGTCAACTCCTTGTCATCCACGGCAGACCACACTACTCCCGATACAAGACCTCATACCGCCACTCCCCCTCCGGCACACCCCTCAACCTCACACTCGTCGGATGCCTCTTCCTCGCCGCCAAGACCCTCCTCACATACAACTCGCCCACCCTGACCGCCTCCGGCCGCTCCTCCCCCTCCCTCAGACAGCACTCCAACACATCCACCTCCGCCCCCGGATCCGGCGTCAAGAAAAACGGGATCGAATACCGTCTCTCGCCCGTTAGATTCCTCACCCTGTGCACAGTCGCCGGGAACATGCCGTTCGTCTGCTTCTCCATTTACTGTCCGACATTACACACGAACGTCCCTTGCCTCGGCGGCGCAGCGATCCAGACGCCGTTGGAGTTCAGGACTTCCAGACCCGGGACTGTGTCTTGCAGGACGAGCGTTATCCAGCTGAAATCCGCGTGGGCGCCGAGGCCGGTGGTGGGGCTGGAGGGATCGGAGTGAGGGAGGAGTGGCGGGTAGTGCAGGGCTCGCAGGCCCCAGATGGGAAAGGTAAAGATGTCGTCGAACGCTGATTCTTCCAGATCAAATGCCAATGCGAAGAGCCGCACGAGTGTCAGGGCGAGAGGGTAGATGGCGGCGTAGTAGCTGTACATTGCCTCCCGGAACCAAGGGGTTTGAGAGGGCCAGATGTTTTGCGGGTTTTGGATGCGAGCGGGTGGCGCGTGTCCGGTCTTGCTGCGGTAGTCTTGCTCAAGCCCGAGAACGCAGTCGCCTATCGTGAAGGCTTCTTTGAGGTCGCCCGGGGTTCGCGGGTCGAGTTGTGTTTCGAGCGGGGGCTCGTAGCCGCGGATTGCTGGGTTTTTGTGCAGGTGGGCGGTCATTCTGGTGGAGAGAGAGGGAGGTCGAAGAAGCGTTTGAGAGTGGCGAAGATGGTTTCTTGAGTGGTTGTGGAGACCTGGATGCTGTTCTTAGTGCTGGATTCCATTCTGACTTGGCATAGGATCTTCACCCCATGGTTCGTGATGTAGAAGAACCCGGCTGTGGAGCAGGCTTCGTAGAGCTGACCAGCGATGGCTTTGCGGTCGTCGAGGTGGCAAAGGGTCGGATGTTGCTGTGGATTCTGTGGAGGTTGGTTGAGTGGCGGAGGGGCTGTGTTGGCGCTCGTTGAGGGAGGAGGTCATTCGTTTGCACAGCAGACCGTCTTGAGAGCCTGTCTCCTGCGAGCCCTACTTCGTTGTGCAAGGAGATAACGCCTCCGATTGCCAGTCTTACTTGCCATACCACCTAACCTCCATTCAAGCCTCCACCAACATGACCACCACCGCAACCCATCGCCTCACTACACGGCTCTTCGCCGCAACAGCCATAGCTCCAGCTCATACCTCCTCTGGTCCCTCGCAGCCTGCCCCTCCAAGTGTCTGAACTCAAGCTCGAGCTCTGCAGTCTCATGGTCATACGCGCTGATTCCAGATCTGGTCCCCCTCCCCTTCTTCATCACCCTCAGCGCAAAATGCCATCCTAGTCTCTTCACCGAACGCGCTGGCTTCGAACTCGACTTTCTAGGTCCTTGCGATCTTGGTCCTCGCCACCCCGTCGTCTATATCGTCTGTCAGATCGATCACATCCGCGCAAACGCGGAGAACCGCACTGAGGCTTCCCTTGGACCTGTCCATGTCGTCGTCATCATCATCGTCCGTCCAGTCGATGACAGTTGCGGTGACGTGGTGGAGTTGGTTGATGTTGGTCTTGGGGCTTGGCGTATACCTTTCCCAAGATGGCCCTCATCAGCCTCATTCATCTCATTCCATGCCAATCCCGGGTTCGCATCCTCTGCACTGTTCCCATTCGGTGCCGTCCATGGTAGCTAGACGGCGCTCCATAAGAGGGGAAATTCCAAGCCGCGAGATCGACAGATTTGAACAGGTCTGGCCTCATCCACCAGAGTGCCCACACGCGCTCCAGGGAGTCATGTCTCGATGATTGGCCTGTCAGATGCGGATGGAAAAGGGGTACCTGCTACCAATGACGTTCCGCAGCTACGAGCAGGTGGTGGAATAAGTGGTGTCTTATATACATGACCTGACGACACCTATGGAGGTCGTACTACAAGATGTCGATCATGCTGTCAACCTGGATTCCTGCGAGTTTGTAGCATCGGGAGAACCTGTAGCATCAGAGAGGAATCGAGGACAGCATATCGACGGTCGCGATGTATCATCTTTGACCATCATCAATGACATAGTATTTGCCCCCTGTATGCAGGCCTGAGAGAGATTTGATCTGTCACTTGCACACCCAGTTCAGACTTGCTCAAGGGGCCTGTCAGCCGTGATCCTCCACCGCGCAAGCTGACGCTGGATCAGCAGTGCCCACACTTGACCTCAATAGACAGGATGTTCATAGGCATCGAAATCCAGCAGCCACGTGCCGAGCGACGCCTGATCCTGCGAGACGCAATTCAGCTTCGTCCCGTTCTCACTCCAGGACGGGCGCAGCGGCCAGCCACAAATCTGCTGGTTCTGCCCCGCATACGGTCCCTCCAGATGCGTTCCATTGAGAGTGACCGGCTCGATGCCTCTCTCGACCCAGTCGATCATGACGGCCATGTTGGTTTGAGGGAATGGTCCATTGGGTTGGAGGTCATTTGGCGCGCAGTGGGCCATGCCGGGAACCAAGAACAGCTTGTACCACGGGTTGAGCTTCTGCTGGCTTTCGTTGAACGAGAGATCCGGATACAATACGTTGCGGACCGACTCGTAGTAATGGACTGAGGATCCGGTCGGAATGCTTGGGTCGGATTCCCCGTGGAAGTGGAGGATCTTGCTGCCGGCGTCCCGCCACCCGGTCAGGTCTGGCCAGTTGACGTTCAAGCTGTCCTGGTAGAATTGCAGGCCCTCGAGCATAGCCGCGGTCAAAGTGTCGTAAGTGATGCCGTCCCACGACGGGAGACTGCTGGAGTTGTAAAAGTTGAGGAATCGCTCAATCCATTCTCCGCCGATCCCGCCAGGCGACTGCGTGTACGTGCCGGTGGTTGAGTCGTAAGTGGGCGTGGCATCCGAAAACGCAGCGGCGATACGGTAAGATAGATACGCGCGTCGACCGGCCGAATCATGGAGACCATCAATCACCGCGCTCGCCACAGCGACGTCCTGAGAATTGATAGTGCCATTCTGAGCCGGCGTGCTGCCGCCACCCATCTGCCGCTTCGTTGGACCACCGCCCCCACCGGAAGAAGCGGCGCAGTAGTACGACTCGCCGATAGCACTGCTCATGTTGTACTTGAGCTGGCAGAGATCAGTGCGCGCAACGACGCCATCAGTTCTCCCATCCAGAGGATCGCAAGCTGCGATCGTGAGGTTGACCAGCTTCTCGAGGGCGCAGGGGGTCGGGTAGTAGTCCATCGTCACTTCGACGAGTGGAGAGAATAGGTGATTGGCCTGCTGAAACGCAAAACGCAAGGCTGGAGCGCCGATGATGGCGCCATCCCACTCGCCGGGAAACCTCTGCACCTGGCTGAAGCCCTCACGACCACCTTCTGAACAAGCCTGATAGTAGCTGTAGAGTTTGGTACGATTCGCCATGTTGTAGACACCCCTGGTGAGCTCTTTGCCGAGTAGACTCAGCTCGTGGTGGGCCTATTATAAGCATCAGGGCGACTGCAGACATCACACCCGCCGCTTAGCATTCATACCTGGTAACCAAACATATAAGTGTTCTGCCAGTTGATTGTCCCGTTGGCAATCAAGAACACATCATCGAAGGACGCATCAAAGCTGCCGAAACCTCCATCGGTACCGCCGCTCACAGCTCCGTACGGGATGCCGCCGGCCAGACTGGTCGATCCCGAGAAGATCTGGTAGGCCCCACCACCGGTAGAAAGGTAGCGATTCCGGAACTGCTCCGGGCTAGGAAGCCAATACTCAACCACGACATTGTCGTTGATGCCAGCATGCGAATACTGGAATGTCACGTTGCAGTAGGTGATGTCCGCGTTCGGAGAAAAGTCCTCGTCGGTGTAGGACTGGTTGTACACCGCGTTCGCTGTGACCGAGGACGCATCTATCGTGATGCCGTTGAGGAAGCCAGACGGCGGCAGAGCGGCTTGGAGGGCGCTGACGCTGCATATCGATGCCAGCGAGGAGTTGGCGGCATAGGACATGGCTGGCCACAATGCCGTCAGGAGCAGCAAGGCATAACGGTGTTGCATGGAGTGGTCGTTCTGCATCGGGTTGCAGTTCGAGCAGACAATGGACCTGACATCTGGGGCTATGGCCTGTTATATGTACAGCATTCGGGGCTATGAGCGAGCCCGGCCGAAGTCTTCTCGGCTAGGAGATATATTACCTCCTAGCTTCTCTAAGATGGGCCATTTATCGTGCTGGCTCTGCGAATCAGAGATCGGCAGAAGTGTGCTAAAGACTCCCGGGCTCGAGAGTGTTGGTCTGCGCGACCACTAGCGGCCATCATGCTGACGCGTCCGACTCGGTTAAGTGCAAATGCTCGACGGCGTGAGACCTCGAGATGCAGTGTTCGTTTCCGTTTCACCAGTCGTCTGTCGATCAAAGCTGGCAAGAGATATGTCAAGCGTGAAGTTAGGTGGAAAGCCCTCTTCCAAGCACATGAAGTGAACGTCGTCGCTCTGATGTAGTGTGACGCGTGGTTGTCCAGACGTCGTCTTCAGGGCTAAACATTCGTCCGGTCGAGACCGCATTGGCACCGGCACATGCCGGCAGACCCTACTGTAGCATTAGCGGGCGGATACTACAGCCGATGGTCTCACTATATGTTTGCTTATTAGCAGACAGCAATCACCTTCCGCCGAGCTGTCAAGTGTCAGAGGATCGATGTGGTAGGAATATCTCGTAAGGTTCTACCAGTCATTCTATCTGATTATCAGCCAATCGGTCTATCAACTGAACACTGTCGACTCATCGATGATATCTAGTCTCGATTGTCAATCATTAATCGTCGACTGCCGGCTCTTAACCGTAAACGTTAGTTATTAATCATCGACTCTCGTCAACTATAGGTCAACAATCATACACCTTTAACAGTCGATCGTCCTGCTAATACTTGATGCTAATCGAAACTGTCAACTATCAACGTCAACTATCACTGTTATTAGCGGCCGTCTACTTACTATCCACCATCACCATCACTGTCAGCCATCACCATCACTATCTACCATCACCGTCACTGTCAACCATCACCGTCTCTCCATCAGTCTCCTGCTTCTATTTCTTCTTCTTCCTCTTCTCCACCCACTCCCTCGAGCATTTCGAGTCTAGGGAAAACCCAATCCACATTAGCACACTTGACCCCTCCAGCCTCGACCCGGAACACTTACATGTCATAGGAACCGCCCAGCAAAACGCGGCTCTGACTACTCATATTGCTCCAGAACACCTTAGTGCTATACGACATCTGTCGCAAGTACGCGCGATCAGCGGTGGGCATGTTGAGCTCAAGCGTGAACACACTCACCTCCTTGCAAAGCCAGCTCACGTTTCTGCCACATCTACGCTGACCGTCAGTCGTTCAATCACGCATCGAAAACACAAGGGTGTCACGCACAAACATGCAATGCGTCACATGCCAATGATAGCTCGCGAAAAACGGCTCATAAGTATCCGCGAGATGTCCCGGATCCTCGACCAAAATCGTGCGATTGGCGTCATGGTAGTAATCCCAACGCCCGCCAGGCTCATCGGGTGACAGTTTGGCGGATTCCTCGAAGGCTCGGGTGAGTTGTTCATTGCGGCAATGAGGTGGCAACCAAGCCGGGGACATGCCTTCGAACGCGCAGCCCAGACTCTTCGCTTCGGCAACGCTTGCTGCGAGAATTGACAGAGTCAACTTCGTGACGTGAAGCATCGAAAGGAAAGGCTGCTCACTTCCGCAATAGCACTTCGAGTCCCGTCTCATCCTCGATCGATCGACCAGTGCAATGAGAAAGGGGGCCACGAGAATGACGAGTGCGAGGGCGATGGCAATTTTGCCAGGCAAGCTCGTGAGCGCCCTGAGAAGGACGCCTTGACTGTTGCGGCCATTGAACCTCTCGAGATCTGGCTGCGAGTGGACGTCGAAACTGCCTTTGCGATCTGTGTGATCCTCAGCAATCGATATCACCGGCACATATCCTCTCCGAGCGGCTGAGAGAGACGGTGCTATGCTGAACAACCTCATCTTCGGATCAGCGTAGGAGGCCGAGAAGCTGATCAAACGAGCAAAGCGCACCTTGCGTCGAGGAGGAGAGGTCCTGTTGTGGAGGATGCAACTTCAATGGCCTTCCGCAGACCGCCTCTGATTTCCCGGCGGCCCTTCAACTCGCGATCCGAGCAGCTATCTGCATGACCTGGTTGTTTGGGTCTACAAGAATCTCCCACGTCAGCTGCCGTCCGACACCCTTGACCATGCAGCATCCGGCAGAATGGGACAGGACATAAGGTTCATTAAGCGTCCTGATACGAGTAAGCTTTTGCGTCACAGCTAAGGAACCGGGTCAGCACGCATAGCTCATCGGATCGGGGTATTCGACCTCACTAGTATCTTTGCTGATGCTCGGGAAAGACTGGACATCTCATGAGGTGCGTTGACAATAGTCCAAGGGCAAAGACTTCATCAAATTTCCTAGCGAAAGCCATTTCAATTCACGACTTGCCCACAAATCACAAAGAGCAACGATTCATATGGACATGGTAGCGACCGACTACACCACCCGGAAATCAAATGAGCCATAGCGTTGCAGCCGTGAATCGTATCTTCATCCCACAATGGTCTCTTGCGCAGAGGGTTCCACACATTGATTGCAACCATTTAACAATTCGGGTCTGCAACCTGTCCTTCAGGGCGGAACCCGGAACAACTTGGGCTCCAACCTGTCCTGTTTGGACCTCAGCGCAAGTAACACACGCAAAGCCGTTGCGCCTACCAGAGTTTGTGGACAATTTTCGATCCCCTAGCGAAGATGCTTCCATGGTTGACACCATTCTCGTCCTGATCGTCAGCATATGCAGATAAGTATCGTCCGCCAGGCAGGCCTGCGACTTGCCAATCGTGCGCCTGCGCCGCTTGCCAGTGCGTGCACGAGACTCACCTCCGTTGGCATAGCGCTGGCCATTGTGGCCATGGCGGCAATGGGTAGGATCAGATTGGTGATCTTCATGTTGAGCGTGTGCTGTGGTGCCTTGATGCCTTGCTTTTGACTGCCAGTGGGTATGTCAAGGCGTGTGAGGATCAGTCGATCGCAAGGGATACTATGGACTACTTATCGTCTGCGCGTGGTCTTTGATGTCTTCGGGCGCATGTCGCCCAGGCGCTTTCGCGGCAGATCTCATCGTTGTCATGCTCTTCGGGAATCGTTCCACCGCTTTCAATAGCGGCAGTGCTTGCTGAGGCCCTCGACCATGTCTCACTTGGGTAGGACATCGGTGGGGGCTAGACGTACAACGATTGCGTCTTGCAGCATTTCCATGAGTCTATCGCTCTTGACGAGCCCTCAGCCGTTGCGTCCAATCACCCGTGCTGGTTCAGCAAGGTCAGCAAAGGCCGGATCAAGGTTCGCGATGAGCGGAAGTATTCAACTGCCGTTGATGAAGCGATCGGCTCCATGCTGCGACGTGTTGATCTTGCTGGCCACGTTGTTGATGAGCCCGCACAGCCGGAAGCGACCCTCGTCCCAGATATGCAAACACATGCAGTACTCAAGAAGAATCCCAAGCGCGCTAAATCCGAAGTCTCCGGTTCGCTGCATCGCATATTGGCATACAGCAGAGTGTATCACAGCCCCAGCTGACATGATTGTGGTGGCCAGCTTTGAGGTATATCAGCCGATACGAGTCATATGCGACTTTTCGACCGATCGACTGTCAAGCTTCAGTCCCAAGACCTTTCTAAGTGAGCTGTACAGGTACGATGAGCCCAAGCGTGCCTTGCGCTGATTAGATCGAAAGGCACTTGTCTTTCCCACCATTACCATGCTGCTTCCATGACCGTGAAGGTGCTGGTGATGCAACGGGATGTTCGAAGCCTCATGGCTGATAGTGTCTGAGTATCATGAGCCATACAGAGCCTTCAAACTCACCAGCACTTGTCTCGGCAGTATCCTTTGCTGGTATTCGATCAACCTTGCCGCAACCACAAGCCCAGATCTTGGGATCGGGGCTGTGACTGAGGCTCAGTGTGTCTGAGGTGTGTGCATCCGTCGTGTGCGCGGCAACGCATCGGGGCGGTCGATTGCATCAAGCGTGATCAAGGTCTGCCCACACCGCCGCGAGAGCTCCTCATAGCTTTCATAGAAGCATTCTCGACTATTGCAAAGGTATTTGGACGCCTGAGCATAGGAATGGTAGGACATTGTTCCGTGCCCGCTCCGTGTATGCAAGTGCCGTGTGCATCCGCATGTCGTCAGTGATATAGGGGAAGCAGTAAGGTCTGTCAGGGTCCAACCCAATCTCATACTCGCGACGTACTCAGCAGTCCCACTTCGTCAGCCAGGTTGTATCGCGAGAGGGTCGCCTGATCAGCGAGAGGTTTTTGCACAGCCATGACTGCCCATGAGGAGCTCTTTTGCATGTTGGCCGGGGATTCCCTACCACTTCCGGTGTTCTGCGCTTACTTTTGCGGCAAGCATGAGCCGCCGGAAAGGTTCAACCCTTTGGGTACACGACTGGAGAAGTGCTATGCCTTCAGCTAATCATATTCGATTGGCTGTCGCCACTGAAGTGGTTGCGATCTGCCAAACTGAGTGCGCAGGGCCCGTGCTCACGACCGTATCTGCAGGTGGTTCAATGTATTGGGGAGACGATCCAAGCTATGCGTGCGCTTCAGCCAAAACCCTGCTAGAAGTACAATATTTTACAAGCTCGGAGTATCCCCAGGTGCCATGGTGATCAGTCGTGGATCGAGGATTTGCCAGCATGTCAAGAGCAAGACAAGCGGCTGCGCCGCGGCGTGCAATGCCAATCATTTTGGTGGTCCTGTTGATCTGTGTTCGCATAGAGACCAACGTGCGAGCTCTGTAGGCCGCTGGCTCCATCCAGAGCTCAACGATCAGACCACGCCTTCTGAACGGTCACTCCGCGTTTTGAGGATGTATAAGAGACTGACCATTGTATTTGGAGCCTTATTCCTGTTGTTGCTGTTCACAACCATAGGCTGCCTGATCGATACATAAGAACTTGGAATTCGTGACTCGGGAGGCGGTCAATGTCGTGTCATCGAGACCAGTGGCCCGTAGTCAGCGCTCCTTGGCAGGCTTCTGCCATTCCGGAACAGCCAAGTATTCGGTGAACGGGCCAGACGAGGCATCGTAGGTGGAATCGACTGGGCAAGCATGACCGATGTCCAGCGTACCCTTATGCTCAACAGATGCTTGATGCCGCGGGGATGAGGACGGGAGGACTCCCTGAGTCATGTGAGCCCCGGCGGATGAAATTTGTGCCGAGAGGTGCGCAGGACGACGGGAAGACTGGCGATGGCGCTGACGAGATGGCATATGATGCGAACGATGTGTGTCTTGAAGCATGACACCACATGTATAGGACCTGATGGGGTTTAGTCGAGCGCGCGCCCCTATGTTCCAGACACATGATTATTCAGGTTGCAGCCGAGTGCTTGTCCTGGAGCTTCTGCTATGACAGGGAACATCCCACGTGACGGACACCTTCTTCAGCGCGAAGGTCATGATGGGGATGCGGTTCGTCGACATGATAATTACTATAAGGTCCTGCCAGTACATGTACTCCAGTCAAACGCTGCCTCTACCGAATGAGGCAGGCACAGTTGGAACGCTAGGACTAATCAGTAATCATTAGCAGACCCTGAAACGATGGGATCGACACTACCACTCAAGCCCCGCGGTGGGCATGGACCTGGCGGGAGGCTGTGCATGATCTGGACACCTCAGAAACCCAAGACATCCTCGCATGCAGCCTTTCTCTTGGCCCCCAAACACCCTCATTCTTGTTCGACAACCACAGCCCTCTTCACCTCCCCCTCCCACGCTCAATCGCGACCGACCACTGTCCTTCCCCGCCCAGTCACCGACCGGGATCGACCCCGACCACCGCAGGCACAGCAAGTGGACGAGCCCACCGAAGAAGTCGCATACCCAAGACATAGCAAGGGAACGTACCTACCTAGAAAGGCGGCCTTGGGGCTGCCGAAGCATAGCAGCCAGCATGTCTTGTAAGCCATTACCTACCATTCTACTTCTGCGGTCGTCATCCACCTCCACCACCACCGTGTACACCTCGTCGATCCTACCACTGCTTCTGGTTCCATTGCTTGCAACAGTCACATTGAGGCAGCATTGGCATATCAGTATCAGTCTTCGCTTGACTGACTCACGCCTTGGTTTGCAGTCACCAACATGCTCAACAAGCTCCATGGCCAGCCCGACTCCTACGATCGCAAGTCCAAGTATCGCATGGGACGAACCCTCGGTGCCGGCACCTACGGTATCGTCAAAGAGGCCGATGGACCGACAGGGAAGGTGGCTGTGAAGATTATCCTCAAGAAGAACGTGAAGGGCAATGATCAGATGGTATACGACGAGCTGGAGATGCTACAGAAGCTACATCACCCTCACATTGTCAAATTCGTCGACTGGTTCGAGAGCAGGGACAAGTACTACATCATCACCCAGCTGGCGACTGGTGGTGAGCTGTTCGACCGTATTTGCGAACGTGGCAAGTTCACGGAGAAGGACGCCTCGGGAACGATGAGACAGGTCCTCGAAGCTGTCGACTACCTGCATCAGAATAACGTCGTGCATCGGGACTTGAAGCCAGAAAACCTGCTATACCTCACGCGAGCACCGGAATCCGATCTGGTGCTCGCAGATTTCGGCATCGCCAAACATCTCGACAGCCCCGACGAGATGCTCAAGACCATGGCTGGATCTTTCGGCTATGCAGCGCCGGAAGTCATGCTCAAACAAGGGCATAGTAAGCCCGTGGACATGTGGTCTCTCGGCGTCATCACCTACACCCTCCTCTGCGGATACAGTCCATTCCGCTCGGAATCCCTAGCCGACCTGATTGACGAGACGAAGCACGGCCGTGTGGTGTTCCACGAGCGATACTGGAAGGACGTTTCGCAGCAGGCGAAAGACTTCATCATGAAATTGCTCAAGCCTCACGCAGAAGACCGCGCGACCTCCGCCCAAGCACTTCGGGATCCGTGGATATCTGGAGTCGGTGCCACCGATCACAATCTGCTGCCGGAGATCAAGGCATACATGGCGAAGGCGAAGCTCAAGCGAGGTATCGAAATGGTCAAATTGGCGAACAGGATTGAGCAACTCAAAATGCAGGAAGACGAGGAGGAAGCAGTGCCAGGCGAGGCGGACGTGCCATTGGACGCGAAGAAGGCAGCACAAGATGCTGCTACCGCGCATGCACATCCGAGTGCTGGTGGGCTGAAGCCGCCGGAGCACGAGGTCGGCAGGAAGCGGAGTCTTAGCAAGCTCGCGAAGACTGCGATCTTCAGAGAGGTAAGCTACATTGATGCAATGGATGCCGAATCACAAGCGCTGGTGGTCGACTGACGATCCATAGGTCGTGCTCGCCAAAGTGCGAGAAATGAAGGCCAAAGAAGAGGAGCAGAAGACGATCTCGCAGCACTCTACTACGACTTCCTCGGGCCACTCTGCTACCACTGAATCGCACTCAAAGCACTGAGCAGACTGGTACAAGCCCGAGATTGGCATGCAACCCGCATCGGGATCTTTTCGCGGAGGCGCAACCTGGGACATTTTAAGAAGAGCATGGAGTACAGGTATCTGGTGTACCGCCACGGCAGAACGTTTAAAACCCATTGCTATGAGAGAGGTATCAAGGACCTGGGCGACCGATTCCTGGCACATTCTCCATCGTAATGATTTGGGCTCAGGTATAACCGCGTGATGAATGTAGGCCCGACACACGCATTGAGAACCACCTTCTGGATTAAGCGCGCGCGCGCGTATGCACAGCCCGTGCAGTTTCCACGAAATGCAGTCCGTGAGCCCTATGCAGGCGACAGCATGCATCTGCAGCGGTCCGCGTGGTCAAACACTGGTTGGCTGAAATGGCGGTGGTATCTGCAGCTGATGATGTCTAGGCTCCCTCCATCCTCTTTTCTCACCAGCATCATCATCCAACGAACCATCACACCTTACATCCCACTCTTCCATCTCCGCATACCTTCCCAAATCTACCTCTATTCCTATCTCTCATCATCCGGTCTTGACCGCCGTGAGTGCCACTGGCTGTTTTGTTTTCCAAATCTCCTAGTCCCTTCTTCGTGCAAACACCACGCATGCGTTGTGAGTATATATCTCTGGCGTCGACGAGCACAGCAATTCATTCCTCGGCACAGCCATCGTTGGCAGACGAGCGACCAGACCAAGGATGCAAAAAAGAGGCATCTTGAGCAAGCGGTCGATCATCTGCGGATCTCGCGGACAAGAAGGTGGTGGCGGGGGCGCTTGGAGTGGTTGTCAGGATTTGTCTGCCCACCTGCAGCGAGTCAGGGATCAGGACGCAATTGTGCTGCCCATGCAGTCGGCAGGCGTGCCAGGGCTGGGTGAGCACAATGTACCGGCCAACGACGTGCCCAGAAACTCTACCTGATCTTGCAGTCAATACACTCGCTGAGTTACCGCACAGTCGGGCGGAGTCGAATGGGGTGTCTAGTTCTACAGAAGCGGAAGCTGGTGAACAGCGGCAGGATTTCATTCCACCGCTTTGCGCGTCCAGTACGACATGGCTCTGTGAGCTGGATATATGATGTCCATGACGACGGAATCTATACGGCCCCAGAGAGGCTCAAGCCCGCTGTGGCCGAAGCAGGACGGCGCGAAGGCTCCTCCATGCCAGCTCGAGCGAGATCGAAGAGCTGGCCTCAGGGACAGATTGACGGAAGAGTCTGCTAGTGACTTGCGGTGTCTGCAACATTGGCGGGACGACAGCAGCGTCGGCTTTCAGCTTCAGCATCGGCGTCAACAGTGATTCAGTGTCATCAGCATCATCAGCATCACAGATCCTCTCGGCAAACTACGACAGGGCATTCACCCACACGTCGCTCCTCCACGTCATCCAAACATTGACGAACGAAGGCGTCCAACGCTGTGAGAGACTCGCAGACGGTCTCGGGGCTGACAGCAACCCTCGGTTGCTCCGGAGAGGCCGTGGGCTCTTGGTAGACTTTCACGAGGGCATCGCATCTCGCGACCCTTCCATTTGGAGGATAGAGGTTTGGGAGGGTGAGGAGGTGGTGGTGGAGACTTTGTTGAGGTTGATGTGCTCGGTCAGGCGTCAGGTGACGTGTTGGAAGATGGGACATTTCGAAGCCAATACCGTCTGGATGACTGGCTTGACGAATGAGCTGTGTATGTGGGTGTGTGCCGTCGATGGAGAGCCCAGTCTTCCATGCCATCATTCCCGACTGTCGTAGAGACTGTCGTGTGGTGAAATGGCCTTGGCTTACTGCGCGGCGCATGAAGACCATAATCGCGGCAGGCAAAAGGCTGTTGATGATACAGCAACAAGCTATGTGTGCTCTCAGTCCTGTGTCAGGCCGGAAATGTGGCATGATCGGACTCAACTACATTTGCCATTTACGCCATCGCTTCTCGATACGCCGTTAACGCCCCATGTCACGCCCGTAGTCTAATACACGCCATCGCCATCTCCACACATCCCTCTACCGGCCCTCCTCCAACTCCGTCAAATGTCGCTGAAACCTCTCCGCCTTGGCCCTCAACAATCTCACCGCATCCAAAAACAATTCATCGCTCTCTCCCTGCCCGGTACTCTCCACACTGAAGATGAAGTGGTCCCGCACCCTCCCCAACTTGACCTTGCCCTTGAATTCCTCGTACCGCAAACATTCGCGACTCACGGTGTCCTTCATGGGATCCTTGACCACAGCCCTCTGCTCGCCAGCCTCGTCCACCAACTCGATCACGCCTTTCGGGAAGCACTTCTGGAATTTCCGCGCTTCGTGCCCGGTGATGGGCGCCGTGATGCTGATGTGCGGGAGTAAGCGGTAGGAGGCCGTGGCGACGGGGGAGAATTTGGCGTGGTCCATGCCTATGCCTTTGATGCAGTGGACGCGGAAGCTGATGCGCTGGCCGGGTCGCAGCTTGGCGATCAGGATGTCTGGGTTGGTGGGACGGACGGCGTTGGGGCTGCCGTGGGCGCCGAAGTGGGATTCTTGCTCGCCTTGGGGTTCGAAGACGAGGCTGGAGGCGTAGACGTTGGAGTTGACGTATTTGAGTTTCGGGTCGGTTTCGCCTGCGGTGGCGAGGGCGTGGCCGTCGCGGCCGTCTTCTTCCATGGTCGCCCAGCGGCATTCGACGTCCAGGGACATGACGATCGTGTTGTGGTCGTTCGGGGTGGCGGAGCCGGGGTCGTTCTCGTCGACGTCGTAGGGCCAGGTTGCTTGCGCGGCGAAGTCGTCCTTGGGTGGCGGTTTCCGGTACCATTTCAGCCATTGCAGCGCTTCCTTGCCTGCCGTGAGGGGGATGAGGCCGAGGCGGTGGGCGAGGACTTCGTCCTGGATGATGCTGGTGTTGTCGAACATGAAGACATCTTCGATAGCGAGGGTGGGGATCTCGGCGAGCAGGATGCGCCGGAAGGCATTGGCGATGGAGGCGTCGACGCCGATGAGGGAGAATTGGGAGTCGTGGGGTTTGTTTTGGTGGAAGTCGATCTGGAGGTGGTTTTCGAATTTGGTCAAATTCCAGGAATCATCTTGGCCTGGGCCCCAGTGGCCGGGGATGTCGGTGGCGGAGACGTCGGTGACAGTCTCGGGGTTGACGGAGACGATACGACGGGCTTGAAGTTGTTCGTCGGTCAAAGGCGCCCAGGACGGCATGGTGGGGGGTGAGTTATTGAGTGGTCATTTCATGTCGCATTGAATAGAAAAGTTTCACGAGGTCGATCAACATTTGATTTGAGCCCTCGGCAGCGCGTCCCGAAGCTCCGACGCCATGTGTGCGGAATTGGCCAATCGGCAGCTCCCTTTACTCAGGAAGCTCAATTACATCGTCGACTTCACAAGTCCGGCATTGAGAGGCGAAAGTAGGAGTTCGACCATCTTCTCTCCTCTCTCCTACCCACCACCACCACCACCACCACCGCGCTGCCCTCCCACCAGCTCAACGACAATGGCAGCCCCCCTTACCCGTCTGGCCTCGCACGGCGCCCGACAAGCCCTCCGCCACCACCGCGCCCTCGCCACGCCCTCCACCTCCGCCCTCCGATGTCTGTCCACCACTCCGTCACGACGCATGGCCGAGCCCGTCTCGAATCCCAACGCCACCCGTCTCGTGCCCGTCGACCCCAACTTCGGCGCCCCGCTCAACACCAACCAGAACATCAACACTGTCGACGACCACGCCAACAACCCCGAACAGCGCAAGATCCGACACTACACCGTCAACTTTGGGCCTCAGCATCCCGCCGCCCACGGGGTGTTGAGGTTGATTCTCGAGCTGAACGGAGAGGAGATTGTGCGCGCCGATCCGCATGTCGGACTGCTGCATCGCGGCACGGAGAAGTTGATCGAGTACAAGACGTATCTGCAGGCCCTGCCGTATTTCGATCGCTTGGACTACGTGAGCATGATGACCAACGAGCAGGTCTTCAGTCTGGCGGTGGAGAAGTTGTTGAACATCGAGGTGCCGGAGCGAGCGAAGTGGATTCGGACCATGTTTGCAGAAATTACTCGCATTCTGAACCATCTCATGTCTGTACTTTCGCACGCCATGGATGTGGGAGCCCTCACACCTTTCCTGTGGGGTTTCGAGGAGCGCGAGAAGCTGATGGTGGGTATCCATTCACTAGAAACATAACCACATCATACTAACAATCCACAAGGAATTCTACGAGCGCGTCTCCGGCGCCCGCCTGCACGCCGCCTACGTCCGCCCCGGCGGCGTCTCCCAAGATCTTCCACTTGGCCTACTCGACGATATCTATCAATGGGCCACGCAATTCGGCGACCGCATTGACGAGACCGAAGAACTGCTCACCGACAACCGGATCTGGATCGGCCGCACCAAAGGCATCGGCGTCGTCTCCGCCGCCGATGCCCTCAATTATTCCTTCTCCGGCGTCATGCTGCGCGGCTCCGGCGTGCCCTGGGACGTGCGCAAATCGCAACCCTACGACGCCTACGACCAGGTGGAATTCGACGTGCCAGTCGGCGTAAACGGAGACTGCTATGATCGCTACCTCTGCCGAATGGAGGAATTCCGACAGTCCCTCCGCATCATCCACCAATGTCTCAACAAGATCACGCCAGGACCAGTCAAGGTGGAAGACTACAAGATTGCGCCACCGCCACGCGCAGCGATGAAAGAGAACATGGAGGCGTTGATCCACCATTTCTTGCTGTTCAGCAAAGGCTACACTGTTCCTCCGGGAGAAACGTACACGGCGATCGAGGCGCCAAAGGGCGAGATGGGTGTCTTCGTCGTCTCGGACGGTTCAGAGCGGCCGTACAGATGTAAGATCCGGGCGCCTGGGTTCGCCCACTTGAGCTGCTTCGATCAGATCTCGAGAGGTCACTTGTTGGCGGACGCCGTGGCGATTATTGGAACCATGGATTTGGTGTTTGGCGAGGTGGATCGGTAGGAGGAGTTTATGACTCATAACACAGTGGCATCGTGTATCTATGGCGTTCATGAGGGGTGCAAAGCGCGGCATTTTTCCGGCCCGGGATGGAGATGAGCAAGCAGTGTGTGTATTCTATGCTGTACCCACATTCACACAGCACTTGGTCTCACTTCTACTACGCTGCGTACCGTGATCACCAACCTCATGCATATCGTACAAACCAGCCCCTTCATTGAGATGAGAATCAAGCATCCAACATCCCACTCTCCCTCAACTGCCTCAACAACTCACCCTCCAAAAACTTCCCCACCCCAACATCCTCACTCAACCCCTTGCGCCGCCGCGTCTTCAACACAAAATCCCTCGCCGTCGCCTGCGCGCTCGCGGGCTCCAACGCCCGCACCTTCACCCCCTTATCCAACGGATCGCCCGGCACGACGCTCCAGCGCTCAAACACCAGACTCACGGTCGCCTGGCCCTGCGTGTGGATGCGCAGGTCCGTCTCGAAGCCGAAGGAGTCGATGACGGGGATCAGGCCCCGGACGCTGTAGAGCGGGGTGCCGGGCACGGGGGCGTCGGAGAGCACGTGCCCGCGTCGCCGGGCGAGGACCGTGTAGAGGGCGGAGACGGCGTTGGCGGGACCGAGCATGTCGCAGCGGTAGGTCGGCTCCATGAGGCGCGGGGAGGCCATCAGGAAGGAGCTGTAGCAGGCGCGGCGCGCCGTCGGGATGATTTGGCCGCCGCCGCGCGCGATGGCGTCGGGGGCCAAGGAGACGTCGGTGAGTTTGAATTTGGTGTTGCGGATTGGTTCTTCGCAGAGGGGCCCTTCGCGCGTGGCCCAGGCGAAACCTTGTTTGATGGTGTCGCGGACGGAACGGAGGATTTTCTGGTCGACGTCCGAGGGGAGGGTGTCGTTCTGGAGGATGTTGGGGCCCATGTCGTCCGGGCCGAACGCCCAGATGTTGCGGGAGGCGAGGAGGTCGTAGCCGTATTTGTCTTCGAAGAATTCGCCGACTTTGCGGATGGGGTCGCGGATGGAGACGGCGCCGGATTCGATGTCCTCGGCTATGCCGTCGTCGAGGGGCTCGGCGACGAAGGTAAGTTTGTTTTTCTTATTCGGGGTCAGCGCGTAGCATTTGATGGCGGATTGGTCGATGCAGGTTTCTGCGAAGCGCGTCACGGGGTCGGAGACCTTGATTTCCATTTGAGCGTAGAGACGTCGGAGATCGTGGAGGACGCAGTCCATGTAGAGTTCTCCGGTGCCTAGGACGACGTGCTCGCCGGACTCTTCGACTTTGGTTGTGATGAGTGGGTAGGACTTGTTGATCTTTCGTAGACCGTCGAGCATTTTCGGCAGCTCGGAGGGGTTGATGGGTTCCACGGCTACTTTGAAGACGCTTTCGAAGAAGTGGCTGACTGGCTTGAAAATGTATGCGTCTTCGTCATCTGGGAGCTTCGGTGCGACAATTGTGGCAGATTTGACTATACTGTTGTCCACGCCACCAAGTAGCACTAGATTGCCTGCTGGCGCCCCAGAAGTTGGAACATTATATCTGCTTTCACCGATCCAGACATTCTCGAGTGTCGCATTCACCATATCCTCTTCGTCATCGATACTGTAGTTCTCACCCAGCACCCTCACTTTATCACCAACCTTTGCAGTTCCAGAGAGCACCCGCCCATATGCATGGAAGCCTTGTGCATCGGCTGTATTGAACAGCTTGGTGATGTGCACCACAAGCGGTCCATCCGCGTCGCACTCAAGCATCGATTGCGCAGTCTTGGTATCCTGAGGTCCGGTGTAAAAGTTGTCCAGCATTCGTTTCGCGCCTTCCTTGGGCGAGGGAATGTGCTGCACAACCATATCCACCAAACCAGTGGCGGGGCCAAAGAATTGCTCGCAGACCATCCTTAGCAAGTCTTTCGCGTTCGCCTTGAGCTGTGATGGTTTAAGCGAGATGCCCAGCTCTGCCAGCGTCTTCTTCAGATCATCGGGACTTTCGCTGATGGTGTGCGAGTATAGTTTGTAGATAGGTTCCAATACGAAATGAACAAAGCTCCTCTTCGCTTTCTCCTCCACAGCTTTTCGAGTGAATTTCCGTGATCGCGGGTTGAAGAAGATATCGCCCCATAATCGTCTGCTGAACTCAGTCGTGTCGAACTGTGCTTTGGGATATGACTCGGCATACATCTTGGCGAAGCTTGGAAGGGTGAAGCACCAGCTCATGCTGCTGCAAGCAAATGCAACGTTGCCCTTCTCCGGTGAGACACGAAATGCCTCGCCTCGCCCAGGAATTGTGTTCTCGATGTAAGTGTTGACTTCCTCGACGGCATGCTTGAGCTTGAAGTACGCGTCAGTAGGCGGCAGCTTCAGCTCCAATATTAATCTGTCCATCTTGTTGATGAGCAGGACCAGGGGTGAGCCGGCAAGGACAGCATGCTTGATGGCAAGTTCCGTCTGAGTCTGCACGCCCTCGACGATATCCACCACCAGCACCACACCGTCCACCAATCGCATCGACGCGGCCACCTCGTCCGCAAAGTTGACGTGACCCGGCGTGTCAATGATATTCACGAGATGACTCTTGCCATTTGTCCCTTGCAGCACCAAGCTCATGGGGCTGGCTTTCACCGACAACCCTCGTTCTCGCTCCAAGATGTGCGTGTCGGTATATCGCAACTGCGCATCCAACGCTTTCCCCGTCTTGCCCTCTGAATGCGCGCTCAAGTCGTGGGTTTGCGCGACAAGCATGTCCATCAGACTCGTCTTTCCATGATGCAGGTGGCCGCACAAGGCGATATTCCTGACTTGCTCCGGAAAGCTCATCAAGCTGCTTAAGAAGCCCCGATCGAAGTAGACCGGCGGCAGATGGTCCTCCTCGACGGTGAACTTTTTATGCTCGACGGGGGCAACGATGGGCTGTTGCAGCGTCTGCGTATCCTCTTCTTGGATCAATGTCTCTACGTCTGGGCCGTAGACTTGTGATGCCGTGGGATAATACTGCTTGTCTTCATGCAGGACTACCGCATTTGACGGCCCTTCATCGACGTCCATGTCCTCCTGCGCAGCGGCGGCGGCCTCTTCATCGTCGTCCAGATATTGCGCTCCATCGTAGGCGGGGGGTTGTTGTTCGTCGGATGCTTCGCTCTGGTCTTCCCCGATGTAGTTGCCAAACTCGTCGTAGAGATCCTCCATGTCGGGCGATCAATCGAATCAAGCAATGGGGGGGATTAAGTATTGATGGGGTCGAGATGGTCGATGTCGCATACATGTACAGTATTGTATGGCGTTTCCATCAAAGTTTCAAGGTCCGTCGCGAGTCAGTCAATCAATTCTGCCGATGCGCGCCACTACTTGTCGCATCGCCTTAGCATTGTTTTCAGCCACAAGGGTCCGGCTACTGAGATGGTTCTAGTGGGGCAGTCAGGTAATTTATAATTTATCAATCAGTCGTACGAGATCCCACACCATCTCGTTGCACTACTGTCTGCTTGTCACGACCCAATTCGAACAATCCCACCCATCAATCTGAGCAAAATGGCGCCACCGCAGCCCGTGTACATCCTCTCCGCCGCCCGGACGCCGGTGGGCATGTTCCAGGGCAGCTTGGGCTCTCTCTCAGCAGTCCAGCTGGGCGCCCACGCCATCAAGGCGGCTGTCGGGCGAGCTGGCATCAAGCCTGACGAGGTCGAGGAAGTCTACTTTGGCAATGTCCTCCAAGCCAATCTCGGCCAGAACCCCGCCAGACAAGCGACCATCCACGCCGGGCTCCCAGAGGCCACCGTCGCGACCACCGTCAACAAGGTCTGCGCATCCTCCGTCAAGGCCATCGCGCTTGGCGCTCAGACGATCCTCACCAATACCGCCTCGGTCGTCGTGGCTGGCGGTGCAGAGAGCATGTCCAACACCCCCCACTACCTGCCCAACCTACGCACCGGTGCCAAGTTCGGCGACCAGAAACTAGTGGATGGTGTGCTCAAGGATGGTCTCACGGATGCCTACAAGAACGAACACATGGGTCTGCAAGGCGAGGAATGTGCGAGCGACCACGGCTTTGGCAGGGAAGAGCAAGACGAGTACTGCATACGATCCTACAAGAAGGCCCAGGCTGCACAGGAGGCAGGGTGGTTCGGAGAGGAGATTGCACCAGTCACCATCCCAGGCGTCAGAGGGAAGCCGGACACAGTTGTCGATAAGGACGATGAGCCGAAGAACTTCAACGAAGCCAAGACCAAGACCCTCAAGCCCGTCTTCAAGCCAAATGGGGGGACCGTCACGCCAGCCAACGCCTCACCTCTGTCCGACGGTGCTGCGGCAGTCGTCCTGGCATCGGAGGAGTACGTCAAGACCCACAACCTGAAACCCATCGCCAAGATCCTCGGCTGGGGTGACGCCGCCCAGAACCCTTCCAAATTCACTACCGCACCCGCCCTTGCCATCCCCAAGGCATTGAAACATGCCGGGATCTCGCAAGACCAGGTTGACGCGTTCGAGATCAACGAGGCATTCTCGGTCGTCGCGTTGGCGAACATGAAGTTGCTGGGTCTCAAGGAGGAGAAGGTCAACCTACACGGTGGTGCGGTCGCATTGGGTCATCCTCTAGGTGCTTCGGGTGCGAGGATCATTACGACGCTCTTGGGGGTATTGAGGGAGAAGAAGGGGAAGATTGGGTGTGTGGGTATTTGCAATGGTGGTGGTGGTGCCAGCGCCATGGTTATCGAGAGCTTGGAGTGAGCTCTCGCCGACTCAAACAGAAAAGTATCTTTTTGAGGCCCTTGTCGTTCTCCCAGCGGACGCACTGTACTAATACGAACCATCTGCATTTGTCTAGAGGATTACAAGTGAGTATTTACCACAAGCGCGAGCTGTTCTGAATAGGAAGTCGTAGATACCACAAGCGCGAGCATTGCCTTTTGCACATCTCTTTCACCGCCGCCTGTCATGCAACATCATAGTACGTAAGGTTTCCTCACGACTACGAATGATCCCTTACCAGACATACTCTGAACAGTAACATCGCAAAGCTCCCCACTAGCTCGCCCTTAGCGCGACCCTCGCACCTTCTCCATTGAGCCTCTTCCCACCACCTCATCTCATCCACCTCCATCAACAAAACAACACCACAACAAGTCCCACACTACTGTCCTCGACCTCCTACCCCATCCGCCATAATGTCCTCCGCCTGGTGGACAACCGGCTGCCTCCTCGGCGCCTCGAGCGTCATGCTCGGCGCTTTCGGCGCCCACGGCCTCAAGACCCGCATCCAGGATCCACAACGCATCGCGAATTGGGGTACCGCGGCGCAGTACCAGGTACGCTTTCTCGTCCACCCCACCTAACCCAATTCCCAGATGGGGAAGTGGTCGGTAGTGCAGGGCAGTACGTGACCCCCCTCCGTGACCGTGCTAATCCCACGCCACCCCCCAGCTCGTCCACTCCCTCGCGCTCCTCGTCGCGGATCAAGCCGCGCCCAAGAACGTCTGGGCGAAATCTTTCTTCGCGGCGGGCATCACGATGTTTTCGGGGAGTATCTACTGTCTGGTGCTGGATCCGCAGCGGTTCAAGGTGTTGGGACCCGTCACGCCGGTGGGGGGTGTGAGTTTGATTGCGGGGTGGGTTGCGTTGGCTGTGGCGGGGAGGAGGGGGTTGAGGATTTAGAGGGTGTGGGGGTGGTAATGCTAGGGGGGTGGGGAGGGTGGCGTTTGGGATGTGTGGGCTGTGATGGGTGGGTTTTGCTGTGTCTGTATTCGGGTTTGTGAGGGTGGATAGGATGGATTGGATCTGGAGGGTGGTTCCGGCCTAGGCTACTGACTTGTAGTACTGCTTGGGCTAGCTGTGTCTGTCGGGCAGGAGGTCATGATCCAGGAAGAGGACAGTGACAGCTGGCTCATGACCACTATCACCATACATCTCCTGCGCCAGCTCCATTCTGACTCGATTGACATACTATAGACACGGGAGGACGCAGCATCGCTTTCCACTGCTCAGACAGCACGTGGACCGCTCAAGCCATGACAACCGCAACCCTGAGTCTGCTTGCAGTCTCGACCGGGCTAGAATCCCCTTCATCAACGCACAGAGCATGCTCTCATTGCTTCTATCCAACCGCATCGTAACGTTCAGTCAAGACGACCCGTTCGTCCCGCAGGCTATCGTCACTGGACTTGGATGCAGACTTTGGGTCCAACAGGTCACGGCGCTACAGAACACAGAACGAGATCCTGTTGTAGTCCGTCACCTCCCGCTCGCCCATGGAGATCAACGTCATCAGTGATCCCATCAGTCAAGCAATCAATCGCTGGACTTGTTGTTACTTCACAGCACCATCAAGACCGTCGATTGGTCGGCAGCGTGACGGCAAGACGCAGCGCTAACGGGAGGTAGGTCTTGGCATCAGTGCTGATGTTCAAAGACACCCGGAGCCGCAACCAGGTAGGTAGGTAGGTAGTCAGCAACTTATTCGATCGACCGATAGAACCACCAGAGCTCATAAGGTCGCACTCACCAGCACGCCGTCACCAGCTCTAACCGAGATCACAGGGCTATCGACCCACGCAAAGAACGAAATGTATCATTCATTCGACACCCACCAAGCGCCGCAGTGACGGGGATGGAAAGGGGGGGGGGCTGGCTTACATGTAGTCGTGGAGGCGGGAGGGGGTGGGGTGGTCCCGTTGATGAACGATGGGGAGCGTATAGATGGAAATGTCGTCGGAGAATCTTTCATGGCCCGGAATTCGAATCTTGCCTGCCTACAAAACCGCGGGAAGGCACCAGTATGAAAAGCTTCGCCCGTGACTGACCGCAACACTACCACAACATCTCCGATGTTGCGTCTCTAGTTCGCAGCAGACAAAGAAAGGCTGTAGTGGGCTGTAACAACCATGCATACCCCAAGTACCACAAACGGGACTCACGGACCCAAACGCCACGCTATGCACCGACACCCATAGATGTAGTTCATGCCCTCATATACAACCATCACAAACCCAGCAAAATCACAGCTCATCGACCCTGGGGAACCTCAACTCCCAATTCCGCTCCCTGACCCGCAAGCCCAGCCAGTACTCGGTCAGGCGCATAAACTCCCCATACGCAATCGTCGCCAGCGTCCTGGGCGTGTTGTACCATTGTTTCAGCACGAACGAGATCGCCCGGTACATGTTGTTGTACTCGGTCCAGAAGATCTCGGTCAGCGTCTCGTCGGGGGGCGCTTGGCAGGATGCTGGGTCCGAGGTGTTGGCGTTGGGCCAGTCGTCGACTTCAGCGTCCGAGGTTGTCTGGCTACTGGGTTCCGGTAGCGTAGGGCCAGCTTCTGCTAAATCGGGAGGAGGAGAGGAAAGCGCGTCCGGGGTCTCGTCCTCGATGAGCCCACGGAAATGCTCAATAGCTTTCAGACTGGTGCTGATCTTGTCCAGGGTGTTGATCAAAGCCACCAGCTCGGTTCGTCTCAGCAGCGGCTTCTCCTCTCCAGCAGGCCCATTGCCGAATTCGAATAGCACTTTCAATGCAGTGCCGAAGCCGTTGGTCTGCAGCTTCCCCCAGAGACGACACTTATCACAGCCGACGCAATCCATGATCCTGCTTACATTTCTGAAGCGATTCCGGAAGTCCTCTTTGAGAGAGATGCCATTCTCCGTCACGGACCCATCCTGAAACATCACGGACTCGTCAAAGATCTGCGGTCCGTCCGGGATGGCCGAGGACAGCTTGCGAATCATGTCCTTGGTCTTCTTGTCCTGGATCGGGTCGCCAGTGCAGAAGGTGTAGTCCTGCACGTAATCGCGCAGCTTGCCGACGGCGCGGAGCATGAGTGCATAGTTGAAGTAGAGGTTGCTGACCCTCTCCGGATGCTCGTGCAGGCGCTCCTTGTAACATTGCAGATTCGGCGACCACTCCCCAGTCGTCTGATTCAGGTACTCATAGCAGAGGTGTGTCGAGATGGAGGCGTGCATGCCCGAGATGACGCGGTAAAACACTCGCTTCTCCAGACACTCATCCTCGAACTCCAGCTCGTCGACAGGCACACCAGACTTGATCGCTTCTTGTCGGTCGCGCGCCTTCACAATCTGCTTAAAGTCCAACGCTGCCTGTGCTTGGTTTTGCGAGAAGCCGGGATGAGGCGCGGACAGACCCGGGACCGCCGCACTGTGCGAGCTGCCACTGGGCTTCGAGAAGCAATTCTCCCGGTATATTGCACCCCATATCCGGTGCGAGGCCTCGCCGGCGTAGCCAGTGAAACGTTCGGGATTCTCCGCCAGACTGACATAATCTCCCTGGGCGCTTGCGCTCTCGTCTTCTGGCACACAATAGTCCCGATCGTCGCATTCGTCGTCGTATTCCACGACGCAGCTCTCGCCGACGTCCTGACCCAGCTGATCCATCAACGGGCGTCGCCGCTCTCGCTGCTGTTTCCGGCCTGGATGCTCTGCCTTGGGACCTTCCAACTTGCTCAACTCTTCCGCTCTCCATATCTGCGGTATGTCCTCCTCGTTCTCCAACGTCGTCACGGCACATGCGATGTTGCCACACAGTCCGTCGTCGTCGTGCCAGAACGGACAGTCTTTGTTGTAGAGGTTGAGGCGGTAGTAGGAGAAGAAATCGGTGTTGTTGGCCAGATTCTTGACGTACGGTTGCAGCCGGTGATTTAAGCGGTCGAGGTCGGCGTAGGAGGCGCAGGCGTCGGAGACTTGGGCCTTGGGCTCGAGCTGCGAGACAGTGTGAGGTGGTGGGCGCGATGGCGCGGGTGTAGCACAAATACCTACAGCGCAGACGTCTGGATGGGAGCGAGTCGACGAGGCGGCCTGGCAGGCGCCGGAGAACAGGGCGAAGAAGGCCAGATAGAAGGCTTTCGCGGGTGTTCTCCTCCTCATCGCTGCTGCCATCGTACTATGATCTCGTGCCAGACGTCAGCGCTGTAGCGATGTCGCGACATGATGGTAACATGGGAGGGGACCAGGATGGACATGGAGATATGTACTCACATTCGCACGAGTCGATCGCAACAGGCCAGATCGCCTTATTCGGGCTCGTATGCGGCTGTCTCACCAGGCGGACATGGATGCGCAAAGACTCCAAGACTCAAAGAGTGGCTGTGCTCATACTATCCCTTGACGAGTGAAGCAGAGTCAGTCCATCCTGGTCACAACCTCAGCTTCAGACGGAGGGAATCGGATCGGACACAATGCTGACTGATGCGGTGAAAATGATCCTTATTATTATGATAATGATAATAATGATATTATTACAGCTGTAGCCTGGATGATGAATGGGAAACAAGTGGCTTCATCAGAGACCCCGATGTGGCGGTGCACGCTTAGATCCGCCATCGCCATGACAATTAGCTCCGGTGAGGGCATGTGAAATTCTTCTTACCTTTGCAACTTACAACTCCATCATGATCAACCCCATCACGAGCTCCACGACGATACAGTACCTGACCATCACAGACAAAGACCTCATCACACCTCCCCCTCACTACCAAAGGGGTCGTCTGAAATGGTCTCCGCAAAAGGTACGTCGCCGGTCCCATCAACCCCCGAACAACACCTACATCCATGTACGCACCCAACATGATGAGATCCACACATCCTTCTACAGCTTAGGAAGAGCCGTATGAGCGACGGACGCGTCTGCTCGTATCGCCAAATACAACGCATACACTGCCCGTCAATGCTTTAATTCTAGGATTCTGACATACCATCCTTTAAATCACCTCGTTACACCCTGCCTGATCTTCTTGATGACGAGGAGAGAGAGAGAGATGAATGAGTGCTGACGTTGATCTATGATTATTAGGCATACATGTACATAAGGTACGGTAGATAGAAGAGATATCATCGAGGTACTATGTGCCGCCATCATAATAGTTACAGTCGAACGCTAGATTCACAGATTCAATTACCTACTTCGAAGCACATCGTCATCATATCTCTACACGCTATGCATCTTTACACAGCGGGCACAAATACTGCCTCCCGCCTCCCGCCCTCCCACCACCACCCTCCGCCACCTTGTCCTTCCCATGCACATACCCCGCATCCAAACACGCCCGATGGAACGTATGCCGACAAGCAAACACCACCAGCGTCAACTTCCTCCCCTCGCTCGCCTCCTCCCCACCCTGGCCCTCGACCCCTCCCTCGCTCGCCCTCCCCTTCCCCCTACTCAACCTCCTCGCACCCTCTCCACCACCCCGCTCGACCCTCTTCCTCGCCTTCTCAGCCTCCCTCGCCTGTTCCTTCACCACAAACTCGTCCCACACCCTCTCTCCCACCCCCTGCCCAAACGCCCTGCGCTTACAGATTTCACACACCTGACTCCGAGGCCGCCACCCCTTCTGCCTCAGCCGATTGCACTGTTCGATCTCGGCGAAGACGTCGGACCCTAGGAGGTCGTTCGCGAGGGTGAGGACGCCTTGTTCGAACGTGTAGGCGGAGAAGATTTCGGCGAGCACGGCGCGCAGGTCGGAGAGCGAAGGGGCGTATGTGGCAGTCGCGCGGGTCAGGAAGGCGCGGAGGATGCGGAGGAATGTGGTGTTCTGGTTGGGGATCTTGTGATTGGTCGTGGTTTGGGAGGCGTGTTGAGGTGCTGGAGCGGTCGCGGACAGGACCGATGTGAAGGCCGTCTGCACGATGCCTCTGAGGCTCAGTACGACCGACTCGAAACTCGCCTGTGCATGTGCGTCTTCCACTGGCCGCGACTCTGCGCGCTGCACGCCCGAGGAAGCATCTTTGGTGATTTGAACGACGGTGTCTAGTAGATTGAGCCACAGATATTCGTCCAGATCGAGATCATCCTCTTTGACGTCCCATGCAAAATTCGTTCGGGGCCGAGGCTGACGCTGCGCGGTGGCGCTCTGGCCTTGACAGAGCCAGATGCCGACCTTGGTATACTTCTGTATATCCTCGACCAAATCTTCCGCCGCTTCTTGTGACGCTGACGGGTCCGGACTGTCCGACGCCGCATGGACGAGACCAACCAGCGCCTGCCGAAGGCTTTGCAGATGCTCGACCAGTCGGTCCATGGCATCTCTCGCCAGTCCATCTCGTGCCAGAAGAACGACGGCTGCATCGATTACGCCAGCATCCTCCATTGCTGGCAGCACTCTGTCCAGCCGCAAATTGCTTGATGGCAGGATATTCACATAGTCGGCAACGTGTGTCGGGTCATGTTGGCACATCAACTGCGCGTACTGTTCGACGAACTGTGCCTGGTCTTCGGCGGGCAGTGGAGAGCTGCTAGGAGTTGCAGTATCCCCCGATACCAGAGTAGGCTCGAGAAGGCATCGCAGGAACTGAAACTGTCGATATGAGTCGTCAAGAGCATCGACAGCTGACTGCAAGATGTCGCGAGAATATACTGCGAGTGTTCGTGCGGTTGCAGTGACGCTGAAGCTCGCGATCTCCTGTATGCGATTCATAGCGGTTCGTTTCACGGCCTGTTTTTGCTTTCGGGTCGCAGGAGTGCTTGACCGAAGGCAGAATGCAATCGCATCAAAGATGCCATCCTTGTCTTCGGGGTCTTCGAAATACACCTCTAAAAGCTCTGTATACAGTCGTTCGGTGCGATAGACATACTTCAAGACGCGATAGAAGCGAGCCTGCTTCAATGCCTGGACGAGTCCTGATACATCAGGCGGTCGGTAAGCAGAGAGCAAATACTCCACACTTAGCTGGCAGTCATCTCGAAGGACTTCCGATGGCGGTTGGCACAGCTGCCGAAGTACCTTGTCCAGCAATGCTCCAGAGAGTACAATCTGACCAGGATACTTCGGCCTGCTGCGGGCAATGAACATGTCGAGATATACAACTTGTTCGTAGTCGAATCCGTGCTGATGCATGACCTCCAGCATAATGCTGATGATATGCTGTCTCGTCATTTTGTGTCCCGTTCGGCTGCTGGTTCCGTTCACCTGAACGCCGTTGACGCCGGACTCTTCTTCTACCTCATTGAGGAAGGAGTCTTCGAATGCTTCGTTGAGCATGCTCATAAAACTTGAAGCGTCGAAATCTAACAGCATGACAAGGTATGGGAATGCTGGCTCTTCTTGCACACTCGACGTGGTCCTGAATACGTTCCTGCTGCCATGCGGCCAAGCTGTAGGTGTGCCGGCGAAGAGGTATTCGTAGAGTTCCGCTTTGATCCTGGCAGAATCAGGTTCATCGATGATATCTCCACTGGGGTACCGTCGTCCAGTGAAAGCATACGCAAGATATGGAAATATCTTCACCGCTGACTCGTAGAATGGGTTGTCTGTCCAGTCTTCGTCCTCCGGGCCTTCTTGCAGCATCTTGATCAGGGTAAGCAAGTCAATGAGAGGCGTCACAAAGTCCCCGATGCCTTGAGTCCAGACGTAGATTAGAGCATCATAGAGCTGATGTTGCCGGCAGAGCATCGTAATCTTGTCCAAGTCAAACGACAGTGGCTCAAGTCTGCAGAGCAGCTCCTCCAATCTAACTGCTTGATTTTCGCCAATGAAATATGCCACGACGCTCTTCACAACGGCAGGCGGCAGCTCCTTGATATCCCCGTCCAGAACGTACGACTCAAGAGTCCTGTTGAACACATCTTCCTCCTCAGCGTCTTCGAAAATCTGAAACACAGTGCTGAACAGGTATTCTGCCTGCTTCGTACTGATGCACGCATCAAAGCAAACGTCCGTCAGTTCTTGCAGTCTGCTCTGCTGCTCATGGTCTCTCTGTGCGAATGTATAGGCTAACGAGGCAGAGATCATAGCAATGATACGCTCTCTAACCATGTCATGTCTGGCATCATCATCGTCTGGCAGGCCGATCGTAACATTGTTAGCGCCGCCTGCAAAGTAGTCCGTTGCTAAACGGATGGCGGCAATGTGATCACCATTCTCCATGAGCGCCATTAGTCGATCTGCCCAGTTTGATGGCGTCCCCACTGCGAGGTCATTGAATCCTAGCAGGAACGTGCGACCTTTGTAGGCTTTGAAGCTCATGTAGAAAGCGTCTGCCACAACACCATGGAGGGAGGGATCTTCAGAGTCCGTGTGCTCAACTATGGCGCGTAACTGCTGCGAGAACAAGTCTTGATGATAGATGTGTCGGTGCAGCAAATCAACGGAGTCTGTCACCTGTAATGAGCCATCCTCGACGATCAGTAGCCGCTGGCTGACTGTTAAGACACCCAGAACAGATCGGCCGAGCCATTGCACGGCCACTATTGCTTCGTCTGCGCGCCATCTGCTGCGTGGTCGAAAATCCAGGGTCGGTGGTTTTGCAGGATCTTCGGCCTCGCTGACTTTGACGTCGAGCACCGTGAGAATATTGGACCAGCAGTACACTAGCTTCGTCTCTGAGTTCCCCGACTTGGCGCTTTCGCTCGGGTGCTTCAGCTTGACTGCAGGAAACCATGCCAAGCAACCACTAAGCGTACCATGCGGCTGGACTTCCTTTGGCCGAGAGGACTTGTGCTGGGTTTGTGCCACTGGAGTAGTTGACACGACGACTAGTAGATACGGGGTCAAGAGCGCCGTGAGACCCATACTGTCGGTAGCCTGCTCGACGTTACCGAGCGGTAATGGCGAGAAAGCCAGGACGGAGCTCGGCTTGCGGTTTGCCTGAGCCGTTGGGTCTGTTGATGGATACCTGCCGAGCAATCGGGTCGTCTTGACGGTTCTTGTCACCGGTCCAAGGCCACGAGTTGCCAAATGCGAGAATGCCATGCCACCAGCGTCTGCAGAGACCAGTGCTGTGTGCCGCGTGCCCAGGAAGCCTAGGTGGATGATGGCCTGTCCGAGAATGTGACCGTCGGGGTGTTGCGCTTGATCCAGTACGCTCCGGTCCAGTGGCTGTATCTGTAGAAACGGGCGAGCTGGCCTGCTGATCTCCCAGGTGAAGATGTGCCCGTTCGCGTGACCTGCTGCGACAGTGGAGTAATCCGCAGAGATCGAAAGTGAGGTCACGCTACCACATTCTGTGGCCTTGGTGCCCTGCCCGATTATGATCTTCAATGTCTGGTGATAGTCAAAGCCCAGTACGAGTCCTTTTGACGTACCCACAGCAATGAGCGCAGAAACTGCTAAACAAGTAGGTCTGCCAAAATTGCGCCTTCCAACTTCGGAGAACGCCTGTCCTGTGATCTTGCGCAGCTTCGTCCATCTGATCACTTCCCAGGGCACTTCAGGCGTTTCTCCGTCCACTGTGCAACCATCTTGTGAGGAGATCTGGGATATCTGCGATGACAGAGACACCTGCCTGGAATGCGGCCCCAAGAAGGCTGGTGAGCCAGCTCTAGGTGATGGCGAAGGAGAGGCCGAGAAGCGCGACTCGAATCGCCTCTCGAATGGCTGCAGCGCTCCAGAGGGAGTGCGCGAGACCATACGACGAGAAGCGGGTGAAGCGCCACGTATCGGGGTCGATTGTAATGAGCCCTTCAAGGAAAGCGTATCATCAGGTATTGAGCTGGAGCCTCCGAGGCTTGCAAGTGGACTTTGTGGGATGGGCGTGGTAGGCCCCAGGTCAGGGCTCGTGGCCACTTCCAGACTCTCGGAGCCGTTATCCTGCTTAGTCTGTGGTCGCAAATAATCGTCGTCCGCTAGCTCGCCTCCCAACTCTGCCTCGAGAGTCACCTGGCTTGCTTCATCTGGACCGTCGTCTGCGCTTCCCTCGACAGTTGCCAACGACTCTTCTACCCCAGCGTCCTCTTTCAACCCATCTTCCTCATCCGTCGCATCTTCGTCCTCCATTCCTATCCGCCCATTCTGTGTCCTCTGTGACTCGTCGGCCAAAACATCCTCATTGGCCCCGCCGTTCTGTCCTCCAGAGGTGGAGCTCATCGGGACTCTCGAGCCCAACACATAGCGTCACTGGCGCCTTCACCAACACAGCACAATATTACGTCTTTTCGGTCGCGGCTGGGAGCACCAGTCGTCCTGTAAGTGTATAGGTCACAAACGCGACGCACGACTCGAGTTGTGCTACGGCTTTGCTGCTGATCGTGAGGCCCGGTGCGACTTGTGGATGCCGCTTTCACACAATTGATAGGCTGATTGACATCCAATTCTCCGATCGCAGGAATGGATCATATGGGTACTCACATTCGCGTTGCTTGAGTGCGGACGTCGCGCATCTGATGACGACTTCCCAATCCTTTGGCTTAGAACTAGCTAGCTACCTCCTCCGAGGACCCTTTAAGTTCCAAGACACGATCAACACTTTTCGACAGCGACAACGACAAAATACCTACAACATCGATGTCGGCGCTAGGTCCAGATCTACCGCCGCATCTACTGGCGAAGAGGAAGAGGCGAGAGGAAGAGGAGGACAACAATGAGCCGGCCATTGCTTCCGGCGCATTGCGGTCTCCGAGTCCACACGAGAAGCAACCGAGAGTGATAGGACCAGCCATGCCGCCAGCGCCCCTTGCTGAGCGACCGATAGAGCCGCCAGAGGCAGAAGGATCAGACAGTGAAGAGGACGATGACTTTGGACCTGCACTTCCAAGCGCAAGTGCAGGCAGTACGATCGAAGAAGATGTTGACAACCAAGACAGCGTTGGCGCACGGCCAGCTCCTACGGCCTCAGCTGACAAGCCAAAGAGAGACGACTGGATGACGATGCCCCCTCAGCAAGACGGTCTGGCTGCGCAGCTAGATCCATCCAAGCCCAGAGCAAGAGGCTTCAACACCGGCAAAGGCGCCAAGGGACCCAGTGCAGGGCCACAAGATGATTCGTCATGGCACGAGACACCTGAGCAGAAGCAGAAGAGATTACAGGATGAGATGATGGGTATCGGCAAAGCAGACACTGCAGCATCTGGGAAGCCAGCTCGTCCTGTGAGATCGGCAAAGGATGAGGCGGCTGCGGCAAGGCAAAAGGAGCAGATAGTAAGTCGTCTGCGCAGCTCGCTTGGAGACATGGTGTACACTGACACGAGCCACAGGAGAGAAGTCGCGGCCCATCACTTATGGAACGGCACAAGCAGAGTAAAGGTGCTGAGGCGGAAGACGATCCCAGCAAACGTGCCTTCGATCGAGACAAGGATATGGCTAGTGGATCACGCATCAGCGGCGCCCAGAAGAGTGAGATGCTGAAGAAGGCAGGAGGCTTCTCGTCGAAGTTCTCCGGCGGCAGCTACTTGTGATGGACCAGACATGACACTAGCAACGACAGTCACCTCAGGCTCCAACACGCCGAACGAATGGGACCTCCAATGATCAAGGCAATCCGCCTGGCCCTCATAGTGCCACAGTGTAGAATGCGAGGTTGCGGTCCTTTGCCACGCGTTATCCATCGCACAAGTTGCCTTGACGGCATATCTCGGCATAAGCACAGGGCCAAGGTTGAAGGCGGCGTCTGCATCCTGATGCTTTCAGCCCAAGACCAGCCCACTTTAGGCGGCCGTGCTGATCATCATGCAGAGGTTGCCATCGCGGACGCGGAACCACACGTCCGCTCCCGTCATGACATCGGACGAGCCGACGTCCTCCACCTACCACCTGCGACCTGCCCGATGTACCGATGTTAAACTTTCAAAAAGACTTCTTCTAGTAGCCTTCCGAGGCCCTTCCCTGTAGCTCCCGAGGTGCACATTTTTACGTTACATCGCCGCTCGTACACTAGTAGGTGCGCGCGCTATCATGTCCGTCACGACTCACGCTGCAAGCCAAGCAAACACCCAGTCCACCATATTCCCTATAGTAGATAATAAGAGCGAAGACCTTGGTCGCACGTGCAGATGTTGCGAAGCTTACCTGATCAAGGCGACCAAGAAAGCGAACGTGACGGAACGAAAGAAGAGGTCTGCGCTCCGGGTCCATCGGCGGCTCGATCCGTTTGTTTCGCGCTAGGGCCTGTCCAACCACCTGTGACCTGCCTCCTGACCAGCCCAGCGCACGATCTCTATAGGAAGGCCTCGTCAGGCTCGACAAAACGCTCCTTGGAATTAATTCGTTCACATACACTCGTTTGACCCAGGTCAATTGTGCCCCAGATACGGAATTGTGAGAAGGCTGGCCAGAGAAGGAGAGAGAGAGAGAGATCCGGAATTGGGAGGAAGAGTCGTGGGGTCCTGAAGTATAGGCAGAAGTAGAGGATTCAGGGCAATGATGGGAGGGACAGCATCTTGGTTGTGGAAGCGACAAGGTGGCAGTCTGGGAGAGGACGGCGACCTCGCTGGCTACGGCTACGATGGCGACGTCAACGGATACTACTACCCAGATGATGTGAGCTGGTGGTTGACACCGGTAAGCCACGCGTGGGCGCGCCCGCTCGTCGCAGTACTACAGACACGTCGCTAACGCACAGGACCCCAGGCCGGCATGGCCGTCAGGTACACGATCGTCGCCGTCATCTTCGCCGCCATCTTCTTGTATTTCGTCGGCGGCTACTGGCACGCCCGCCAGCGCGCACGCAGAGGTCTCGCGCCTCTCCCCTACCACCGGTGGATGTACCGTTGGCAGCGGCCCTACGACTCCGAAACCCGATGGCAGACGTACCAGCAACCTGGGCAGACGTATCAGATGGAGAGCTATCCTATGCCGCCGCCTGCCTACAACCCTGCGGAGGCACCGCCGCCCGTATATCAGCCGCCGGAGGGTGGCAGCAAAGTGCTGGCGGATCAGAGTTATGTGCATGTGCGGCCAGTGGAGGGGCCCAATAATCAACCGTTGCCGCCGCCGCCGCCTCCGGCCGCAGGCTCGACAGCCGGTGTTCGGTGACGATAGTGCGCGAGTGCGATGGGCGTTGGGCATTTTTGAGCAAGAAACATAGCGACAGCATGAGCGGAATATTGATATTCGGAAGGGGGATTGGACCTGGGAATGACACTGTATGATAGCAACGGCGCAGGATGTATCATACATCAATCTAGCAGCACGGAAACCACGACGTCATTGTCTGGGCTCGGCCAAGCGACCAGACTCCGTCAACTACGCTTCCTCTCGCATTAATCCGCCTTTAGAGTTTCCGCGTGGTGATTAGGGTGCTGTCATTGATGACCGGAACGCACCGTTCCTCTGCCCAGCACTCGCTCAATAACGTGCCGTGGTTTTACGGACGAAAGTCCAAGGTGCAGGCCGCCGCCCGCTGTTCTCCTGCGAGAACCTAGACCCGAACGCCAGAAATCCCCTTGGCTGTTGAATGAAGTGCCGCGTATAGCCAGACGACTAGTTGATAAGAGTGTGTTGGTCAGGATAGCAGGACTCGCTCATGGCGTCTCACTCGCAGGTCGCCAGCATGTTGTGGACGACATTGACCAGCGATCTGTTCTCCATGGCCGCGGCCACCCGTTCCTTGTCGCCCAGCTGCTTGTTGACCTCGTCGGCGGTCCGCGACGTGCCTTCCTTGATGCGGACGTCGACGCGGAAGCGCGGCGGGAGGGCGTTGACCAGGCGCACCTTGACGCCCAGGCCGATGACGGTCGTCAAGGAGCACGCCGAGGTGGTGGGTGTGATCAGGACGGTGACGGTGCTGATGCGGGAGCGCGGCGAGGTGGGAGGGAGGATGGCGATGTCGTCGATCTTCACGACGCCGAGCGAGCCCAGCGACAAGGGATGCTCGGGGTCGGAGATGGTGGAGATCAGGTCGTAGACTTCCTGCTCGTCGATCTCTTCGCGCTCCTCGTCGTCGGACGATGACCCGGGAGACGAAGCCTCGGCATCGCTCGGCGGGTCCGCGATGATGGTCGGGTATGCAGGCACGAGGGCGTCGAAGATTCCCGGACGCTTCGCGGTGGGCGTGGACCTGCGACGCGACGGGAGGTCCTCTGGGTTGATGATCAGAGGGTTGACGTTATCCTTGTCGGCGTCCATTCTCCATGTAATCAGCGGTGGGCGGTGGTGTCGGTGGCGTGCGGAGTCATGTATGTGAGACGATCGTATGCTGTGCGATGCTTCCGCGTGGGAAAAGTAGGATGTTAATTAATTATTAGCAGCAGCAGAGTGACGGTTTCAGATTTCCTCGGGTCACCACTGGGTTGTGCGAGTCATGTGGCGTGGGTGGAGGCTTGGACTGTGGGTCCAGAGTGAAAGACTTCTTTGCGCGGCCTTGTCCCGCTACATGTACTCGCTGTTTCTGCAGTGCGCGCCACCACTCTCACAAGTCCACGACATGGATTGCCGGGCGCCAACACATCTCGGCACTTCCCGCTGGCTGTGCGATGGTTCTTGAGTGCTGCTGGATGATGATGATGACGATGATGATACATGTAGATATACATAATACATGCATAAAACATGCATAATACATCCATACTACATCCATAATCCATACATAGCACAGATATAGGACATCCATAGGATCTATAGGACATCTATAGGACATACATAGGACATCTATAGGACATACATAAGACATCCATAGGACATACATAGGACATCCATAGGACATCTGTCGGACGGCGTGCAGCCCTCTCGGGTTCTGTGACCATCTGACGTGGTTGTGCGGCAAAGTCTGGCAACCTAATAGTAGTAGTAGTAGTAGTAAGACTGCCGCCCGGCTCATGACTATTGGCTGCGGTGCCGAGGGGGCGGTCCAAGTTCCAACATCCTGGCCGCTTGCATGTGACGGTGTCTGCTCGGAGCTAGGACGGAGGAGGAGGAGGAGGAGGAGGGAGGGTCAGGCCGAGAAACGACCAGGGACCGACCGCCTCGACGACCTGGCCGTGCCGCCACGCAATTCCCTTCAAACTGTACTTCTCGGGTGATCGACAGCTGTGTGGGGTCGATCACACACCTACTACTGTACTCTCCTTGTGTGAGATGATGAGGGCGAGATGAGAGCCCGGGATGCTTCTGCCACGGGGACCACAGCCGCCATCATTATTCTTCCAGTCTTCCTACTCTCACCTGGACCCTCGCCATCCGTAGGACGTAGCAAGCATCGGAGTGGCCGGCCCACTCGACGGCGGCTCCCGTGACGGTCGTCCATTCCTCACCTCATCAGGTCCTGGTGGAGGTGGCCAGAAGCAGCAGCTTTGCGGTCCGACCATCCAATCGACGGCATCAACCCACCATGGACTCCACGCCTGGTGCGCCGGCCGCGACCGGGCATATGAAGCAATACGTCTTCGTCGATGAGTATAATCGACACAAGCGCTTGAAGGTCATGCGCGCCTGCGATGGCTGCCGGAAACGCAAGATCCGCTGCGATGGGGCGCTCCAGAATGGACCGTGGCCTTGCGGAGCATGCCAACGACTCAAGCTGAAATGTGTCCCACCGACACTCGATCCCGACGATGAGCAACAAGCCTCACATACGACGGGACCGGGCCAGATCAACTTCCAGGCCACCTCGTTCTCGAGCACCCCGATCAAACCTGAAACGGCGCCGCCACTGACGCAGAACCATCGAGAATGGCAGACGGGGACTCATCTGCCCTCGCAGCCCCCGGGCACGCCACAGACTTTAGACGGTCAGATGTATGCGCCGCAATATTGCACTCCACAACATCTACCAAGCTACGCAGACGGCGACTATCTTCCAGGCGTCGGGCAGTACCCGCAGCGCATGGCGCAAGACTTCCTTCGCTCTCAGACCGAAGGCTCCCAGGGCGGCACGGAGGCCTCGGGGAGCTCGGGCGGCGATCCGAGGGAGGTCGACGCCACCGTCAAAGAGCTCAGCACGCAGATGGGCGAGTTATCGATCGACATCAACAGCAGTCTGCCCTTCATCGCGAATGAGCGCAAGACTCTCGCCGAGACGCCAGCCGTGGAAGAAGTCGAGGTGCTTCTCCCGGCCTCGGTCGGCACTGACACCACCGTCAGGATCCCTCCGGAGATGATGCTCGACGAAGATCGTGCCGCTGATTACTTTGGCTATTTCTTCAGCTTCATCTATCCATACGTGCCAGTCATCAACCGGAGCCATTTCTATGAGCAATGGAGATCCGCACGTCATTCCATCTCACCCTTGCTGCTGGAGGGCATCTTCGCGTGTGTGGCGCGATACTTGGACAAGCCGATCGAGGTCCGAAGATGGCTGGCACTAGCCGCCCGACACGAGGAGAGCTTCAAGGACGTGCCACGGCTGAGCACGATCCAAGCCATGATCCTATTGACCAAAGCTCGGGAGTTTGTACCGAAGCGAGGCTATTATTACCGCTCCTGGATGGCGGTGAAGTACATGACGACCATGGCATGCGACTTGGGGCTTGATGAGCATTACGACAGCCATGGCGGCTTGAACAGATGCAAATTGAGCAAGTCGGACTGCTTGGTGCGGACGAGGATCTGGCAGACGTTGTTCAACCTCGAAATCCTGGTCGGCGCTCCTCAGGCTCGCACAGACTTCGCGGTGGACATCGACACTCTCGACTTCGCGGAACCAGCGCCGAGCCTCGAGGCCGATGCATTCGAGTTGTCGACATCTCGTCGATTTACCTACATGGCTCAATGTTTCCGCAATGTCAAAGTCACGAACAACCTGTGGCAAGAGTTGAAGAAGGTAAAAGATGACTGGGCATTGGATCCAGCGTTTGTGAGGCATAATGAAGATCTATTTGTGTGGGTGCGCGGGCTGCCCCATGACATTCAGATCACATATCCCGAAGATGGTGGTGCACCCTACATTGGTGGCGACCATTTCGTGACGTATATTCACATTTACCATCACTTGGTCGTCATCATGCATTACCGTCCTCAGCTCCAGGCCATGCTGGAGAAACGCGATCCGAATTTCAAGGATCCCATGGAGGTCTGTCTGAAGTCTGCCGCGTCAATGTGCAGACTTCAAGAAGCTCTGGTGCGAGACTTTGGGCTACACGGGTTACAGTTCATGCAGAGAGGGATCAACTTCTCTATCTATTGTGTCCTGACCTGCATGATGCTCCATTTGGTAAGTGTTCACGCATGGCTTGATACAGCACATCGGTTGACGTCCCAAAGGCAGCGATCACTTCACCCGATCCGGCAGTGAACGCTGATGCGAGAATGTATTTCACCCGGCATATGCGGGTGCTCGAGCAGTGCATCGTCAACGCAAGTCCGGAGATGCAAGTCCAGATTAACGCACTCCGAGAAGCGTTCAGCAACGACACGAGTAAGCCTTTTGAACTGAAGCCTAGTCTGGGCTTACGAAGCCCGTCTGTCGAGCATCAGCCCACTCCGCCGGGCATCAGGGCGGTGCCGTCCAGTTCGTCCATGCAAAGCACCGCCACGTGGGCCAGTATGCAAGGCGGAGACACCTCGAAGACCATCAGTCCAGCCAACGAATATGTCCAGCCTTTCGACCACGTCGCGGTGACCGGCCAACCGGGTCTGGGATATCCATCGAGAAGCTTCCAGACATCCCCACACGACCAATACGCCCAAAGCTTCCAGAATGCCGCCTGCACCTCCGCCTCACAGGCTGGCTTTGGTCTCGAGCCAGCGATCAGCAATGAGCAACAGCCCACCCCCGTGTGGGATCCAAGCCAGATCTTCCAGCAGTGGAACTCGGCATTCGGAGCACCGCAGCCTCCTCCAGCAGCCACTCCAGTCACGAACCCAGTCACCTATCCGACGTCTACACCGCACATGTCCCAGCAACCCTCCCCGGTCGGCCAGCAAAGTATGTATGCCTCCCAGCCATTGTCAGGCAACCCAGGACAGCTGTTACCCGAGCCCGTCATGTCGGCGATGCCCGTCGTGAGTCCAGCCATGTGGCAGGATGCCTTCACGACCGCATATGTGTCCGGGCATGGCAACAAACGGTTCCGCCAGGAAGAGCCCTACAACCATTACTCGAAGCGACGAGGGTGATGGGCGGGCTGCAGATGACAGAAGACGACACGCAGCATTTGACGCCCGTACCTTGCCTTGACATGCAGTGTACGAAATGGACTGGACGAATCCTCGGTGGCCCGATGTTGAGATTATCTCCGACGGACTCTTCGTAGGCACCTGCCATCTCGGCCCAATCTTGCCCGACGGTCTCTACCGGCATGGAACGATCCGAATCACAACGCCGCATCACGTCGCCCTTCCCAGCATCCCACCGTCCTCTGTGGAGCAACCGCTCGGTGCGGGGACAGATGACTCGCGGGGGTGCGTTGGAAGGTGGACATGGATGACCAACTCGAGAGAGGATGGACGCAACAGCGGGCGCAGGGCACCCGATATGTCTGTAGGCTAAACGGGGACTCGATGATCTAGAAAAACAAAAGCTGCATGGGCGGCGAGACCTCCCACTACATTCTTGTACCATTATCTAGTAGTGAAATTTCACTCGTCTTCCCACAGCCATCGTCCAAGGAAAAAAATCCGTGCACGGTGTGTTTTTTTCCTGACGACAGCACCGGGCGTGGCGTACGGATGGCACGCAGCACTCTCTCCTCGACCGCAATGCGAGGCACGCGCAACGATGAGGAGGACGACAACAGCGACGCCAGACCGGGTACATCCGATTGCGCTGAGCGCGGTCCTGTCTCCTTCGGGTTTCTCCCTGCGTGGAGCCGTTGAGAGGCTCGCCTGCGGGAACGAGAAGGGACTTCGCGGCGAGGGCGGAAGCTCATTCTGATCCCATCCATCGCTTCGCGGTGATTTCTCACGAGGCTGTGGTATAGCCCCAGCCCGTCAAGATCAAAGCACGTCCACGCAGAGTCGAACGTGGTCCACGCTCGCTGTCAACACATAACCAACCACAATCAATCGACGGTATCATAAGCACCCTCGCCCAGATCATGCAAGCCGTCGACTGGGATCACCGGTCCGATCGTAGACGTCCATGCGGCACTCGGTCCCCAGCCCATAACGGCTTCGGCCAGCCTCCCAAGCCGGAAAATCCGAGCCCTATGCTGCTGCATCTGGTTGTTGTTGTTGTTTTTTTTTAAATACATCTTCCTGCCTGATGACGGCCTCGGTTCACATCGATGCGACGGGACTCCGGGTGACCTGAGTGACATGACGGATAACCTAGATGTCACGGGGATATCAGGGGACGACGATACGCCTAGAGGCTGTGCGGGATACTCGCCTAATACCCACCCGTAGCGGGGGTACGCAAGGTCCTGGAAATTCAAATCGGGACTTGACTGACTGTGGATGGAAACCTTACTCGCGAGGAGGAGGAGGAGGAGGAGGAGGAGGAGGAGGAGCAGGAGGGGCTACCAAGTAGCGCCGAGTGGGAGCGGCACAAAATGCATGTGATGTTGTTGGTGCACTAACCCCCACGTCCTCGATTCAACGCCTCAGAAAATGATTGCGCGAAGCAACGTCTTTTCGTTTCTCTACAAAGAGACGAAGAAGTCAAATAGTGAGACCTGACATACGCACTGAGATGCAACCAAATCACACACGCTTCAATCTCAAAATCACGCTATGCGTCTAGCATGCTCTCCACCGCAGTCGACAGCAGAGACCAAACCGCCCAACCAATGCACGGCGACTCGAATGACCCCCGACCTCCACGCTCTAGATGGAATGACCACGCCACCAGACCAAATGCTGCCAAAACGCTTCAATCGACTCAGGAGAAAATGCTCCGCTTCATCTCCGACCCTGCCACTGACCCTGCTGACCATACTGCCCACCACCCTGCTGATACTGATACCCATACGACTGCTGTCTCTGCCAATGCCCCTGCGTGGTCGGACCCATGCTCTGCACACTCCCAGGCGTCTGAACCATGGGACTTTGCATCATCTGGCTGCCTCCGTACACGCTCTGAGAATACTCGTAAGCCTGGGCCTGCTGAAGTCTCTGCTGCTGCTGTTGCTGCTGCTGTTGCTGCTGCGCCAACATCATATTACTCTGAAGCTGCAGATTCTGCATCTGCTGCATCATGCTAATGCTCTGCTGCTGCGCATGCTGTTGCACTTGTGCTTGGTAGGCGACCTGGGCCGCGGCTTCCGCTTCGTACTGCTGTTGCTGCTTCATCGCGATGGCTTGCTGGACGTTCATCGATAGACGGTTGCCGCTCGAGTCTCGAACCTTCTTGCTATCGGCTTTCTCCTTCTCTCTGGCCGCCATGGCACCAAAGAGTCCTGGTTGATATGGTTCTTGGGCTTTCTTGTCAGCATTGGTGGTGTAGTTGACCAGCGGTGTGTTAGTCGCCCGTGCAACCTGCATCTGCTCCTTCGCGGTGAGTTGAGAAGAAGGTATGGTCGTCAGCGTTGCGCTAGCACCCCGCGAGTGCGGTCGACCAGGGGGCGTCTGTCGCTGCCGACTCCAGTCTCCAGATGGTGTGCGCGTAAGCGGAGGAGGCGTCTTACTCATTGGCCTGGTGTGTACCTGCGGTATCAAGTTCCCAGATGCAGAGCGGTGATGCGCATAGTTCGGTATGGGCTTCCGTGGCGGAGCTGCTTGTGGCTGCGATGCCAACGCCGCTCGGTACTGCACCCACTGCTCTGGGGTCAGACTCTGCTTCTTACTCCCACCTGGTGTCACGACAGGCGACGAAATGGGCTGCCACGCGATACTGTGTCGATTGCCAGGGGCATGCCATCCATCTGTAGGTGTGAGCCCGCCCGGACTAGGTCTCGTCCGGCCACCGAAGTAGGAATGGCGGTTAGCCTCTCCCGCTGGACTGACGCGGCTCAACCCAATCTGCGAGCTCTGTCGGAGGTGGTCACCAGAGCGCGGACGGCTTCTGCTTTCCATGCCAGTCATAGTGCCGCTTGTACCAGGTCGGCTGATTGGCGTGTAGCTGTACGTCGGGCCAAAATCGATCACAGGGGTCCCGGCCGCTGCTCGGGCCTTGTCTTGCGCCCAAGTGTCCAGCCTGCTCGCGCCGCCCGGACGAGGCTCAGGTTTGTACTCTGGATTTCCCACCATTTTCAGCACCCCAGCCCGGGGCTTCTCTGTTGGCTCCCGCCTCTCGTCACGCTCCGAGGGAGCTGTGCTAGCGTAATCAGGGGTGGCCGAGGATGCATGGCTAGTTTGGCTCAGCATGGTATCCGCTCTAGGGCTGTTCAATATCGCTGCTAAGGCATCCTCGTCAATTAGGTCACCCGGCCAACTGGCCGCGACAGGTGATACCGGTGACGGAGGCTCCATCTCTTCGTTTGCAGCAGACGGGGAACCCGTTTGCAATCGTTCTACCGGGAGGGAGTCGCCTCCCTCAGTAACATTGTTTTGGGAAATATTCTTGGGGATCGGCTTTCTCTGGATGCTATGGCTCGAGCTCAGCAGGCTTGGGGGGCCCTGCCGCTCATGCCTCCCTTCACCGGTCTCTGCCTGTTCCGTGCCAGCGTCGGCAACAACCCTAGCCGCCACTGGTGTTGTCGGCTCCGGTGACTGGAGGTGGTCTGCGTCTTGCCCCGTGTGTGGGCTGCCCGGTATCGTAGATAGTCGCTGCCTCGGCTGGGGGGCCAATTTTTCGGTCGTGGACGGATTCAATATGGCTGAAGTTCCTTGCGAACGATCAGCACTGAGCCCACCTTGACTTCCATAATTCGAATTGGACGCTACCGAGTTCAGATTGTGCCCTTGCCCGTTGACTCTGTACTGCATCTCGGCCTCCCAGCCCGAGGTCAAGTCATCCTCCTCTCGTGGACGTGCTGCGTCTCGCATCTGGTTCAGGGTTGCCTCATCGACATTCGAATGCTGACGGCGCAGCTCTGCTGGAGCATAAGGCTGGTTTGCCGGTCTGCTATTGGCTTGGTGCATGAAGGATGGCGGAGTTGCCACCGGCTCTGGCGGCAGCAAAATTGGTGACGCTGCGGCATGACTTTGAACTTCGGTCTCAATGGAGCCGAGAGTCGGCGTCTCCGCTCCCGATTGGATGCGCTCCAGTGTTCCGGGACCGAGGGGCCGACCATGTCTTGGAGGCGGTGGGGGCTGATCGCTGTCGTCTCGGTCGGCTTGATAGGACAAGCGTGATGGCGTCTCGCTCTGATACTTCTTGTAGCCGTTGAGCGCATCGGATGCCGACCGCTTATGTGGACTCATGTGCTGCGCAGGGGGGGCGGAATCCGTGCGCCTGGGTGGCGTGTATCTGATGTCGGCGGCCCCTGCAATCTGCACCGGCGACGCAGACCTCGAACCGGGCGTGGAGTGCGTGCTGGGCACGTCCTCGAATCGGATACCATTCGCCGCAGGGGCGAGAGGCGTTCGGCCCGTCATCGTGTTACGACGCTGACTGAACTGTCTACTGGCCCGTCCACCTTCCATCTGGGCGGTCATGCGCTGGCTGACCAGCTTCTTCATCTCTCGTCTCCACTGGCGCTCGTTCCAGGATTGGCTGCCTTCCGTGTGAATGAGTGCAGAGACGTCAAGAATGTCCAGGTAGCCGTAGCGTCGGTCTCTCGGCATTGCGAACATGAGACCGCGCTGGTCGAGGGTATCGGCGATCAAGCGGCTGGGTCGGCCGTACAGGCAGAAGGTATCAAACACCGGGAACAAGAATTGCAGCATCATCTCGAAACCAGGGACAGCCGGATGCACCTCGGGCATGATGAAGACGAAACCCTCCGAGGTCGTCGGTGGCTGTCCATGGACCGTCACGAGACCTTCCAGCTTCACCAGGGTGCTCTGGTCGATGAGCGGCTTGCTTTGTGGGTATATCGCGTAGGCAGCGTACGCATCGGTGACGGTGGCGATGGGCTTCGTCTTCTTCGTGACCTTCCGGGTGTCGTAGAACTTCATTTCGCCCTTGGGATATCTGACCTTCTCATATGCGCCTGCCTTCTTCTGCTCTTTCAGTGCTTTGGCGTATTCCTTCTCGTCGGGCGGAGTGATGACGCACCAGCATCTCTTCCACGGGGTGCCAGCGCCGAAGCGCACGCGGGCCCAGTCTTCATGTTGAAATTTGGAGCGCTCCATGATGGCTTTGATGTTGTTGAGATCCCTGCCCTTACCTGCTATCAACGAGCCGGTGTAGGCTTCTTGCAGCTGAGCATGCTCGAACATGGCGAGACGGATGCCCGCGGTCCACTGCGTGAGCGAGTTGAGCGAGTTGAAATGCAGCAGGTACCTGTTATTCGCCGCGGTTGACACCGAGAGGACGTTCTGCAGGCTGCCTCCCTGTGCGCCGTTCATGGGCAACGATTCGATCTAGCACGCGGTCAGTCCCGTGCAGGCAGTGCAGGGCGCCAACGGGTTGGCACGTACCATCTTGATCGAGGCATCGCTCAGGTTAATGAAGGTCGGCACGACCTCGCCGTCCTCTCCTGCTGCGTCCAGCGCAGCAGCATCCCAGAGCGACAGGACCGTGCCGACCAATTGCGCAAAGCACTCCGACCACGTCCGGTCCGCGCTCGGCCTCCCCCTGGTGTCCAAGTCATGCAACTTCAGGAAATACCCTTCCTGGTATAGCTTATTACTGTGGCTGTTGAGGAAGGTGAAGATGGGCTGCAGCTCGGGCGGCGTATCGGTCGCGACGTCCATCTGCGGCGGGTTGTACGTCTGAATCATGCTGAGCGGCCTTGCCTGGACCCTGCTGTCCCCTCGTGCTCTTGACGGTGTGGACGGCGATCGCGGCGAGGTGGGCGCGTGGAAGTCGTGTTGGCTCCGCGCCGCGGGTGGTGTTTCGGTGTTGATCCTGAGCGACTGCTGCTTCTTGAGCACGCCGCGCGAAGGCTGGTCGTTCTCGATGACCGGCGGTTTGTTCGTGGTGGGTGAGGGTGGTGCGGCGGCGTCGGCAGAGGGAGAACGGGAGCCGGGAGCCCACTGGCTCATGAACGAGAGAACTGTTGAGATGGGTCAATCAGTCTTGCCGCTGCAAGGGATGCGTGGCTTCGCACGTAGACCGCCTTGGTCCTGGGCGACGTACCACGAGAGCGAGGCATGCTGGACCACCGCCGCTGCACAAAGAAAGAATGTCGTGTTGCCCCCCCCCAACTCCTCCTTTGACGACGTCTCTCCGAATGCAAAAATAATAACAATGTGCGGTGTTGACAGCCTTCTCCTCACCAAGTCAGGCTCTGGGCTGGGCCCGGGACGCGTCGGTCTGTCGATTTCGGGGGGCGGAGCCACAATATTGAGGAGGATGTCCTGTCCGAGTGTGGCGTGGAGCGACGGGGTGATGCTGGAAGGACACAAAGGAATCAACCAGGCGGAAGCCCGGGCACGCGCGGACGGGTGTCGTCGATGGCGTCTTCTTCTTCTTCTTCTTCTTGTCAACGGCGGAGGGACGAGAGATGCCGCGGCGTTAAGACGGACGGGGGGCGAGAGACTGGTAGCCCTGTCTGTCCTCACAAGCCAGGACGCGTATGTACAGCAGTACTACGGATGGATGTACCTTGGTAGCTATTCTGGACGTCGGCGGATCGTCACTCCCCCAGACTGGAGTCGATGACGTGGGCCAATACTTCCTTTAATTGGTGGTGCCAAAAGCAATCATCTCACCCACGACATTCATTAATCATACAATCACACAATGATTAATCATACAATCACACAATGATTAATCATACAATCACACAATGATTAATCATACAATCACACAATGATTAATCATACAATCACACAATGATTAATCACACAATCATACAATGATTGAGGAGACGGGGCGGGGAGACGACATGGACTTGACCGAGGCTCACAACAGATGCAATCTCATCTCGTCGCCCGTCGGAAGCCGCCGCGCGCTCTGATGATGAGGAAGCGAAGCGGATGAAGCGGAGGCACGTCGTCCGCACGTCGATATTGTACCTAGTCGACGCTAACGGTGTGGCTTGACGTGCCAAGACTCATCATCATCATCATCATCATCATCGTCAGCCGTGTCCGACTAGAGGCAATGGAATCGCATGTCCGCCGTGATGACGACGAATGCTCGACTTGGCATTGCTGGCCTGAGGCTTACGTGGTCTTGAAGATACCCGACGGGACTTGGACAGCCTACAGCCCACTACTCGACTCGATGCTATGCTCGTGAGAGTCACATGCCTCAGCAGAACAGACTGATGACTAACACCAGTAAGTACTGTACAGATCCAATATCAATCTCTCCGACCTTCCAACTGGTCGATTCATCACCACCTCCCTTCGTCACCCTCTCGACATCATCATCGACATCATCATCATCATCACCACCACCTCATCTCAGACATCTCTTGCACAGTAGGGTACATGTAGTGGCAGTGCTTTGCTCCGTAGCAAGAGGTAGCCGGCAGCCCACTTCCGAGTCGGAGTAGTGACGGGAAGCTTGGGCCAGCGGGAGGCCCGACGCGCCGACACGCCGACACGCCGACACGCCGAAGCGCGTCTCGAATCCAATGCATGTGAGGATTGCGACGCGGTCCATCACTCGATTTTATTCTCTGCATGAGGTGCCGCTCGGCATCCCGACAGCCTCACCACCACCACCACCACCACCACCACCACCACATCTAGTTGCTTCGGGCGAATTCTGGAACACCCATCTTCGCCAACATGAGGACCAAAACCACGAGCACCCCTACCCCTTCACATCACCACCCTCGTCCACTTACCTCGCCCGAAAACCACACCCACAGCCTCACCCCGCCCTCGACACCCCACATGCAGTCTCCCACCCAACCACCACCCTTGTCTGAAGACGAGACAGACAGGCTGAGGGACGTCTTGGACAACGGCGCTGCGTTCAAGATCATCACCCATCCACTCAGCAAGAAGCGCAAGCGTGGCTCAGACAGCTTCTCCACCGAAGACCAGATGCTGGACTCACGACTGAACGTGCAGTACCAGATCAAGCCGGCCATCTGGCACCGCATCAAGCGCTACAAGAAGTTCAGCATGAGCAGCGAGTCCATCCCCGTCAACGAATGCGTCCTGGTCAAGCATGACGACAGTCTCGAGCCGAGCTTGGACGAGAATGGAGAGCTCCAGGTGGATGTCGCCAGTCAGTGGAAGGCCAAGGTGCTCGAAATCAGGGCGCTGGATCCGGAGCACGTCTATCTGAGGGTGGCATGGCTGAACAGGCCCGAAGACCTGCCCGAGGGACGCCAACCCCATCATGGGACGAACGAGCTGATCCCGACCAACCAGCTGGACATCATCGATGCCATGGCCGTGAATGGCTCGATCCAGGTCATGTGGTGGAAGGAACGAGACGACAAGGCGGAGATGCCCGGCAAGGATGAGTAAGCCATCCAACCTCACAATGGCGACGATGACCCGAACCAGGCTGACGAAGCGATCTAGGTTCTTCTGGCGTCAGACGTACGACCTGGTGAACACGACCAACCCATCCGAGGCTTTCTCCAAACTTCGTCACCTCTGCATAGACGATGCGCCGCAGAACCCAGACGAGATGATCATCCAGTGCAAGAACCCGGCATGCGAGAAATGGCTCCACGTCACCTGCATCGCCGAAGATGCCCTCGAGCGAGCCCTGCAGGACATGGACGGCGACGAGATCCAGGCCAAGGTCAAGCGCAAATCCATCGCCGGGTCGGGCAAGAAGAGAGGCAAGAACACCCCAGGCGACGATCAGGCGGGCACCCTCATCGCGCCTGTGGTGACTCTGAGGAAGCATCGAGTGCGCGTGCAGGTCTTTGTGAAGAACGACATCTCGAGTCAGCTCGTCAGCGGCAACATCACTCTCGACAAAGGCGCCGAGAAGACCGAGATCGTCATCACAGACGAGAGTGGCGAGAGGAGGGAGCCAGTGAGGTGCTTATTTGAGGATTGTGGCGCTGCAATTCATTGATGACGAGATTCGGATCGAGTCACGTACAACAAGGGTGGCGCCACGTACGTCTAGAAGGGCAGAGTCACGTACGTCTAGAAGGGTAGAGTCACGTACATCTAGAAGGGCAGAGTCACGAACGTCTAGGAGAGCAGAGTCCCGTCCGTCCGCGGGTGACCTTTAGAGGTCTGGAGTAGTAGCAAGAAAGTCAGAAGACTCCTAGGGCATGAGGTTCTAGCGATGCTATAGAGATGCCCAGATATAGGTAGCTATGCTATTTCTACAAGATTTGCAGGGACATGAATCAATCTAGTAGAGACGGAAGAAATCTGATCTCAAGACATCGGAATTATTGTTTTAAATACGTCTTATCGACCTTAAGGTATGTTCCTATTATCTCTAGTCGATTCACCTAGGTAAGACATTTACTACATCTTGTATAACAAGTGCTTTTATAATCTAGGACGAGAGACCTAAGTTAGAAAGAGTATATATATATATATGCTATACATCTTGATATACCTAATACTCGACTTAAACTCGATATGTACATCCCTAGGATTAGACCGTTGATTGCTTGATGATACGGTCGACTGCTCATTAGACCGTTGATTACTTGATTATATGGTCGACTGCGTGATGATACCATTGACCTACCCCATGACACGGCCGACTGTGTGACGGCCGTCTCACCTCACGTCGTTCGGCCGGCGACGAGAGCCGGTCGAGATCCCCGGCGAGCGCCGGGCAACTCCCCTCTCAGGCTCCAATCCATCGTCAAGGAAACGCTAACACCATCGTCGTCGTCGTCGTCGTCACCACCCGCAACGGCCCCGAGTCGCGTCGCAGCACTACAGCTGCACCCACCCCTTCCGCACAGCCGTCAGATACTCCTGCTCCCCGACCGCATCCCAGGACTCCTCCTTCCCGTACGTGCCCGTCTGCCCATACGGGCCTCGCGTGCTCCCGTGCTTGACCGGCGGCCACGCGCCCGCCGACCTGATCTCGGGCATGGTGAAGTCGCCGTGCACGAGGGCATCGGCCGGCAAGAAGATGCAGCCGGCGAAGAAGAGCTCGACGTGGAGGGGGCGGGACAAGCGTCGGTTGTGCTGGATGAGCGCGCGGGCGCCCTCGAGCGCGGCTTCGAGCGTGGTGGCGCGGTCGGCGGGGTGGGTCTCGCGGTCGCAGCCGCAGAGGTCGGTGAAGCGGACTTGGAGGTCCCCGGCCCATCGGACGTCGTGGCGGGCGAAGAGGTCGGCGCACATGGACGGGATGCTGATCGAGAGGTCGCGCATGTGGGGCAGGCTGATGAGGAGCTCGCAGATGTGTTCGCCGGATCCCAGGTGGCCGGGCCAGGGGTGGTAGAAGCCATCGGCCGAGCGCGGGGAATGCTCGAGGACCTGGAGGGTCTGGTGGGAGGCCTTGACGAGGGCCAGCATGCCTGCGACGGAGACGGTGGACAGGTTGGTGACGTCCAAGCATTCCAGGTTCGTGGCGGTGCGGGCCATGATGTCCAAGTCGCGGTCGCACACGGGTTTGTGGAGCGTGTTGCCGAAGATCTTCAGCCGCTTGAGTGAGCTGAAGTCGACGCGCGGATCCTCGAGCGGGCAAGGTGTCTGGTCGGCTTCGAGGGCCTCCTTCTGCTCCTGACGCAGGCACTGAGCCGTGAGCTCGAGTGAGTACAGCGGCCTGCCCTTGCCGGTGCCCTTGTTCAGCAAGTCCAGCCAGTCGGTGACCGTGCCGCGTCTCAGAATGGTCCACGGCGCACTGAGATACTCCAGCTGCCGGCAACTCGCCACGATCGACAAGATGAGCTTGTCAGTCTCCTCCAGGAAGAAGCCGTTGAACCAGAGACGTCGGACGCATTGAGCGGCGTGGGAGAAAGTCTTGAAGAATCGATCGGTCGATTTGAGCGTCCCAAAGGGATCCTGCCGGACGAAGGTGCCGGAGGGGCGGTCGATCAACTCATACAGCCCGTAGTTGGTCCGCTGCTGGGCCAAGTTGGCCCACCTCTCGCCTCCGCGCCACTTGCTCTCGTGGACGTGTTCGAGGTTGTAGCTCAACGCCCATTCGTGCCACGACGAGCAGACCTGACGGATGGCGGCCGTGGCGTCCCAGCGCATGGACTCGGTCGACAGGGGGCCACGGACGTACTTGGTGAGCTTGGTGTCGGTCCAGGGCAGGGGCGCCTGGGAGAGGCCATAGGTGAAGTGCGGGCCTTCGGCCTCGTTGAGTTTGGTGGCGCGGGAGAGGATGTCCGAGACGAGTTCTTGAGGGAGAAGGTTGATGGACATCCTCTGGCGCTGGGGGGGGGGGAGGACAGTTCACCGTCGTTAGGAGTTGGAGTCGTCCCGGTGGTGAATGGCCTGATTGCCTTGCGGTAGGAATTGGGGGAATTGGGGGTGATTCCTTGCCTGAGGAATCGGGGCAGCAATGGTGGTCTTTGTCGTTGACCATGGCATCCAGGGGGGTCTGTCGTGCGCGTGACTGACCGGGGCTTCCTGTTCCTCCTCGTACTCGTCAACGTGATGCTCGGCGTCGTCCTCCCCTCGTGACCACGCCCATGGCAGAGGGAAGCGGTGCTTGTTATGATTATTACACATGATTATGTACATCGTCCCAGCGGAAGGCAGGTCGATGGTCACAGGAGCGATCGCCGGGCCAATTCTCGCTGGTCGTGCGTGTAAGCAGGAATCGCACGAGGTTCCTTGGGGGATACCTTTAGTCATACAAATCCTTTACCTGTGACATCCGTCATCCGCCGCCCACAGCGTGCATCATGAGCCTAGGTAGCCTCTCCACTGCCAGTCATGATCATTGCATCATTCAACCAATCCATCCATCAATCCATCAATCCATCAACCAGTCGTCGACTGCTGGACGGTGACGGGACTCTTGGACCCTCACGCTGTCAATGAAATCCATCAGTTAATCATTCGCTGAATCTCAGCAGTCAACAGTCATCTCCATCAACCATTCCACCCGTTGATTAACTGATGCGATCACTGCTCTCCAGCTTCCAGTCGTTTCCAATGATGCCCGAAAGGAGGAAAGAAAAGACATATCGAGACACGTGAAGCGGGTGCACGTGACGGAAGCTCATGATAGATTTTCCTATTACGTTTCTGCCTCATTCTCTTACCCCCATGAAACACTGAGGACGAGTCACCAGGGTAGAAGGGCCTCCGCATTCTCCGCATCGTCCGTCCGGTGCCCCCCCCATCTGCCACCAACGCGCTGGGGTCGCCGAGTTTCGATGGGGTAATAAGTATGTCGGTGCACCTGTGGTTCGATCGTGAGACTTCGCGGCCGAGAGCCGGGTGGACGTGGTTGGAAGTGAGGAATGAGGGGAATGCAAGTCTTGGGCCGCGAAAAGGCGAGCGAGGCCCTGTCCTCGGCTGGAGGTATGCCCGTGGGCCATCTTGGCGCCGGCGTCCAACTGTATGTGCTCATATCGGCAGTGGATTGGATCACAGGTCACCGAATGGATGAGGGATCTGATGATGAGCAACTTCGAGACTCGACATGGACACCCGACCTCTCCTGCGAAACAGGTCCGCCGCGGTCAGCACGTTCAGACTGAACCGGTCGGCGGACCCGATATATACAGCATGATCGACGGTGTCGCATTTCACTGTCGGCTAACCTATGTCCCCTAACAATCCAGACCTCACGGGTGGCCGTCGCATGATCACACCGACCAGCGCCCGATCCCCACCCATGCTCCCCGATGCACCCAACTCCCGCTAAAACTCATGTCCAAGTCGACGCGACCCGTGTGTTCGCCAGCTCATTTCTTGCCCTTCTTCTTCTTGCCGCCTCCCTGCGTCTCGCCGGGGGTATCTGCATCCACGAGCACAGCATCATCGTCGCTGCTGCCGTTCTTCTTCGGCGCCTGACGCACCGGCGCCTCCTCCACGCCAATCTCCTTCATGAACTCGGACTGGATGCCGGCACGCTTCGTATCCCACCACGCCTTCTCCTTCTCTAGTTGTGCTTGCATCTCTGCCATTCGCTCCTTGAGGATCCTGTTCTGGTTCATCTCGTTCGCCGACTGAAAGATCACCTGACCCCAGCCTTCCGAGAACGCGTTGGCCTGGAGCTCATTAGTGTGCCGTCGCCCATGCATCATGAACAGTGGTCCCACGTACCTCGGTGACAACATCCTTGATCTCCGCCTCCATCTCCTGCTCGGCCCGCAAAAATCGCTGCCATAGCTCGTCGCCCACCGAGCCCCGTTGTAGGAGCGTCTGTAGAGCAGGCTTGGATGTCCGAAGCACGACTATCCTCTTGACATCCTCCAGTGCCCTCTGCAGCAATGCTGCTTTCAGGACCGAGTCGGGCACCTTCTTCAGCTTCTTCTCATCGTCGCCCCCGCTGCTCGCCTCCTCCGGATCTAAATGCAGCAGGCTCAGATAGAGGTCTCTTTGCCGATGCGCGGGGAACCAGGGTTCGAGTTTGGCTTGTCTCGATAATTGTCGTTTTCGGTAGAGAGTTGAGAAGGACCAGAGACCGGCGATGAGGAGTGAGATGTATATGGTGGGCGCGATGAGGCCGATCCAGAAGTCTTGCCATGTGCGCGGCTCCCGTGGTTTCCAGTCGAATGTGGTGCCGTTTGTCGAGTTCGAGCCATTGAAAGTGGTGTTGTTGTTGTCCATGGTGGAGGATCTCGAGTACGACGTGGCCTCAAGTCCGATTCACCAGGGCCCGGCGCGCTGTCTGTCAAGGACTTCAGTCGATATTTTCGGGTCGGGGAACCAGATACATATAATTTGTACGGAAGATCCGCATGAGCCACGTTCGTGTTCACTTGGCCATCGCGACCAGGTGGCCTCTTAAAAGGACTAATATCAGCACGAGATGCGGCTAGCGCACCCTGGCGGATCTACCCATGCATGATTGACGGCGGTACCTTAAAGCCGGTACGTCACCGTTTGGCGCCTCTTGTGTACGACACAATTGTTTGCTACATAATTCCCTGGACTCTTCCCAGCTCGACCCTCGCAGACGTGCTTCGAACCGACCACTGTACACTCCCAACAACATGCTTCTGCTTCGGTAATTGACAGTCCTCACACCCAACAGTCTCGTCGGCGCGATAAAATTACGCCAAGAGCATCCAACAGAGCCCAGCTCTCCGACTTCGATACCTCGCGTGCTACCTGAGCAAGAACCGCGCGCCACCATGATTCTGAGATTTCAGAGTCGCGAGGGCCAGTTCCGCCTGAACGTCGAGAACAACACCGACATCTCCTCCATCCTCGATGACGTCCGCGAGAGACTCCCCAAGGATGTCCTACCATCGAGCATTACCATCAGTCCGAAGCCAGCAGGGGCCGACTCACGACCGATAGAATCACTGAGAGGCGTCACCTTCGGCAGACTCGGCTTGACTCACGGCACACAGATCTTCCTCGACTTCAAGACCCAAGAAGCCACGACCAATGGCCACTCTGTTGCATCCAACAGACTGAACGGGAAGGAGGTCTCGACGGCGGAAGACAAGTCGAGCATCGCAATACCGAATGGTGCGCAAGGCCTCATCAAGAACCCGTGGGAGACGGTCAAGCAGTCGGCGCTCGACGACCGGCTAGATCAGAAGGATGGCAAGATCCACCGCAAGAAGGACGAGAAGATGTGCCGACATGGACCGAAGGGCATGTGCGATTACTGCATGCCGCTCGAGCCGTACAACAAGGAGTACATGGACGAGAAGAAGATCAAGCACATGTCATATCACGCGTATCTACGGAAGGTCAACCAGGGCAAGAACAAGTACGAGTCCGGCAGCTCCTACATGCCACCGCTGAGCGAGCCATACTATCGAGTCAACCCGGAGTGTCCGTCAGGTCATGCACCGTTCCCAAAGGGCATCTGCACCAAGTGTCAGCCTTCAGCGATTTCGCTGCAGCCGCAGGAGTATCGCATGGTTGACCACGTCGAGTTTGCAAACCCAGCCATCGTCGAGGGTCTGCTGAGATTTTGGAGAACGAGCGGAGCGCAGCGTATCGGCTTCTTGTACGGGCACTATGAGGAGTACGAGGTCGTCCCGCTGGGCACCAAGGCAGTCGTGGAGGCGGTGTATGAGCCGCCGCAGGTCAACGAGATCGATGGCGTCACGCTAGGAGAGTGGGATAATGAGGAGACAGTCGAGGAACTGGCGACGATGTGCGGGATGCAGCGAGTCGGTGTCATCTTCACTGACTTGATCCCACCAGAGAATCCGGAGCAAGGGGCGGCTGTCTGCAAGCGCCACATCGACTCGTACTTCTTGTCATCACTGGAGATCTGCTTCGCGTCGCAATACCAGGCAAGATACCCTCGGCCATCCAAATGGAGCGAGACTGGCAAGTTCGGTAGCAACTTCGTCACCTGTGTGGTTTCCGGCGACGAAGAAGGCAACATTACCATCTCGGCGTACCAGGCATCTAACGCCGCTGTCGAAATGGTCCGCGCCGACGTCATCGAGCCATCTGCTGAGCCCTCCGTCATGCTGGTCCAAGATGAGGAAGAAGATGCGAGCATTGGCCGCGTGCGATACATCCCCGAGGTCTTCTACCGCAAGATCAACGAGTACGGGGCGAACGTGCAAGAGAATGCCAAGCCTTCGTTTCCGGTCGAATATCTGCTCGTCACTCTCACACACGGATTTCCGAACGAGATTGCGCCGAGGTTTGCGAGGACGACGTTTGCGATTGAGAATCGAGGATTGATCGGGGAGGCACAGGAGCCGAGAGAACTGTTGAAGCAGCTCAAGGCTGGTGCGAACAGGATCGCGTTGGATACGGTGGACGGCACGCTCGCCGTGTCCGACTTTCATCTGCTGGCATTCATCCGTCAGCTCGATATTCTCAGCCAAGTGGGTATCTCGATACGAAGGTAGTGATCTGGTGGCTGATGACATTCGCAGGATGAATTCCGCCTCCTCTGCCAAGTCGCCACGACGCACGACGCCTCTCAAGGCGCGGCACTCATGCAAACACCAGGTTGGGCCACTCTCCAGACTATCCTGCAGCAGATGTAAAATACAAGACATGCATCAGATATCCCCGCGTCGCAACTGTACACACAAAGCCCCCCCCCCCCTCTGTCCCTGCCCCTGCCCCTCGTTTCTTTCGCGGTGTGTACAGTACAGCGTGCGGGTCTCATCTCTTGCTTTGGTGTACTTGTACGTCGCTGTCGTTTGGAGAGCTAACCTGACTTTTTGTGGTGCGCGATTTAGGGTGGCAGACTATCGTTCTCATGATCCAGGATCTTCCCGATAGAGTTCCTAAGAGGGGTGGTGGGGATGATGTCACGGCGGCGTTGAGCAAGAGGGTCAAGAGCGTCGATTTGGGGGGTTGGTAGAGGGGGGTTCTTTGCATAAGGGTGGTGGGTGGCAGAAGATGCATAGACGGTGATGCCAGAGGAGTTGTGTGGAGGCAGAGTGTGCCTATGCATGGTTGAGGCGAAGAAGCTTCAGGATTGCTATGCGCGCATCATCGACTTGTGAGAAGCATAGCTGAAGATGTTGTGGTGTATATACAGAGCTTCATCAGTCAGTCGGTCAATCAATTGACTTGTCAATTGATTGACCGTTCAATGATACGCTTGACTGCGTCGAATTACTGTCGACTGCCCATATCAGCGGCCTGGGAAGTGCTGACAGCCTGACGTCTCAACATCACAGTCAACCTGGAAGTGGTCGACCATGTGATCAATCAATCAATCAATCAATTATTTGATTGATATACATCCCTTGATCACATGACATTGCTGCTTCCCGTACTCAATCCTACGCGGTGCATGCTCACAACGCGTCCCGTCCCGTCGCACGACGCGTCCCACGTCCCGAGAAAGCCCCCACGCTCCAATCCTTCTTTGACGTACAGACAGTCCTTTCCACCCCGAACCTCAACATGTCCGAGGAAACCGCCACACCCGCCGCCGAGATCAGCCACGACGCCCCCTCCCTCCCCGCCTCACCACCTCCCAAACGAACCAAATACACCGACCCCGCCCCGAACCTCTCCGTCGCCTGTAAGCAGCCCGTCCACACGTCCACCACACCCAACCCAGTCCCTATCCCCTAACCCCCCCAACCCCCAGCAATCCTCAACGACCACGCGCCCACCCCGACACCCCCGACCATGAACAACACCACCACCACCACCACCCCCCTCCCACCCCACCAAACCCTCCCCCCGATGTCCTTCGAGCCCCCCCCACCCCCCCTCCAAATCCAACTCCTCTCGCCCACCGCCAAACCCCCGACCCGCGGCTCCGCCTTCGCCGCCGGCTACGACCTCTACGCCTCGCAGCCCGCCGTCATCCCCGCGCGGGGCCGCGCGCTCGTCGAGACGGACCTCGCGATCGCGGTGCCGGCCGGCACGTACGGGCGCGTGGCGCCGCGGAGCGGGCTGGCGAGCAAGCATGGGATCGAGACGGGGGCGGGCGTCATCGATGCGGATTATCGCGGGCCCGTGAAGGTGTTGCTGTTCAATCTCGGGGAGGCGGAGTTCCGAGTCGAGGTGGGGGAGAGGGTTGCGCAGTTGATTGTTGAGAGGGTGAGTCTTTTCTTTGATTATGGTTTGCGCGAGTTCGGTGAGGGTGGATGGGCGATGCTGATGTGTGGGTGCGTGGTAGATTTATACGCCGGAGGTTCTGGTGGTGGAGCAGCTGGAGCAGACTGTGCGTGGTGCCGGGGGGTTTGGGTCGACGGGGGGGTTTGGCGGGAGTCTGCCGGGGGTCAATGGGGTGGGGTTGACGGGGGCTGGGGCTGGGGCGGCTGCTCCGGGGGCTTGAGGGCGGTGGGGGGTTTTGTAGGATAGGGTGGTGAAGGGGAGGGATGTCTTATGTATGAGCGGAGACGTGTGAGGAGACAACGAGGTCTACAAGAGCAACGTGTCTTATGAAGCACAGATGATGACCATATGCCCATGCCTTCACGTTCCCAACTGCCGTTTTTCACGAGCGAATCCTAGGTCGGAGTCGCCTCCCTTCGCTTCGGAGCGGGATTGCGAGTACAAGCTGAGAAACGGATGTTAATGGTGATGGAGCAGGATCTCGTTTATCATGATCGTTGACACGAGATCAACACTCTATCATCTAAGCAAGTCATCCCGCGCATGAACGTAGCCACCATGCCGTGCGTCCCAGCATATCAATCAGCCCGTCAATTGCCTGACTGAACATAAACCACCGAGACTGAAGAAACCACCCCCCCATCACCCCCACCCCTCCTCCCACCCCTCCCACCCCATCGCCCGGGTCTGGATCTTCATACTCTCCAACACCCTCCCCTTGACCCCCTCCCCCCGCACGTCCTGCCCCACAAACGCGCCGTGCGTGCTCGCGAAGTCAAACGCGCGAATGCGTCGCCACATCTGCTGCAGCGTGGCCGGCGGCAGCGGGATCATGTTGGGGATCGCCCACATGAAGGCGTAGGAGGTCGTGCCGGGCGGGCGGTCGATGTGGTAGAGGGCGGACTGGGGGGACATTTAGTGGAAGATCTTTTGGGGTGAGGGTAGAGGGGCCTCACGGGGGTGGTGACGAAGGTGTCGGCGATGAGGAGTTTGTTGTGGTTGCCGCCGCCGCGGGGGGGCGTCCAGTGGAGCACGAGGCTCCCGGGGAAGTGGCCGCCGAGTTTGATGGCGGTGATGGGGTCGAGGATCTTGGCGGTCTCGGTCGTGACGAAGCGGCGGCGGCGGGCGGGGTCGGGCGTGTTGAGCCAGGGGGCGTCGTCCTGGGCGAGGTAGACCGGGCAGTCGAAGGTGTCGGCCCAGAGCAGGTGCGTGGTGTAGTAGTGCGGGTGGCTGATGACGATGGCGGCGAGGCCGCCGCGGGAGTTGATGAAGGTGGTGGTGTCGTCGTCGAGGTAGGTGATGCAGTCCCAGAGCACGTTGCCGGCGCCGGTCTCGACGAGGATGCAGCGCTGTCCGATGGCGAACTTGGGCTCGGTCCAGATGGACGTCAGGGCGTCTTCATGGTCGGCGCCGCCGACCGGCTTCCATCGGTTGGTGTGGTGGCCGCGCATGCGGGCGAGACTGGTCCATGCTTGGCCGGTGGGCGGGACGAACTGGCGCGGGTCCTACGACTGACGTTCGCTTCAGTGTTTTCGGTGGGACAATCGGGGGGGGGGGGACCTCGATGGTCGTACATCACATATCCTGCAGCCATTGGGGGGCGAGTCGGCGGGTAGATCGAACTGTGTGCCGCACGCGACGCAGATGAGCAAGTCTTCTGTTGGGGGGGGAGGCATGTGGTCACAAGGGTATCAATATGATTGTTATCGTTGTTATGATTGAGCGAGGTTCCTATGGTGACTACTGGTCGACTTGGGCGCGTAGGTGAAGTTTGGACGACTGGTCGTCCGGCCCAAACAGGCAGGAGCGCTTCCGATAGGCCGACGCCTCGCCCATGGCACGTGAGAGCCCTGGGCATCCGGGGAGATGCCAAGCAGCCAGATCCCTCTCTTCGGCACATGAACAACACTTCTCCTTCCCTGTCGCGGGGGGGAACCGCAGACTTGGCTCGAAGTCCAATGATTAATTGACGTGCGCCCTATCACGATCGTCCACGCCCCGTCGGACGTGGGTGGCTCAGAGCTGATTCGACCGACGTTGTTCATCCTTTTAGCCCTATCGTTCTTAGATGAAGAGCAGCCCCCAGAGTTGTCACCGACTCACCGCCCTGGGCCCTGGCTAGTACAGATACCGGGTACGACATCATCATCACCATCATCATCATCACGGTCCGGACCCCCCATCGCCCACCGTCTCGATGGGCTGCACGCTGCACGCCCCCCTTTCCCCCCCCCTTTCCCCCGGATTCATTGTGATATACGTCCGTCCGCCAGTGCCGCCTCTGCAACGGTCCTGGGCAGCTTTGCTTTGCCGCCGCCAGCCAGCCAGCCCTCAGATCGGCACACATTCTTTCGACCACTTGCAAATCACAGCTTCCCATCTGGCCTCTGCAGATCCGGGCCTTCCCATCGCCGCCGCCTGGACTCTGGCCCCGGGGTCTCCGGCAGCCTACCCGGTACTCACCCAGTCCAAGCCACGGTCATCCTCGACGAGACAATGCCGATCCGTCGTCGAATATACTTCTGTCCGAGGCGTTCATCACAATCCACGGCCGAGGACCAATGACAGCCTATAACAGGCCTCCATGTCTGTCGCACAGCATACTTGTCCCCGTTAGCCCCCACGAAAGCTTTTGGGGATCGCCGCGAGCAGGGATCCCATCTCCATCTCAAAAGATGTACCTTTACCGCTCGAACTGCTCTGGCGATCGTACCTCCGTTTGTGAGCCATCGTAATATTATTATTATGCATGACATGTCTGTTGATGACGGGAGCACTTTATGACAGCTTCAGGATGGGGTCGTCGCCTGACAGACCAGCATTGCCCGTGTGGATGCGGCAATGCGCGATCCTCTGCCCCCCAAGGACGCCGACTGCAGTCTATGGAGCGATATTGATGATGCCATGCACCTAGGCCAGGCCATGATCGAGAGCTGAAATCGGCGTGTTCACCATGTCCCTCCCACGGCGGTCCATGGCAGGGGCCGCCTGGTCAAGACATGCGCTCAGCATGTGCGGGCCCACCATCGCGCAGACGAACCAGTGAGACCAGGTGCTCAGATCCAGTCATCACATCACTTCGCGATGCAAGTCATTCTCCAGACCCTCAGGGTCCACGTTATTTGCATTTCCACCCATGTGGACACCGAGGAATTGAGGCGAGGACTCGAGAACTTACTCGGGCTGCTCCATGGACGTCCAACTTATAATCTCGGACGGGACGCCAGCAGCCAAAGGATCCTGATGACGCATGAGCGACTGCAAGCATCAGCGGAGGGTGTGGCAGCGCATGCGTCGGATGTGCTGTCGTCGACGTCGCTGGATCGATCGGGACGTGGGACGACACAGACTGCCAGGAGAGGCTCTGGACCTGAACCCTCCCTCACCGCCGAGCAGAGACGGCGGATCCTATCTTGGGTCGCTTGCGATCCCGAGCGGGACTCTTCGATTCCGCCAGTGCCAAGGCATCCAGTCATGCCGTCCGTCAGGTCTTGTGGGCCATCGACGGCTTCTCAGCCGGGCTGCGAGGCACTTCACCGCAGCGATTCGAGAATGACTCTTCTCAGCGAAGCGTCGGACGAAGACGACGTCGACCTCAAGATCGCAAACACGTATCTGACTGAAGCGCGGCGAAGTGCCAATGCACGGCATCATGAAGCGGCCGAAACACTCTACCGCAAGTTTCTCCAACGCGCGATCGAGCTCGGCGATAGATGGGATGGCCCACGGATTGGGAACGTCCGCCTCGATCTCGCTGTCGCGTGCTATGAGCAAGACAAGCTGGGGGATGCCATGAAGTTGACGGATGCGCTCTTGGATCATGCAGCGGGACAAGACGAGGACCGCGAGCGAGTCCCGACTGCGTCGCATCTGAAAGCCTTGATACTGCTTCGTCAAGGATTCTTGCGTTCGGCGCTCCGACAGTGCAAGCACGCTACGAAGATCCGGCGACGTACGGCGGGCAGAGACGTGGCCTACTACGAGTCGATCGCTCTGATTGCCTTCATCTACGAACTACAAGGCGACGAAATCGATGCCCGGACGTATACCGCTCTTCTGCCCCCTGGATTCAGCAGGCCGAGTTTCAAGCCTCCAGATCCGTCAGTACGCCCTGCCGATACGACATATGCCGACAGCGCGCTGCAAGTCTCGACCATCAGCGATGGCGTCCTTCCGGGGCTCAATTGCGGCCTCGACGAGCGAGCCATGCAGAGGGCGTCTTCGACGATGCGACAGGAGGATGCCGGAGAGGACCTGATGTCTGGCGCTAGCTCGAATCATTCAAGCTCGTGCACATCATCAACGAGAGCGAGCAGTGTGCCATCTCCCGACTCGGCGTCTCGAACATCGCTTGAGAGCGAGGCAGCACGGTATCAGCGGTTGCCTCTCCCTCAACTGCCACCGAGACCCGGAAGCAGAAGCCTGTCTCGCATGGAGCCTTCGCAATCGCCCAAGTCTGCATCTGACGATGTAGAGACGGGGCCACGGAGGACACCAAGTGTGGTTCTGCGACTCTTTCCAACGACCATGGGAGGCTCCGCACCAGGGGCGCCAAATCCTCCGGCGCGACCTGGATCGTCCCCGGAACTGGCGGCGAGTCAGTCTTCCTCTCCGACAGCGCGGCGTACAGATGACCGTAGAGACGGACAGGAGCTGCAGAGATCCAGGCCTGAACGTGTCGTCAACAGGCCCGACCTGACGCCGCAGGCCAGGCGGGAAGCCCTGAAACTGCTCGAAGCCAAGGATCTCTCACTCGCGAAGCCTCAAGATTGGCGGGAGCCGTATTTTCGGGCGGCTGAGACTGGCCATCGCCACGCCGTCCACCTTTTGTTGACGGACTGGCGGTACCACAAAACGTCCCGTTTTGGCTTGAAATCCAAGGAGACGGTGACCCATCAGAAGATCCACGTAGACACGACCGATGACCAGCAACGGACCGCGCTCCATCTGGCAGCATCGAATGGTCACGCGGACGTCGTCCAACTCTTGCTAGACTGGGGGGCATCCGACACAAAGCGGATGGCGGCAGATACGTCCAGCAAAGTTGTCGAAAAGAGCTCCAAGGCCGGAAAGACGGCCCTGGAGTGTGCCATCGCGAAGGGCCACCGTGCCGTCGTCAAGGTCTTCCGGGAGAAAAACTGCGTCAATGACTCCGTCGATGGCAATGGATGGTCCCCGATGCACCACGCCGCATCCGCCTGCGACACCAAGATCGTCAGCCTGCTCCTGACCCAGCGCCTCGATCCACACCGCCGGACGACCACCGGCCGCACCCCCCTGCACATCGCCGCCCAGCACGGCCGCCAGACCACCCTCGAGCTCCTCCTGCACCGCCGCAACCCCGAGGTCGACGCCCCGGACCACCAAGGCCACACCGCCCTCTCCCTCGCCGTCCGCAGCGGCCACCTCCCCTGCATCAAGACGCTCCACGCCGCCGGCGCCCAGATCCGCACCACGAACCGGCAGAAGACCAACCTGCTGCACGTCGCCGCGCGCGAGGGCCACGCCCACCTGCTCTCCTACCTCGTCTTCAAAGGCGCCGACATCGAGGCCGGCGACTCCCTGCGTCGCTCCCCCCTCCACTACGCCGCCCTCTTCGACCGCCCCAACGCCCTCGACACCCTGCTCGGCCTGGGCGCCGACGTCTCCGCCGTCGACGAGGAGGGCAACACCGCGCTGCACGCGGCCGCCGGCGCCGGCCACCCGGCCACCGTCGAGGCCCTGCGGGCGCAGGGCTTGTCGCTCGCCCAGGCCAACCGGCTCGGCCGGACGCCGTTGCATCTGGCCGCCATGGGCGGCCACCGCGGGATCGTGCTGGATCTGATCGCGGGGGGCGCCAACGTCCAGCAGCTCGATAAGTCGGGCTTGACGGCTGCGAGCTATGCGAGGGCCAAGGGGCATAAGCAGGTGGCGGAGCTGCTGGAGCTGAATGGTGCGGTAGGGTGATGGGGCTCGGAGTTGGAAGCGATCGCTTTCTTTCCATGTCAATTTGAGCGTGTACTCGAGGCCGGCGATGGCCGCCTCATGGTTCTATTGCACGACGATTCAGACCCATTGCGTATATTCGCGCTCACGTGAGCTGGCTGCTTCTGTTCCATGACATCTGCCTCTTTCATACATTGTACGAGCGTCACAACAACCTACAACTTCATCTGCTCAAACCGAGCCAGCGCATCCTCATAGGCCTTCTGCTCCGCCAGACGATCCTTCAGCACCTCCTCCGCCCGCTCTTTGACCTCCTTCCTAACGTCAGGCGCGAATCCCGCAATCAATCCCTCCTGCTCCTTGACACCCTTCGCCGCAGTCTCAAGCTTGCCCTGCACCTTCTTGATCTCCTTGTTCACGTCTACGCCATCCTGGGGAATCTCCAAGTACACGGCCGCAGATGCTGAGACAGGGTAGACGGCAACGCCTTTAGGAGGTGCCTCATTTGTCTCGAGAACGTGGAGAGTGCTGAGATACTTGCCGGAGAGGGCTTTGATCGCTGTCTGCTGGGCGGAAGCTGTTGCATGGGCTTCATTGTTAAGAGGCTGCACGAAAGCGGTACCGCTTTCCTTAATGCCATACTCGACCAGGAGGGAGCGAGCGCCCTTGGAGCAGCCGAGCACCAGGTCGTACTCCGCCTCGCTCTTTGGGTCGTCGAGACTCGAGTCGTATTCGGGGTATTCTGCAACGACAACCGACTTCGTCTTATCATCGGGACGCCGCGGCAAGCGCTGCCACAGCTCCTCAGTCAAGAATGGCATGACCGGGTGCATCAGCCGCAAGCCGCCATCGAGAGCAGTGTAGAGGGTGTCCCTCGCGCTCTGCTGCTCCTCCGGTGTGCCGTCGCGAATGATAGCCTTGCTGTTCTCAATATATACGTCGCAGAGCTCATAAAGCCAGTACTGATACAGCGATTGCGTCGCCTCTGAGAATTGACGTGCCTGCCACGCCGCATTGACCTTCTGTGCCGCCTGCGTGAGCTTGTGCAAGATCCATCGCTCAGGCAATGACTCTTTGCCAGTCTTGCCGCCCTTGGCAGGAGGAGTGTAATCTTCTGGAAGATTGCCGAGGACGAACTTCGTTGCCTGGTAAATCTTGTTGCAAAAATTGCGATTGGCACGCATGACCTTGACATCAAAGTTGATGTCGCCACCGCCAGTCGTGTAGTTGATGAGAGAGTATCGCAACGCATCAGCACCGCACTCGTCAATGCCGTCCTTGAATTGTTTGCGCTGGTTGGCTTCGGCTCTTTCCACCTCCTTTGGACTCAGATTGCCAGTCTTGAGCTTCGCAACCATGTCGTCGATCGAAATACCGTCCATGATGTCGACCGGGTCAATCACATTGCCCAATGACTTTGACATCTTGCGACCCTCGCCGTCGCGTACGAGCGAATGACAGTATACTTCTTCGAACGGTACCTTCCCGGTCAACTTCAGACTGAAGAAGATCATACGAGCCACCCAGAAGAATAGAATATCCCAGCCAGTCTCCAGGACAGATGTCGGGAAAAGCTTCTGATACAAGGGCGATTGCTCGTCTGGCCAGCCGAGCGTAGAGAAGGGCCACAGTCCAGAAGAGAACCACGTATCCAGGCAGTCTGGATCCCGCTCGAGTGTAAATTCTTTGCCGGCAAACCTCTTCGCCGCCTTCGCTTGCGCAGCTGCCTCATCCTCTGCACATACCCAATAATCGGGATCGCTATCGTATGTGGGACCATCCTTAGTTCTGACATACCAAGCCGGAATCTGGTGACCCCACCAGAGCTGACGAGATATACACCAGTCGATAGGCGTCTCCATCCAGTGATAGTACTCACGTTCTCTTTGCTCTGGAATGATCTTGATCCTGCCGTCTTTGACGGCGTCGACTGCTGGCTTGGCAAGGGGCGCCATCTTCACCCACCATTGTGGCTTCATCACTGGCTCGATGATGTCCTTCGACTTTGAGCATCGCGGCACCTTCATCGGATTGGAAGTCTTGCCCACGTACAGGCCAAGCTTCTCCAGCTCAGCGAGGACGGTGTAACGCGCGTCATATCGCTTTTGGCCTTCGAATATCTTACCAGCGTTCGCGTTGAGTGTGCCATTGTCATTCAGGATGTTGATGAACTCCAGTCCTGCGTCCTTGCCGCGTTTGAAATCCTTTTGGTCGTGAGCAGGTGTAATCTTGACGGCGCCAGTACCCTTGTCCATCTCGACATCGTCGGCACCAAAAATGGGCAGCATGCGACCCTCAATGAAGGGATGCCTCGCCTTCTTGCCAAGTAGATGCTTGTAGCGCTCATCACTTGGGTGCACGGCAATCCCAGTATCTCCCAGCATGGTTTCTGGACGCGTCGTGCCGATCTCAATTGTCTCGTCCGAGCCATCAATCTGATACTTGAAGTTCCACATTGAGCCAAACTCGATCTTTTTGTCGTACCCGGGCACGTCGAGCTTGGTAGTGCCATTAAGTTCCTCGTCGTCGACTTCGATATTAGAAAGAGTGGTGCTCAATTTGCAACACCAGTTGACAAGCTTGTTTTCACGGTAGATCAACCCCTCGTCATGGAGCTGCACGAACGTCTGTCGCACGGCCTTTGACAATGTCGGACTCATGGTGAAACCCTCCTTGGTCCAGTCCATCGAACCACCCATCCGCTTCATCACCCTGTTGATCCGCTGATGGTAGTCTTCCTTCCACTCCCACACGCGTTCAACGAACTTTGCTCTTCCCAGGTCGTGCCTCGTCTTGCCATTCTCTCTGTTGTACAGCATGTTCTCAACGACACTTTGGGTCGAGATACCTGCATGATCGCAGCCAGGGACATACAGTACAGTCTTGCCCTTCATACGGTTCCATCGAATCATGGCATCCTGCAAGCTCGTCGCGAGTGCATGACCAATGTGCAAATTACCAGTCACGTTTGGCGGCGGGATGGAGATGACGAAGTACCCCTTGTCCTTCACGTTGCCATCAGGCTTGAATTCAGGCTCGTGGAAGCCCTCCTTTTCCCACCAATCATACCATGCGCTCTCCACGACGGATGGGATGTACGCCTTGTGGTAATCGTCGTCTAGTTGACTACGCTCCAGGATCTTCTTCTCGCCTCTGGGTGTCTTCTCCTTATACGGCTCCAGCTTTGGCTGCTCGGCCTTCTTCTTGCTCTCTTTTGGTTTCGACGCAGCCGCCAAAGCTTTCTTCTTCTCTTCCTTTGCTGCCAACTTCGCTAGCTTCTCCGCCTTGGCTTTCTCCTTCGCCAGCTCCTTCTCCGACTTCTGCTTCTGTGGTGCAGCTGCATCGCCGCCGTCTTGGCCAGGCGCATTGTGGCCCTTGAGGTCTCCGTTCGCAGCATCCATGATGGCGTTCTTGGTCTCGTCAGAAGGTGGTGGCGGTTGACCAGAGACTGGACCTGTCTTGATTCCAGTGACATTGTGTGAAGCGGCGTTCAAAGCCATATTGCCATAGAACAGCCGTCGAGGTTGCTGCAAGAATCGAAAAGGGAAGGAGCGCCTAAAAAGCGCTTGTCGAAGTATTTTGCTCACGCGATCTGGGGTATCGCTGCATGTACCAATCCGCGAGAGTCGCCGATATTCCCAATATGTTGTACGTCTACTCTATCATCCAAATTCGTGGGAGGTAGGATGACTGTGACTCAGCATACGGACGTATTATTCCCAGGCCAATGCTTCAGACAAGAGCTTGAAATTCGGAGCTAATCTCGGATCCTTCCGCTGGCGTGCCATGCGCTCCAAAAGTCAACATACGGCTGTACTACATCAATTCTATTCAAACGACCTAGACTGGACGATTCTGAAGCATGTTGCTGCAGCGAATTGCTGCAAAATGCCTATCTAGATGGAGAAGAGGCCACCACGATGCTCGACCTAGGTAATTTGGTGGCTATCGGCTCAATACGCTAACTAAACATCTTGCATTACATTACGTTGTAGATGCTGGAGCACCTCTGCTCATGATTCATTGCGCAGAGGCTCATTACTCTGCCTCTCGGCGCTCTGACCCTCCTCAGCCTCCCGATCGTTGACCTTGCTCTGATCCGCATGCTTCGCGGGATCAAACACATACATCGGGAACTCGCATCCAATAGTCCTCTTAACAAACACCGGCAGTCGGCTCCAGAGGCCGGGCGGCAGAGGAATGAGGATGCTAGTGTCGTGCAGATATTTCTCATATGCTGGCCAACCCGTGCCCTTCTCGTATCGCTTCTTGGCACCCGGACGTTCCTGGAGTGGTAGACCAGAGACGAACATGAGTAGGGTTGTAAGGAAGATCCAGCCGAGCATCGAGGCGTAGAGTGCAGCGTAAGCGCCTGTGCCGCGGGGCACATTGCCGTAGGATGCTGGAGTTACGGCGATAATGAAGATAGCTGGTACTTGTCAGCGATACTGCTTCAAGCGATAGGACGGTGGCATGCTTACAAACTTGCACCATGATCTCCCCAAAATAATTCGGATGCCTGGAGTACTTGAAAAGTCCCACGTTGCATACAGCACCAGGCTGCTTGCCAGCCTCGCTCCCCTTGAATCGATATTTCTGCACATCACTGATGGCCTCGATCAAGAACGCAATCACGAAAAAGATCACCCCAATGATATCCGTCGCTTTCCCAAAGCTTGGCTGCCGCCACGCCAGCACATTAGGACTATTGAGTAGCGTAACCGGCAAACTGACCGTCCACACCCACAGCATCTGGAATACCCAGAACCCCAGGAACGGGAAGAACTTATCCCTCTTGTCATCGAACCTATCATCCTTGCCGGTCTTCAAAATGCGGAAGAGCAGGAATCCAGAGAGGCGAGCGGCCCAAAGCATGATGAATATCGATGCGACGATTTGGCGGGCGACTGTGGTTCCAGAGAGGGAGAGGGTGATGATGGCGAGGATTACGAAGTTGGAGCCGCCCATGAAGTCGGTGAGTTTGTCGAATTTGAAAGTAAAGGCTATACTGAAGCCGATGAGTTGGTAAGCGATTGTGATGAGGAGGGTTATGGCGAGATAGTAGTTGTCCAGGACGTGGATGGGGTCGTGGGTTGACATAGTGGCTGATTTCAGGGCGTCAAGACGCCACTGTTCAGGTGTGGTTTCTGTATAGAGACAGCTTCCAGATGTATATTTCAAGGGTGTGAAGGCTTGAGTAGCCCCTGATGCCGTCTTTCAACGCGTCGCAAAGTACTATTTGTCCGTCCTCCGATCGTCAATGGTTGTCTAGTAGGAGAGCAATGAGCAGGGGCGATGTAACATATACACACCGACCCTTTGCCGTGGACGGCCCTAGGGGGAGCGCATGATGCCGCATCACCAGTCTCCCCATGGCCGTTCAGAAAGTCTTGGATCTACGTCATGACTTTTGAGTTTTGGGAAGGCACGCGACAAGCGGAGCTAGCCTGAATGAGAAGTTTTCGCGAAGCGCTAAGGGCTCACGCGAGTCTCGAGTCATGTTGATGATCTTGTTGCTGCGCGGACTTTCAGGGCTTCGGTCTTTGGAGCTTCAACTGACTCCGATCACACATCTGTCATACGCACACGCTCGACTCTGCTGGACCCGTAACAAACACAAGCCAAAGGCTTGATATTGAGCCAGAATGGCGGCCGTACAGCAGGGCATTTATATGCCGACGGTCACAGAGGTAATGCACGAAGCTCTGAACAGTAAGTTATCCGCCGGTAAGTACTGACTGCACCCATGTCAAGGATGATCTGCTCGCGTTCCAGTGCTCGCACTTTGACGACTACACCAAGCCAGACGACTGGTTTGTAGGTGCTGAGACGGCACTGAACGCCGACGAGCAGGGTGATAGGCTCGGGTACTATCCGGATGGCGTCAAGCGCACTCTCACCGATGAGCAGATCGCTATGTTCCGGCACAGCGAGATCCAAGACTTATTGAGAGAAAGAAGATTACTGCGCGAAGAATTGGCGTATGAGAGTGCCGACGGACAGTCTCACGAGAAAGTGGGCGATGCCGAGGACGCAATGCCCCAGGTCGAAGGCGAAGCATCACCCTTCTCGGACACATCCACAGAAGCCTCCAGCATAGAAGGCGATCTCATCGCTGCTACGAACCCTGACCATGACTACGAGAAGCTTCAACGACCAGATCGATCGCTACGTCCCCACCGAAGCGACAGCGTCTCTTCCCACACCACCAGCAATGCGACTTCGAACAACACCGGCGGCAGCAATGGACCCGGCAAGAAGCTCTCGCGCTCAACGCGGTCGCGTAGACTCAGAGCAGGGCGGAAACGCCGAAGGGAGGCCAAGAAGGATGAGAGGTTGCAGGCTCAGCTGGAGCGAGAGCGCATTCCGTTTGAGCAGCGGCATAAGAGGAAGTGGGAGAAGTATGTTCAGGAGGAGGATTCGAATGGTCGCAGTCTGACTGAAAGGAGGATTGTGAGGCAGCTTGATGGTGCCAAGCAAGGAGAACTGGAGCTGGACTACTGAGGCATGCGCAAGCTGTTGCTCTCGACAAGACCCTCCCTGGCTGCATCCTCGATGCAGCGACGACGCAACAGATGACACAGCGACTCTATTTTCATTGCACTGAACATGAAAGCGACGCCGGCAGCAGCGTTTGGACCATATCTCAGCATGGTGGGTGATTTGAAGATGCAGGATAACAAATACGCAAGTGAGTACACGGTCTTCTCCACATCAGCATTGTGCTCCCGTTCCTTCACATGATGAGAAATCTCTAGTCATCCTTAGACGTAAAGCCTCGGCGATGCTGGTCGCTGTCGGGTTTGGCTTCCCAGAGGCACTCACACACTCGGCTGCTTGCTTCGGGTTGATGTCGACCGTAATCTTCTCTCTGACTCTCCCTATTCACAACCCTTGGTCTTACTTGAGCTCTTTTGGCATGGCTGTGGAAATGCTGACGGAGGCATACAGACAGCGGAGGTCTCGGGTCGATCGGAGATGATCGCAATGTCTTGGCTCTCCAGCAGAGCTCTGCGGATGGCCATTTCACGTATAGCAGGCGCACGTGTAGTCGCGCAACACCGACCCCAAATCGCGATCGCTCGCTGCTTCGAGAAGAATATTAATCAAGTTACGCTAACTCGTTAGCGCCCTCTGATTGCAATGCAATGTCTCAGTGATAGAGACTGAGGTATTGGTGTGTACGTGATTGGTATCGCAACGACGCTATCGCATTAGAAAACAAGACCTTTTCCATTGCCCTGTTGCATCCTTTTCTTATTGTTGTCACGACAAGATTGTTCTTGACAAGTCGACCGTTGCACTCAACTTGTCTCCCAAGTCCAGTGGACCTGTCCCGAGACATTGCGGCATAGCCGCTTACGGCACAAGCATGGATCAACTCGGGCACATACCCAAGTCTCGAAGTCGGCACGCCCGTCAACGATGGCTGAGTCTTAGTGTCTCGCGGGCTCCCATATCATTCTTTAGACGGTTCATGTTAGGACGTTGGGAATGCTGGAGCCCTTTGGGCTTTCGCTAGTCAACATGCTAAGAACTCTCCCGGAAGATGATGGTGCTGTAGTCGCGAGCACAGAAAAATGTGTCCAGAGCCAGAGTGTGCTGGTCGTCCAGACGTCTCTGTCAGAGAATACATTGAGAGCCTACCGGCCTTTCAAAATCGACCATCGCATCAACCTCGAGTCTCAACTCAAGCAGGAGATACCCAGCACTGACGCAATGCAGTATTCAACCACCTTGACCACAATGACGCTGGCCGCCCTCGTTCTGGCGATACCGAAGGGCACTCCGCCCAAGCACTGCGCCTGGTACGAGGTCTGCCGATGCCACTCGGACCCTTCTCGCGAGCAGAATAACACTGCTACGGCAGCCTCGTGCAATCTCCTATCTAGCCACGGCAAGGCGCACGCCACGCACGAGTATCAAGCGGACGTTGGAGAAGTATGTGCCAACCTTGCAGGGTGACGATCCTAGGCTAATGCATTGGTCGCAGTGTCACTCGGGTTATGGCATCAACAACTGCGATTGGCAGTACAGGTGCCGGGATCAAGCAGGTCCAAATATGTTCCAATGGTAAGCGAGGGGAATGTTCGAATCCATGGTGCGACGGGGACTGAGCTTTCTACTCCTTCCCTTCAGGTGCTGGAACAAGTTGGATGCGCAAAGCTAGAGGCCAGAATGCATTTGCGTGCGACAGACAAGAATGATGAGAGTGGTGAGCGAGCAAATCGGGATGGGATGATATGGAAATGCTTGAGAATGAAGCGAGACAGTCTGCCTGGCAATGCTATCCCGGCCCCGAGTGGTTGTCAAGAGGAGTTTGTGAAGGCAGCTCGCCTTCGACCTGAGGACTCGATGCCATCACAGCTTTCTCGTCCGTAATGTATCATCGTGCTCACACATCAAACCAAAAGAAACACGAAGCTCATCACCGCTCCCCCAATGATACTGCTTGGCCCCTTTGCCTCCGGCGCAGTATGCGACGTACGTCCTATGTCCTCCCTCATATGCCAACACGCGAGACTGCGCTGAATGACGCTTCCTCGATAGACCTGCACGGCCGATGGCGGCAATGGGTTCTGTGACGGTCCCTCCGTTCAGACAGATTTGCACTTCCGGAGTCAGTCTTCCCCTCTTTCCTTGGAGCGACGCTTCTGTGTATCCAAGCTGATTGTTCCGTCACAGAGTGTGCGCGGCACGCGAAAGGGAAATCACTGCGTGGTGAATGTGGCGGTCCTGGACGATCTTGCTTTGTGCGACTGAGAAATGAGGTGATTCATATTTGCTGGGTCTCAATGTGTCTGAGCCTTTTGTATTATATTCCGGAGTCAGTGGATGTGAAATGGTATATCAACGCTCCTACTCACCTTGGGCATTCACAAGTACCTGCCCGTATTTGATTTGGGCTGCCTGCAGGACGATCCTGCTTGATCCGCCGTGCAGCCTCAGGTCCCTGTGCCTACGAGGATGGAAATTGACGTTGGCTGGCATCCTGTCAGGTGGCTGCGTGTTTCGGGTTCATCGGGGGCCTGAAGTGCTGAGCATGCGTCAAGAAATAATCAAATGCAGGATCAAGTACATAGCAGGTCAACACAGGGTTCGACAACCGACGGCAGGATCAAGCAGTCAAGAGCCAGCATCAAAATCGCCACCAAATTATCGAGCGTCAACGGCACGATCAAGCCGTTGATTATAGGTCAGGTATTTGATCGCGAGATCAAGCACTCGCCCACAGCCTCACGCACTTGACTGTAGCATCTATTGACTTGACTTACCAGACGGTCACATAAACGTCTTCCATACAAACCAGTTGCGATCCTCAACTGCGAAGCTCAAGACCCCGTGTTCGAAGCGGAAGCGGAGGGTCCATATCCACAACGTGGCTGAAATCAGGGAGGAAGCTGCTGGGCAAGCGCATCAGCGAAGGCAACAGACATCTGCACAGGAACACGCCGGGTGATACAGACCCGCACACCTTCCGCCCCTATCGAGTGACAAGCACGACCTGCCATCGTGCGATCTGCGATCTTTCAGAAAAGTCACCTGTCGGGTCAGCGCTTGCTTCCTCTCATAGTGACATTGGGCGACCCGCTCTTCCATTTCGTCCTCGTGATGAGCGCTTGCATCTGCTGGTGGTGACACTGGAGGATCCGCTCCTCAACGTAGTCCTCGGGATGTGGACATTCACGATATGCAAAGTCCGCTCGATTAGCGCCCACGACTTGGGGGATGATGAGGTAGTGGTGCACGCGGGTCGTGTCTGCGCATGGACCACTACTCCATTCACATATATCAGAGTCCTCGCCACTTGAGAAACTTTCGATGAGCCAGAAAACGGCTGCCATATCAAACTCGATCCACCTCGTCGCCCATGTCACAAGACAACGATCGGTGATGGGGTGGGACCGTCATATCTTATACAAGCTTCGTCCCATTTGTGAAGTTGCTTGGAGGTTCGCATGTGTGGGTCCATGAGATATGTGACCAGCATGAACCAGCTTCTTCCCACCTGAAATCGTCCTATGCGCATGACCCCTGGTGAGTCTGATAGAGCTGCAACGAACTAAGTTTCCTCGAGACCACTGGGCAAAGCTGAGCGTCCACACTCGCTCTCGTTGATCAGGTGAAGACTGATAGCAAGTCCGGCAGTACACTTCCTGAAGAGTGCTGCGATTCTGGTGGAGAATTGGGACTTCGAGCCCTGGAGATATCTCGTATTGCGTCCTGAGCCTTGCCACACTGCAAGCGTGTTTCCGTGAACATTCGTCGACTTTCGCGCCGTTTCCCATGCAGGCCCACGTGGTTTCCTTATAGTATGGTTGGCGTGAGCTTATCCCAAATTTTGTTGTTCCGGGTAGCTCGAAAAGTATAAAGTCGGGAGTTTTGGCTTCGTGTTGTGATCACGCTGGGGCTACGTCCCAAACTTCCAACGCTTACTCCCCCGAACTGCCACTTGCCAGCGATAAAGACATGCCGAACGCAGTATTGCCACCCTCATCGATCTGGCGATCTGGCTGGCTCGTTAGCGCGGTCCTCAGGGCATAAGTAACTCGTCCTCTCCCTCATTTCTCTCTTCTTCTTCTTTCCTCAACGACCACCCAGCAGCTGCAGCAACAACAAGAACAGCACCAACAGCTCAGCTCCAGCGCCAACACCACCACCAACACCACCACCAACCACCACCAACCACCACCACGATGGCTCGGATCGCCCTGCGCCGCACCATCAAGAAGAACTTCGAGCTCCTCCCGGGCTCGTGCCGGGAGGTGAAGGAGTGCCTGCGCGCCAGGAAACCGGCCGCAGCGCTGAGGTGCACCCTGAGTGCACTTCACGACCTCATCTGCGGCACCGTAAGTCATCTCTCCTTGCAAGCACTCACCTTTCCCAGTACCACTCACCTCCCCGCATCACCTCTCACCCTCACCTGCAACCACTCACCTTCAACCTGCTACCACTCACATCTTCTCGCAACTCCCAACCTGAAGCTGACTGTCTCGCAGGTCAGCTCCCTGGTTTACATCCTGGGGGTTGTGATGGCCACAGTCTATGTGCAGTGTCGCAAGCTGCACGTCGGCTGTGACCGCAGATGAGGTCCCCCCTCCAGACATTTCTCGTCTGGAGGTCTCTCTACCTCCTCCCTTCGGGGCTCCGCTCTTCCCACCCCTCTACTTCCATGGCAACATGGTCGTAGTTGTATCTAATTTGGGCCGACCTCCTTTGTGAGGCGGCACTCCGTCGCGATCCCCTCGGCCATCCAGCCCTGCAGCTGAGTCTCAGGCAACTGGTGCCGTTGTATCTTCGTTTGCGCCGTCCTCCTTTGCGAGGCGGTCCCGCGCTGGACATGGTCTGCACCTTCACGACGGTGTCCGGTGTTAGTAGCTCTTCGGAGTGAAACCAAGACAGACCAGAGTTGTACGATAGACCAGATTCCTACATAGACGAGAGAGAGGCCTGCGCGATCAGCCGCGGGCCAGCCTCAGCGCAGGGCCATACGCTCTGCTCTGCGGTTGCCTTCTGCCTTGTTGTCGTGTCGTATCCGCCGTCGCCATCTGCCTCGTCTTGCCATGTGCCTTGTCGTACTGCCTTGCTGTCGCCTGCCTTGTCGTCCTGCCCCGCCGTCGCCCTGCCTCGCCGTCGCCCTCCGCCCCCACGTCATCTCGTAGTCGCGCGCTCCTCGTATTCCCGTCGCCTTCTGCCCTCGACGTCGCCCTGGAGCCACTCTCAACCTCCCTGGGCTGTGAGGGAAAGATGTCGACACGCTGTCCAGCCGCGAACATTGCTCCGATCGCGAAAGACGATTGCGAAGCGTGGCATCGCGAAGTCATATGAAGGGCAAAGGAGGGCCGCACAAATGGGAGAGACTCGTCGACATAGGTCTGCTGTGCCTGTTGGACGATGGCGTGTCTCGAGGGTACTACTACATCACTGCAGTGGTTCCATCAGGCAACCAATTTGATCATCTGGTTGACTCGTCGCTCTTGACTTCTGATTCGTCACTCTCTCGACACATGTTTAACCGCTGACTCTGATTGAAAGCAGTCACCCGTGTCATTGAGGCGTCAACCGAAGTCTCCGAAGTCAACCTCATCAAACAATGCACCGATTGACTGACCAATACAATCACTGCATCACTGTGTAGACGGCATGGCTGCCATACCCTGGACGACCTCCGTGACACTCGGATCAGTCCCGCGCAACCGGTCAATGACCGTCGGTGCCACGTCCCGCGAAGGCTTGCCCATATACCTGCCGATGGCGGTCAGACCACAGGCTCAGCGACCGCACATATCATCAGAAGAGGCTCTCCAAGTCTTATCCGCCGCCTCATCTCCGTCATCCTGCAACGTCCACCCGTTCGCCATGAACGCAAACATGTCGTCTTCGTCTTCGTACACAATGTCAAAGTCCTCGAATCGGGGCGCGTCGATCGTTCTCAGGAATTGACTCCTCGCACCAGGCCAGAGCGCGGGAGCATGAGCATAATCATTGCCCTTGTACCAGCTGACGCAAGGGCCCGTGACCGCCGTGCGTTTCAAGAAGGCATTCGCGTGCCTCACGAACTGATCCACAGCTTTATCCTTGGGGACGACGGAGACGATACGATCGAGCTGCATCTTCTCGATGGCTTTCACAATGTACTTTGCAAAGGCCTCGGAAGACTGGTAGTAGTTGCCTTGAGGCAGCGGTCCATAGGCGGAAGAAGGGTTGAAGTAGTTCGGCATGCCTTTGAGCATGAGTGCCATGTAAGACGGTAGAGAGTACGGGTCATGCCAGAACTCGCTGACGGACTTGCCATTTATCATCTTGGGAAAACGTGGCACGTGGCTCTGGTCGTAGCCTGTGGCTGCAATGATCATGTCGAGAGGATGCTCGACGCCTCTTGCGTCGATGATACCATGCTCGGTGAAGCGTCGTGGGAGCTCCGTGAAGACTGTGGCTTTTGGGTCCATTATTGCTTCCAAGTAGCCGTATGCAAAGGTCTGCCGTCGACAGCCGATGTCAAAGTCTTCCGGTAATATGGCCTGGAGTAGTTCGGGCTTGTCTTGCAGCTTCGCCTTCATGTACTTCACCGTGTTCTCCTTGACAAGCTGCGACATCTTCGAGCCGTTGACAACGTACGAGAATCGCCTGTAGAATCCATCGTCGACAGCTTTGCGATACGCAAGATAGTTATCAGGATCTTTGAGCAGCTCTTTCTGCTCCTCGCTGTACTTGAAATTGGCCCCATCAATTGCAGAGAAAGGCCGGTTAGGCGGCGGGATTATGTACGTCTTGTTTCGAAACCAAGTGTACAGCTTGGAGGCTTGATCTACGATGTTTGGGGCAATTTGGACCCCGGAACATCCATATCCTATTAGGCAGATCCTTTTGCCCTCTACACTGGTGTTTGCAGACCACAGGGCCGGGTGAATGACTTCTCCTTTGAAATCTTCTATACCCGGCAGAGGATGGAGGCGAGGATTGCTCACCGGCCCATTGAACTCAAGGAAAACGTGGAACTTGTCATCGAAGCTGTCGCCAGATACCAGATCTCTCACGGTCAACGTCCACATGGCTTCGTCATCTGTCCAAGAGGCTTGCCGGATCTCGTGTTGGAATTTGATATATCGATAAAAGTCGTTTTCCTCCGCCACAGTCTTCAAGTACGCAAGATTCTCGGCGGCAGGGGCGTACATCTCCGACCGGATGTTCGTCCGCCAGGAGAATTGATATACGATGCTCGGAATATCACATCTGCAACCTGGATACTTGCTGGTGAGCCATACGCCACCCACGTCCTCGTTCTTCTCAAACACTACGATCTCGACATCTTGCAATCTCTCCTCCGCAAAATGTAAGAAGTTGAGGCAGCTGATGCCGGCTCCAAGGACGCCAATGCGGAGCTTGCGTCTCGTACCAAACAAATCATCTCGGATCTTGACGTCTGGTCGACCCTGCCAATCGGGGATCCCTTTGTGGAGGTACCTGGGCAAGAAGTCCATGGCTCGTGGATGAGAGGCTCCGGGCCTATATTCGACGCGACCCATCTTGTAGTAGTGATCCGGACATGCCTTTGCATGGGAGCTCTTATGATAGGAAGTGGTGCTAGCATTCAGATGGTATGGCGAAGGATTATAGTCAGTATGATCGTTTCATACTCGACCTACAAGCCAAGGTCGATCGACATCTCAGATAGTCAAGCTGCCAGCAGCAGAGATACGCGAGATAGACTGAGTCTTCGCCTGGAGATAAAGATGATGTCAATCGGCCATCGTGCAGGGCATAATGTACTTGACACGTGACCCAATTGCTGATGTATCGCCACTCGCCGTAAGGTACATGTACGTAGCCGGAGCGGTATGTAACCTCCAGCGTTTCTTCCATCCTGGGTGAAATTCCCTAGATCAATAAGCAGTCAACCGGAACCACAAACAATTATTAGCCGTATGATTGAGCAGTCAGTCGGTCAATTGACTGGTCTTTGAGCAATCAATCACCGGAGAGTGCTGGTCATGTATGGTGGCACAATCGACATTCTACAAGTCTTCGAACCACAGCAATCGCTATGCTCCCCGCACGCCACACGCTATGCATATCCCACCAGACCAGTCCCTCGATACCTACAAGTCTTTCAACCAATCCCTCTCACACCCACCTATCTCCCCTTCTTACTCTTCTTACTCCCTTTCGCTCCCAAAGCCTCGGCCTCCCTCTGCACCTCCGCCAGCGCCTCTCCCGCCTTCCTCTTCGCCTGACCCTCCCTCTTCGCCGATTTGACCGCAAACGTCCCATCCGTCTTGCCAACCTTGATAGCTTTCTTCGCTGCGGCAAACTCATCGTCGTCCTCATCATCCTTTTCCTCTGCCTGCCTCTTCCGCTCCTGCTGCTCGTCAAACTCCGCGCCGGCGGCTGCCAGCTCTTCTTTCAGTCCTCGACCGACGGCATCCGTGTCCACATCACCTTCTCCATCCACTTCATCGGGTACGCCTTTCCTTCCACTGCTCGTCTGCGGCATTTCCTTCGCAATGGCGCCTTCTTGTAATTGCCGGAAGTGCATGCTTACTTTTCGCATGACCTTCACAAACATTGCCAGCAGCTGACTGGTCTGCAATCCCAACTCCTTCTCCACATCTTCCAATGCTTTTCTCTGCAGCCCGATAGCAATCAGCAATGCCTGCTGCACACCCGACATCTTGACACCATTGTCGTTCTTGATGCGGCCTTCGAAGTACAGTCGTGCAATCTCAGGCATCAGATCAAGGATGACGTGGTAATCGAGCATATTGTTGGCATAAGAGTCGAGACGCTTCAAGTCGAAGGGACTGAACTTGTCATCGAGTCCTGCCTTCTCGAGCGCTCTGGCTTTCTCCGAGTCATCGAGGAGATTGATGCCCATGCTGGCCGACTCATCAATGGCGAGTGCTTGCACACTGCCGAATTTACGGAACTCATAGCTAAGCAGTGATAAGAAGCGTCTGTGGAAATCCTTGGCATAGGCGCCCAGCCAGCTCGGGTCACTTGAGCCGGTCTCCAGTGTCTTGAGCATGACAGTCGTGTGTTCGCCGGTCAAGTCATTTGCTGTCTGTCGGATGTACACAGGCACGTATCCGGCGCGCTTCCAGAACTTGTGTAATGGCTGTGTGAGACCATACGATACACCGAGATAATCCAATGGATATGGCTTCCGCTCTGATAGCCGTGCGAAAAGTGGTGGCATGGAATTGATGTCACGGACCTTGACATTGTCTGTCATGAGAGTGCTCTGTTCGAGCTCAGCATCGGTGACGCGCACCATCTCTTGCTCGTGTACAGACATGAGGTGGTCGGACTCTGAGAGGTTCACATGCTTGCCTTCATAAAACTCTGTGAGCAGCTGTAGCGCCCGCGACCCGTAGCCCATGTTGCCATAGTCTGGATTTGTCGCTACTCGTACGACTCGCGCACCGCTAAGAGATGCGAACTCGGAGTCCTGAAATTGCTGGCTGACCAGCCATGGTATGAGATCACCGCCGGCTCTCTGCCCTCTCGATAGCGAGCTTAGTACGCTCTCCTTGCTAATTTGACCCTCAAGCGCGACTTGCAGAACGCAAAGTATGTCTGGCAGTTGATTCGTGTCATCTCGCACAGGGGGTACAAGCACAAACAGCTGATGTGCTGGTGCATCAGACATGAGTTGCAGGTCGTTCGGCGTGTTCTTGTAGTGTGACGCCACGTACAACGCCATCATATTCTGCAAAAACTTCTCACTGACTGGGTGGAATGAGAAGAGGGTGTCACGGTTGACCTGCAATAGCTGACACTGCGAAGGATGGGGTGTGCCGTGGACATTCGATGATCGAGGTAAGGTTGCATCAAGACATAGCAGCTTATTCAGCCACTTTTCCACAGCATCACCTTGCGAGTACCGGATGGGCTCTGATAGAGTGATCTCTCGTAGCGACCGTGCTGACGGACCACTGTATGCGCCATCGGTCGTCTTGTTACCATTCGAACCACTGGCAACCTGTTGATCACCGTGCTGTGCTTTTTGTCCTCGGGACTGCTCTCGAAGCTGCTGAATGAGCTTCAACGAGAGCGATCGACCAGTGCCTTCATAACCATTGATCGTTGAAGCCATGAACACCAGATACGGACCCATCAGCTTGCGGACGAGCGGCAGAGGGATGGCGGCTGCTTCATCGATTACCAAAAGCTCGGCCTGGCCGAGAGTGTATGCATCCTCAGGCTGAATGTATTGTATCGTTTGCCGATGTGCGCGATGGACGTTGACTCTGACGATAGCCTTGTTGAAGTCTGGGTTGGTGGATTGAATGATGGTGTAGTCTGCATGGTCGAGATACCCTAGCGCATCAAAACCTTTGAAGACGAACTCGAACAGCGTCCTCAAATTCTCGGGAGATGGTGATGTGATGAAGATGTTGCTGTAGCCATGTGCGACTGCAGCTGCAATTGCTACTCCTAGCGCTGCAGACTTACCTCGACCACGAGCGGCAGTAAGCGTGACTGTGCTCGCCAGCGTCTTTTCTGAAATGGCTTCAACGAATGTAAGCAGCGCCTGGGCTTGGTCTTTGGTTCGCGCAAGTTGTACGAGAGAGCCGACGGGCTGGGTGTCTGCCAAGCTCTCTTTGATCTCCTCCAGTTCGCGCTGAGGTGCTGACTTGCGCCCGTCATCTTCTGAGGTTTTCTTCTCTACAACCGACCTGCCACCAGATATTGGCAGCACATTCATCTCGTCGTCAATCACCAGACATGAGTCGCAGCTGCCGAGGGATAAGATGAAGCGCTCATTGAAGCGCGCAACTACATCACCATGCGCCTCAGTCCGGTAGCGCGAATGAATGTCCATAGACATGGCATACAGCTGCTTCAAGCTGTTCATGCCCTTCAACAGCAGAATCACAAGACCGCCACCCTCGACCGTCTCGATGGTCCGCGCAAGCAAATTGGGCGTGATTGCCTCAAAGTCCTGCAAGATGCACATGCCGTATGTGTTACCCAGGATGCGGTCCGATTCCTTGTAGTAGACATATCGGATGTTCTGCGTGCTCACGAAGAGCTCGAATGGGTCTTCGGCGTCTGGGTCGCGTATGCCTCGTTTGACTTCCTTCTTGATCTTCTTTTCGCGCTTCTTCCGGTGACTTGTGAAGCCGAGCAGCTTGTTCTTATATGCCCAGAGCACACTCTTGTTCAGCTTAACGTCCAGATTGAGCAGGATATGGTACAGGTTGACAATGACATCCTTTTGCCGGTCGCCGACGACGACGAAGAAATTGCGCTTCTTCTCCTGCATGCCATTACGGATGAGCGCCGGAATGCGCGCATCAATCGCCTTCTTGACCATCTTGACACCTCCTCGTCCTACCGCAACCGCCTGCTCTTGTGCCTGCACTATTTTGTGCTCATTTGATTGAAGCTTAAATCAATTTGTCGGGGAATCCCTATTTTATCCCACAGCCGAGGCCTCTTCCACATCAATATCGAGAAATGAGAATTGGGCGGGCAATAAACGGCAAGACGTACATTGCTCAGGTACAGCTTCAAGTCGAAAAATGTCTCTGCGCTCCGAGCGCCGCGAGAATTGCTGACGCGCTGGCGCTACCCCAGATGATCTACAAACGGGCCGAGTCCCGCAGCCGCGACGCGCTAAGAGCGGATTCGATCCGAAAGCACCTCTCCGTAAGGCTTAAAATGCGGCTTCTGGACATCTATGTACTCTACACTTTCACAACTCACAATCCTAACACATCCTTGTTACGCCTATCTAGCAGTCAGCATATCCCGACGACCCATTATATTTCTAGCGACATGACCACCAGCATGACACGTCAATAGCGACGTCAATCATATCGATCATGACATGGAGAAGACGAAGCCGATAGCAGTCCCAGGCCTGCTGGTAGGGACGTGGCTCCTCTCGCGTAGCATACCCACCACCTTCGCTTTCGACAAGCCAGTCCACACAAGCGTTATATTTCTAGCTGCCTGCGGTGTGACGGTCATTGGCCTCAGTAGACTGCTGCCAAACAATGCCAAGTCGCACGGCGGCCAGCAGTACGATGCTGTACCACTAGATGATATTGGTCAGCCGCATCAGTCACGAGATTCATCCCCCGGCCCACAGGGTGTCGGCTACCCATCCAGTTTGAGGAAACTGCGGATAGTCTTTCTCATATTGGTAGCGGCGATATGCTTGCGTGTGGAGATCTGGAGGAGGATTGTAGGGAATACAGAGTGCGCGAGGAGGAGCTGGGAGACGTGGATCCCATTTATGCTTGCGGTGTGGGATTACTGGACAGTTCAGAGGCACAAGAAGCGCTGGGAGTCGGACGATCCGGAGAGCAGTGCATATGAGGCGTTGGAGGAGAGCTTGACAAGGGCGCCGTATCGATATGTGCTTGCTACGGCTTTGCTGAGTGTTGGGGGCGTGTGGGCGTTGAGCACCACGAGTGCGCCAAGATCGACGTACATTTGCGCAGCATCCCTACACTTCACGTGGCTTGTGCCACTCCTCCAGCATGTTGGGACAATCCTAGATCTGGTCATTGTATCTTGCATTGACCAGCTGCTGCATCAACAGGAAGGGCGTGGTGCACGCAGTATCAGGCTACAAATCTCCTCGGTTGGATATGCCTTCGTGTTTTCGGCCACAATTGTCTTGGTCATTGGCATAGTGTATTATACTGTCACTGAGGACGACCGCATCTGGATTGCGACAGTGCCGAGATCATACATTTGGAGCGTGATCAAGCTTGGCGCATTGGGATGTTTTACGATTGTCTGTGCATTAATTATGGTATGTCGCTCACACTGGCAACTGCAATGGCCAGCTACTGATTGTACATAGATTCATCACGTCGGCTTACTGACGACATCGACATTGATCACATTTGTGGCAGTCACCGCGACTGTCACGTCTTTCGCTTGGCGGAACCCACATCCCTTCCCAGCAATCAACACAAGCACATCTCTGGTCGCAGCTTGTTTGCTCATACTTGGGATCGCACTGTACCTACACGCCAACTCCGCAACCGAGGAGAGACATTCTGGACCTCGGAGCGCGTTGTTCAGGAAAGTGCCATCGGTTGTGTACTTCGCGCTGCTGGTGCTGTTTCTCATTCGAACAGCCTTTTGGGTGTCACGCGGCACGCACGTAAGCTATCATCCGATCGATTTGCTCATCTATGAAGCGCAGGCAGCGCATGAGGAATATCGAAACAGGGCAGCAAGTAGTCTGAATCTGGAAGAGGCAGTCCAGACGTACAAGGTCAAATATGGCCGAGACCCGCCACCGAAATTCGATGTCTGGTATCACTACGCCACGGGGCGCAATTCGGTCGTGATAGATGAATTCGACAGCATCCACAGAGACATGCTGCCCTTCTATGCTCTAAGTCCTGCAGAGATACGCGAACGAACCTTCACCATGATATCGAACCCTTGGAACGATGCGGCGGGCATTAGCATACGCAGTGGCACGGTTGACATAAGTCCGAACGTCGTGCCAACTCATCGATGGATGCTGGACGGCGTTGTGGAAATGATCACGAAGTTCGCCGAGCATCTTCCTGATATGGATCTGGCGTTCAACTTGAACGATGAGCCCAGGGTGACTGTGCCGTACGAGCGCATCGAGCCGATGAGGCAGGCGGCTGTTGCCGTGGCGCCGCCAGACGCACAAGTCAAGAATGCCTTCAGTCCGAATCGTGCTGAGGGATGGCGACCGATCCCAGAAGTGGTCAACAATGGCGAAGACTTGTCACCCCTGAAAGCTGTATCTTTCCAGCGTACGTTCTACGACTTCGGCAATGTTGGCTGCCCGCGCAGCTCTCGCGCTCGCAAGGAACGTGTCTGGAACAAGCGCAACATCTGCTGGCGATGCGCCGCGCCACACTCTCTCGGTGCTTTCCTCGCCAACTGGACTTTAGCCGCAGATATCTGTCATCAACCCGATCTAGCTGACCTCCACGGTCTCTACCTCTCGCCCGCCGCGTACAAAGGCACACACGATCTTTACCCAATCTTTTCCCAATCTAAAGCCCACGGCTTCAACGACATTCTCTACCCCTCAGCATGGAACTACATGGACAAAGCCAAATACGACCCCACGGACGAACACCCCGATCCGCCATACGCGGAAAAGAACAACACCCTCTTCTGGCGCGGCGCCACCTCCGAAGGCGTCAGCCCCGGCCTCGGTCAATGGCGCGGCATGACCCGCCAACGCTTCATCCATAACGCAAACAACATCAACGTCTCCGAACCCGACGCTTCTATCCTCCTCCCCTCCGGGCCTCACCGCCTCAAATACATCTCCACCCCCATCCAGTCCCTTACGACTCTCCTACGAACCGATGTCCACATCGTCGACTTCATCGCCCGCTGTGGTGGCCGTGACTGCGAGACTCAAGCCACAGAATTCTCCCCCCTCCTCCCCGCATCCGACTTCCAACACCACTGGACCTACAAACATCTCCTCGATCTCGACGGCGCCGGCTTCTCCGGCCGTTTCCTCCCTTTCCTCCAATCCAACTCCCTCCCCTTCAAGTCCGCGCTCTTCCGCGAATGGTGGGACGACCGCGTGACGGCCTGGTGGCATTTTGTGCCGCTGGATGTCAGGGGGCACGGGTTTTGGGGCACACTGGCTTATTTTGCGGGTGTGAACGGGACGGTGGGGGCAAGAAGCGTGGTTGTGGAGGGGAAAGGTGTGGAGGGGGAGAGGATGGCGGAGCGCGGGAGGGTGTGGTCCGAAATGGCGTTGAGGAAGGTGGATATGGAGGTTTACTTTTTCCGGTTGTTGTTGGAATGGGGGAGGGTTACGGATGATGGGAGGGAGGAGATTGGGTTCACGATTCAGAAGGTGGACTGAGGAGTCGCTGTATTGGAAAGTGATTGGAGGGCCGCATGCTCCCACAATCTGGATTTTGTCCTGGTGCTGCATTGCTGTGCTTCAATGCTCACATGGCTGGTCGCTGAAACGATACAGGTCCTTTGGTAGAGATTCCACCAGGCAAGCAATCGGTCAAATACCCGGGTACTTGATAGTGACTTTGTGGACCTTCACGCTGTCAACACATGATCAGCTGCTGATCTCAGCAGTTCACGATATTATCAGGCAGCCAACAGTGTCATCGTAACCTTGCCGGTGTCATGAAGCAGTCAACCGACATCAACAAGTAAGTCAACTGGTTGATCAGCTGATAGAATCACTGTCACTTGGGCTTGCCTTACCCGCGCAGCTAGCAGACAGGACCTGCACAGTCGTTTCTCCCATCGACACTAAGTATGGCTGGCCTTCACCGACTCTAGCATTGACGCTTGGCAATGTTTAGGACATGTCTCGACTGTACAGCTTGGTTCGTGGTCACTTATACTGGATCTGGTTTGACGAGCGAAAAGGTCTGGATCAGAGAGCCCCGTTCAATCAAATTGATCCACTACGCTCGACTTGTATCGAGTTGTGGGATTCTCAGAATCCGTCTATCAGGGATGGTCTCTTCACCATCGATACTATGCACAATCCCACTAGCTGCAATGCTCATGGCAGTCTTTCGTCGATCACGCTTTGCAAACTTGGAGCAATGCTCTAGACTCTAGGCCCGCTGCGAGGCTCGTTCGCAAGATATGCTCTCGAGATCATTTTCTTGGTCTGCTGCAGTGGTAAGCGGAGATTGCGCACTAGTATCAGTGGTTGGAGCAGAGTATCCTGACCGATCCGAGCTGATAAGTGCGCTTCTGTGATGCGGACTCGGCTGATCAGTTATGACTAGGAACATACCTGCTATTTCGGTACGATAGTAGTAAGTAGCCCTACATCAGGGCCTCAGGGTTCCGACAGTCCTGATCTGAAACACTATACTTGATGCACGACACCTCAATTCAGGTCTGGCCAATCCAACCTCACAACCTGACCTAGCTGCGCTGCGTCTCACCCGCAGTGGTTGCACAGGCGCCGTGTCTGCCATTCGACACGTGGACGAGGCCTGACCGCTTGCGACCATTCTTCTCAGCCCAGCAATGAAGCGGTTTCGAGCCGGATATCTGCGGTCGCTTGCAACACACAAAGGGTTGTATCAACTGCCTCGATCGCGACCTCATTCGCGGTCGGCGATGATTTCGGGGGCGCGATAGCGATTATTGTTCAGCTGGCGGTGAGCGCGATTCAATTGGATTGCCTTTAGTCGCGATACCTCGCTTCATAACTTGTAAGCAGTATATCTAGCGCCAGAGATCCCTGTCGTCATGATCTTGCTTAGGGGCTTGTTTTTGTGCTGATAAGAAGACGCTGATCGCGCTTTGTGACGCCGTGGCTCGACTATAGACTGCTGTCCTCTCCACGCACGCGACATCGGATCCTCTTCGCCCTATATCTCCTTGGTCATCACCAGATTCCACTATGAAGGCCGTCCTAGCTTTCCTCCTTGCAGCGACGCCCGCTTTATGCGCGCCAGACCTCCTCTATAAGAAGTCCTATTTCTGTGACCGTGGCGTTGACGGCAACGGTGAATGCGAGCGTGGTACCCTCCGTCACAAATTCTGCGTAAGCGAGCGGCTCTAAATCTTCGAGCATAAGCTGACTGAATATGAAAGTGCATTTTCGACTACGCCCCCCCGTCTCCAATACGTGTATTACAAGGACGCCGACGGGGTTACCCAGGCTTACAGTAAAACGGGCATGGAGGCTTGCGGTAACAGGGACGATAAAGGTCACTACGATGGGTCAAGGAAGTGTGCTTACTAGAGAGGTGTAAATGGCGGTCATTAGCAACTTCAGGTCGGCAAGAGGCAGTACGGATCGCCTGCTTGAAAGGTCTTGGACGGCCATGCAAGTCTCAAATCGAAGGACCACGATCCCTTTATTCCTCCATGCTCGCCGGCTCGAGAAAAGCGGAGAACGATCATTCCTCGGTCGGCACCGTTCTCAGGATATGTGTATGTGTATCAACAAGTCAACCGGTTGATCGACTTATGGAGTTACTGGAATGACACCGGGTGAAGCACAACGGTCGATGTAGACCTTTCTCCCGCCTCTATCTATATGGAACTCCAAGCTTGTCATCACGGCTTGAGCGCTTAGCGTCGTGGCCTCATGTCTTCCCCGATTGAGAGTTTGCTTGACCAGTCAGCGTTGCTGCTGCTGTGAACCGGAGAATTTGATACTGTGCTTCTATACGGGTCGATTGGCCAGACACTGCAGAGTCGGTGGCGTTAGGCAGTCTTTGGTCGGCTCCCCGTAGTAGTAGTTCTTCTCCACCCAGTCGTGGACGGCTGATTTCGTCAGTCCTGACAGTAGCTATAATGGCAACAAACCAATGGAGTACCATCATCGTGTTGCCCATCACCGTGAATGCTTTTCAGTACGCAAAGTAGCCGCAGTGGAGAGAAATCATACAGGGCTGGAGGCTTGGCTGCCGGGGGCACATGTGACAATCTACCTGGCGTACATGTATTCTAATGGATGTCGCATCGTCTAACAAAGAGATAGATAAGACGCCACCTACTTCCAACGTTAGCCCTGTATTATCTATCTCCGAAGCTGGCAGTAATATCTGAAGTCCATGTTCGATCGCAATGCGCTGCAGGTCCTCTTTGTAATGAGAAGGTTCCTGATGATAGCAGCTGTCCAGGGCAGTAACACCGATATCTCACGGCACGAAGCAGAATCGGTTTCTGTCTGAGGTACCGCCTAGTATTCAGGGAGAAATTGTTACTTCGGAGTACGAAGTCATCGCAAAGGACTCGAAGGCGTGGGGGTGAACTTCATATGCCCGCGTAAGACTCATTATTGACCATACGGTCCATACCGGAACGTGAGCCAGATCTTGCTTGACGATTTTGACTTTGGCTCGATCTCCAGTCATGAAAATTCAATAATAACTAGTGGAAGTAGTGACATCGGTAGAAGCGAACATGCATTCTGGGTGGGGGCAATACTTGATGGCTGTCGATTGCGGACTCTAAACTCATAACCACGAGATTGGCCAGTCGCACGATGCCATTGCTGTCACTACACTCGCACTTCCATCGCTTCGACCATGCCATGCTGCCCGCGGCTGAACGCCCAGTAAAAGACTCCCCGGCTCTCGGTAGACCGTACATGTAGACACCAGAGTCTAGCGCCATGCATGGCGCACACAGAGTTCGCGGTTCCCAGCGCTGTGGGCGGGCTCATCACGTATAGACTCCCGAAGAAGATAGCCTCACATGTATCGTCTATCTCTCCGGCCGCAATGGCCTCACGTCCGACTCCATGTCCTCCCTCCGACTACCGCCCTGCGCACGATCGCCAGCGCGCCGCTAGCATTTGGGCGCATTCGACGTTCGCGCAATGGATGCCAGGTCCACCACGAGTTCCAACTGGCAGGCTTTCGCTCCGATCACATCGACGGATCACGCCGGGTACATCTGGATCGCGATCCTGTATAGTCTCATCACGTCGGTCCTGGCAGCCGCAACGAGGACATGGTTGAAGAAGAATCACCTACATCAGGACGACTGGCTTTACTTGGGCGCAACTGTACGCTTCCCTCGGTGTGCCCACATGGCCAAGCGCATCACAGCTAAGTGCCTCTAGATCGCGCTCTTCGGGCACGTCATGTCCTTGATCGTAGCACTCACGTCCGGCCTGGGCACCATCCCTTCGCCCCCGTCATCTCGACAGCGCGCACACTACACCCTTGCGGAGTACCAGTTCGGCAGCCGTGCCACCTTCTGCGCTGCGATCCTCCTCATTATCAGCCTAGCTATAGCGAAATGCTGTGTGGTAATCTTCCAGCTGCGCTTGCTGGCACGAGATAGCAAAAGGATACGATATCTGTGTTATGCTCTGGTCGGTTTATTCGCTTCTTGGGGCCTGGGCAGCGTGCTGGGCTTGAGTATCAACTGTCAGGTTGACTGTTATATCACAAGTGAAGCGTCAAAAAGGTGCGGACAGCAACCCGCAAAGTGGACGACAATCACCGCCTTTGACGTGGCGACCGAGGTTGCACTCATGGCCGTCCCCATACTCATCGTCTGGCCTTTGAAGATGGACCGGCATCTCAAGTCTCAAGTGGTATCGGCGTTCATGTTCCGCATAGGGGTCATCGCCCTTGCGATCGCGCATGCAGTCTACGTCGACCGCTTCCAAGCCACCGACCGTCCAGGAATGGCATTGACTCCCGTCATTATCTTCGCCGAGGCCGAGCTCTGCTGGTGTCTGATCAGCGCAACGATACCCAATCTCAAGAACTTTATGAAGTCTTTGAGTCCATGGGCGTCAGGAAGCCCTTCTCTTCCATGGCATCATAGAAGCCCGAAGTCGAGATGTTGGTGCGCACGGCGTTGGGGCAGACAGCGTTGAGCGTGATGGACTCCTCCGGCAGGTATTGCCATAGGAGCGAACGAACCCAATCACAGCATGCTTAGCTGCCGTGTAGATTGGGAGGGCTGCGAGCCGTCAGCGTCGACGGGTCATACAAGGTGCGAGTTTTAATAAGACTCACTCGGCACACAGTAGAATCCGCAGACGCTCGCGACGACAGCTATCCTGCCTCGCAAACCCTCCTCATCTTTCTCCTGCCGACGCATCTGCTGAATGGCAAGGCTCGCGGTGTAAATGAAACCATACAAATCGACGTCTAGGACGCTCAGATTCGGCTTCACGAACCCCGTCCCCTTGCCACCGTCATTCCACAAGAAAAGCTTCTCTCCGATCCCTGCAATCGGATACACCAGGTCGATTCGACCGCCCATGGCTTCCAAAGCCTTCTCGAATGCTTCACGCTGGCTCTGCCAGTCGGCCGGCATCCAGGCAGAAAGACATTGCTACATCTTGGTCTGACTCCGGAGCAAACGCCCCTCCGACCTTGCTCTGGCCGGTAGCATTCAGACTTGACGCTACATTCTGAACACCTTCAAAGCTCAGGTCCGCGAGTGCTACTCTAATGCCACGCTGTACAAGCATCTCGGCCACTGCTCTGCCGATGCCTGAGGCCGCACCAGTGATGTAAGCGGTTTTGGGAGGCATGTTTAGTCAGGCTATGTCAACCTTGATGATCATCAAACTCTTGATTGACATTTATCTCAACGATAGCATTCCGGGGTGGCGACGCACCTCCCGATCACCTTGCGAAGATACATCCCGCATTTCCAAATTCATTTGCATCTGGAACGATATCCGCGGTACATGTAGCTTGCAGAGCAAAGAGGGGAAAGCTCATGTTTATTCAAGGTACCTTTGATGTATCCCGCCAAATCCTGTATCAGAAGCTTAGGTACTGCGTTGCCGAGCACTGCTCAAGTCTGTCGAACAGCGCTCGTTGGCCAGAGAATAATTTCTCCGGCAACTGGGCTCGCGTACGAGGCATCGAGTTCAAGTCCTTCTTCCGCGCGAGACGACAACTCGAAATTCAGCCAGCGTCGACCCGCGGATGGAGGTGTTCTTGGGGCATTCTCGGGACCGTACGAACCTCACTCGGTCGGGCCAGCCAAGGTTCAAGGCTGACCGTCGGCTCGAGGCGGTACAGTACCTTACGTATCTGTCAACGGAGACACTCCTGGCGGAGAAGGGACGGGAGCAAGCCATGCCCCACCCACCTGTCGGGCGATGCGGATCAAACGCGTACATGTAACTTATACAATGTGTCCCTCGCATCTGCGCAGACGAGACCCCTTCATCATTCTGGAGCGCACGTCGTCAGAAGTTCGATACGTGCCCGTCCGATGTTATTTCTTTGAAACCCGATTTCTGATTGCGGTGTACACGCCTCAAACAGTCCCAAGCCGACAATGCATGGCAGCGTGGGCGGTGCCAGCAAGCCGCGGTGGGGAGCACCTGCCTGCACACCCAATGGATCCAGCCGATCGTTGAACCTGAAAAACTCTGGGCGGCGCCGGCGTCACTCTGGCGCCCGTACCTTGCACAGACGTGCGCTCCGGCCGCGGTCATTGGTTGTTGGCCATGCAACGGACCGTGCCGTTCGATGAGGAGGGCACGTTGTGTGCCGGCCGCGTGGGGCCCGGCGTTTGGTGTGCGGCCGTGTGCCTCGCTCCATCATCAGAAAGTTCCTTCTTCCGTTCGTTGTAGTGGGTGTCACCCACCTTTTCTCATCTTGACGCCCGCTGTCTCAAAGCGCCCACCCTCTCTTTCTGTCGCGCCCACAGGATCAGACTGCCTTCCAGTCAGTCGGTCAGTCAGTCATTCTCTGCCGTCACCACATTATTGTCACGCCGCGCTTGGTCGCATCGCCATCATTTCGCTCTCTAGCAGACGCAGCATCAACAGACTACAATCTTTCATCGCATCCGCGCGGCCGAAGAACTTAGCCTCGTCCACATTCCTTGTGTGACTCGCGCAGTTTCCGAACAGGGAACAATCGCATACATTACGAAGATACTCCTTACGGTACTGAACTCTGTTGAGCGAAAGGAAGACAGGAAGAAACCAAGAGTGTTGCAGTCCCGGGTACTCGTGACTGCGTCAAGAGGACATTCATTTGTACCTGAACATCGGTCCTTGTTCGCCCGCAACAATCACGAATTGCAATCAGGTGGAGAATAGCTTTGTGATCAGCCGATCAAGCACTCAAATCCGGACTCCATCTGGTTCTCTAAACCAGGACATCGCCAGATCGACCGACAGGCTACTCGCCATGTCTCTTTCGCGGGCCCTCACAACAAGCCGCAATAGGCCGGAGATCACAGGCCCCATATTCATCGGACGAGCGGCCAGCCAACGCGCTGGAAGACCAGTCAACCGCGCACAGATTTCTCCGCCTATGGTCCTGGTTTCAACCACCAACACTCTGCTTCACAACGCCGAGAACATCCCTGGAACGAGGGTGATCGAGATCCGCCATGTCTCGAGGTCATCGGCTGCGTCAAGCAGTGGCGAGGACAGTGATGGCTCGAGCAATGCAAGTACGCATTCCAGGACCAACACTACTCTCACGGATGCCTCATCGGTCGATGAGTCGCTATCGCCGACGCTCGCTGAGCCAAACCACTTGAGCTGTTACTTCAGGCCTAACGTCGACACTCACAGCAGGCACTCGTCTGTCCACTCTCCATCTGCACGGGAGTCTTTGGACGCGCCCGCCCTGCCGAAGCGTGTGCCAAGCCACTCGAAGAAGGCCCACGAGAGTCTCCACCGCAAGCGCTCTGTCCAGCGTATGCTTCCGCCCGCAATCAGCGCTCGCGAGTCGTTGCGCAACTCCGCTCAGATGCACGTTGAGAATAGTCCTGCAGTCTTCGTTGAAGCGCCCAAGGAAGGGCCATTCGGCCGCGAGCTTGCTCAACTCGACGAGGTCGCCGAGGAATTCGGTAGTGTCGTCCGCGACGCCGAGACTGAGGCAGATATGAAGGTTATCAGGAACTACGGTCTAGCTCAATACGCGGCATCCGACTATATGGCCGAGATCCAGGGCTTGATCTACTCGACATTCATCGACGACTCTCCAATCCTCAACATGGGCGGCTGGATCTAGATGTCTGACCGCTATTTGGGCAATCGAACTCCTCCCGGTCCGGCCACCGAGGAGTTGCAGATACGCAGCTCGATCCTGAATCAAGTCGCATTGCTCAACCTTTGCGCAAAGCAGGCTTAGCTTTTCCATTTTGCGGGCATACCTATTTTCACATATCAACAACAACACAACAGCTTCAACAACCCCCGGCATCGCCGCCGGCTGGCACCATTCTCTCATCATCATCTCTGGCAGATCCTCACCTTTCACGACCCTCACGACGATCATTAGACAGCCTTGATGGCGACGAACACCACGAGGACCTGCCGTCCGCTCGTTTTGCTAGCGAAAAGTGTTATTTACGAAGTACATGTCTTATCTGGGAATTCGGGAGGAAACTGCGAGTTTCAATGTTGGGCCGTTGCCCGGTGGCCAGGAGCGGGTGGCTTGGTCTACGTGATCTTGGTTGACGACGTTCTTGTCCCATACTTTTCCTGTCTTGTTGGAGAGAGATATCCTTCTCGTATGCCGTCTGAATATACCCATATTCGGTCCACCGTTCTTGTCCTACTCCGTTGCATATTGGTGTGTTAGGGTGATCATGACCGCTAGTGACCAACCAATCGATCAACTACCTCCTAGCACGCTGTCAAAACATTCATGATCAGCCGCTGATCTGAGCGTCAACGGTTCGGTCGAGCAGTCAACAGTGTATTCATCAGCAGTCGGCAGTTAATTGACAGGTCAGCCGTTTGATTGACTGATTGCATCTCTGGCTAGTGAGTACGCTTCTACGGTGGCTGGTCGTCGACTTCAGCGACATGTCTCCTGCACGGCAGGCGCCCAATTGAAGTGACAGGTGATTGACGCCTCCCAACGGTGCAAAAGCACAGTGGGTGATGATCGCATGTCTCACAAGCTTGGGCGAGCCGGGGCCGGAACTCGGCTGAGCGGTCCGTCTCCGCACTAGCGCTCCTCCTGTGGTGGCTCGTGCTGTTGGCGTAGAAAGTCTTCGATGTTGATGATATAAACAAAGACGTGGATCCAGTTTTCTAGCTCTACTCCAAACTGTCATCTGGCACGTCTCTGCCTCCCAGCAACCGCAAGGACCACACTCTGTGTGGAGCTCTACAGTCGCTGAAACCAACGACAGACGCTCGATACCAATCGCGCTCGAGCTAGTCTGAGACGCGCATGTGCCTGCATTATTAGCCTCCCGCGCCTGCCCCTCTAGGACACACGACTACTGTACTGCCCGAAAAGCCGAAAGCTCTTCTCTTCTGGAAGGGGAAGGAACTACTCCGCGACTGTACCACGGAACTCGCGGCGTCGCCACAACCACGACACTGCAAATCTCGACCACGATTCGCCAAGCACGATACGACCAAGATCCACCTGGACCCCCGACAGCCCACACCCGGCTGCAGATCTTTAACACGACATCATCACTTGCCGGTAGCACCAGACAGAGGCGCGTTTGTTGTTGTGCCTGCCAGCTAGGCCGAAGAAGGAGTTTACATAAGGAGGGTACCGAGTACGCAGTGATGGCGTTGGATATTGACTACACGCGCCGCAACAAGAAGCCGCGGTTGCTTTCGGATGCGGAGAGGGATCAGCTGGACGAGTTCATTGATTCGATACACTACTCTTCACGGTGAGCCCGACATGCGTGCGTGTGCTGATGAGACACGAGTGGAGCTGATGTCGGGAACTCTGCAGATACAACGACGACCACTACGAATACCGCCATGTCCAGCTCCCGAAGCAAATGCTCAAGAAGATCCCAAAGGACTACTTTGACGGCGCGCGAGGCACATTGAAGCTGCTGTGGGAGGACGAGTGGAGAGGCCTCGGTATCACGCAGAGTCTAGGGTGGGAGCATTATGAAGTGCATGAGCCTGAGCCGCACATTCTGCTGTTCAAGTAAGGACATTCCAATCTCTGAGCTCTGCAGATGGATACGTGCTGACGTGCTGCCCCAGGCGCCCGATCAACTACCAGGCTCCAGGCCAGCATTAGGCACGTGGCCAGGCGTTCAGGACACAAGGCATTGCAGTGCACGCATCCTTCGCGAGCCAGCCTTACCAAGCTGCCGCACTGGCATATGCCCCCATGATGTGGTGAGGAGGAGATATATGATCACGCCGCCGAAGCCGTGGAGAGCGAGATGGAATACCGCGAGCATGGCGGCTTTGTCGAGTCAAGTGCATAGCTAATATAGCGTTTGTTCTACGAGGTATGCATTGGACATGAAGAAAGGGATGCATGGCGTTTGGAGTCATGTCTATGAAACGGGGCTTTGTCTTGAGAGGGCTGTGGGCGCATATAGTGTCTTCCACTAGGAGGACAGGAGCCGGGAGAATTACAATCTGCAGTCCAGTTCTCGCCTCCGTCACCCTCCGCCATGAGCACTGACATGACTCGCATGCGCCAGCAGAAACTTGCAACAAGTAAGCAAATACTTGCACGCCTTCGTCCACTCCACCTCTCTCCCCACGCCACCCAGACTCATCTTCACGCCCCCGATCCTGGCGACATCCTTGCTCGTGACGATCTCATACGGCATCTTCAGGACTGGCGCACCTGCCGCCTGGGACGAAGACGATGTCGTCTCGACATGCTCGCCTAGCTGCCGCAGACATTCGAGAAACGCGCACATCGCCGTATCGAAACCGCCGTAGAAGGCCCCAAGACCAAAGGGCAATGCCCCGGAGGAGTAGAGCTCGTGGATCGTGCCTTTCTGCTTCCCGTGGCCCGTAGGCACTGCGTCCGGGTCCTCGAGCACGAGTTTCGAGGTGGAGCCGACGGGCAGGACCTTGTACCCTCTCATCTGGTACCCCAACTTCTCGCTCAGGACGACGACGAGGAGGACCGCCTGGCCCAAGGCAGCGTTGATCTCGGGCCACTCGACGGGAGGGTCTGCCAGACGCCCGAGGCGGAGCCCGTTGATCGTGCCGTACTGCCCGTCGTGGCCGATGCAGAAGCTGTCGTTGAAGACGTTGGTGCGTTGCAGGGACTCGAGGAGTCTGGTGTCGTGGGCCAGTTGTGTTTGCAGGCTATCGCGTTCTTCGCGGAGAGCTGTCAGGGTTTGCGTGAAGGCGTTGCGCTCACGCCAGAAGGCTTCCTCTTCTTCTTCGAGGGCTTCGGCCTCGGCGTCTAGGGCGGCGATTTCGTCTTCCATGCGGGCTTTTTCGGCTTCTAGAGCTTCGAGCTCGGCTAGGGCTGTTTGCTCACGGGCTTGAGCGTCGGCGAGGGCCCGTTTGGTGGCGGCTTTCTCCTCGTCGGTCGGGACGTCTTGTTGGGCTTGCTTGAGGAAGTCGACGTAGGCGTCTCGTTCTCGGATCACGTTTGCGGAGCGCTGCTGGAGTCCGGCGAGGAGGAGCTCTGTGCATTCGGAGCAGACTGGGTGGTCGATGTCGGAGCGTGCGGACAGGATTTCGAACAGGCGAGTTGCGGTTTCCACCTTCTGGGAGAAGGTGTCCGAGTCCTCAGCTCTGTCTAGCGGCTCGGCGTTCTTCGGGACCTTTTTGTTCTTCGCTGGTGTCTGGATGTGCTCGGTCGGTCCACCAGGCGCCAGTACGGATTCCGTGATATCGATGTATGACATTCCTGGGTCGAGCTTAGAACCTCTTTGTGGCGTGCCAGCGGATATGCTTGGCTTGTGCATGGGCGGTCCGGCCTGTCTCGCGACTTCATCGTAGCGCTGTCTCCTGTCTTTGGCGGCGGCTGAGCGTGGCGGATCTGGTGGTTGTGGTTCCAGAGCTGGGGCGGCATCGGCTAAGATCTTGAAGGAGGCCGGGTTGAGGCTTTCTAGGGACGGGTCCAGCTTGAGTGGCGTCCGGCATTTCTGGCAGTGCAAGGTGGCCATTGTGGATTGATTGATTCAGGGTGGGGATTGCACTATTTGGCAGCCTTCAACGAGACAACACAGCTTGTTATAGACGGAACATTCGTCTGGTTAATCAACCGCCTGTTGGCTCTTGATTGGTATGCCGCTGAGTGAGCCACTGTCGCATGGTTCCAGGCTTTTGTGTGAAGAAACAGATGCTCTCGCTATCTGCGTCTATGTATCGAGTATTTGATGACTACCTCAGGCACGAAGCGAGCCTACTGGATGAGGTTCACATTTGTAGGTCTTCCGAGTGTAAAGAATGATCACATGCTCTCGTCTTGGAAGTCCCTGGCCGCATTCCGTGTTCGGGGTTCGCTCGGGCCGAGTCGTGACGCGCTTGCCTCGCGTTCCATTCATGTTTCTTGAGTTCGAGATTCCTACGATCCATGATACACTCCATACACTCCGACACTTTCGCTAGACGCACCTGGGGCTTTGGACCGTGAGATGGAATACGAGGGCGACCATGCCGGCTCGCTTGTATGAGCCTGTTGATCCAGATCTGTCGGCGCAAGAACAATGGCCGCAACGACTTCCGCAACCGGGCGACACTCAGGCCGAGCCCATTGACCTCGACACGACCGACGACGACGACAACGATGACGAGGAAGACGTTTCGCCTGAGCTCGCACGTGATAGGAAGGCAAACGATGCTCGGCTGAAGGATAGGTTCGAGGCCATCTTTGAGAAATATAGCCGTGACTTCACTGGCGTCGGCGACGAGATTGATCTGGAGACTGGCGAGATTGTTGTCGACAATGGACATCTCGAGAACATGCAAGATGAAGCCGACGCTGGCGATGGCGACAGCGCACCATTGCAGTTCGCGCATGCTTTCGCCGAGAACCTGAAGCAAGAAGAGCTCAGTAGCAGCTACGAGAGCGATGCAGAGGAGGACGAGGATGAGCCACAGGATGACTTGGAAACGGCAAGTGATAACGACGATTCGTCTGGAGATGTCAACGACGTCGTCTTCAGCGCACGGGAACAAAGCATAGAGTCAGACACGTCGCCTGTCGAGCCCGACGACGAATCCATTGACCCAAAACTTTTGCACTTGGCATCTGCTGGGCAATTAGCTACGGCGGGTGTCGACGCGAGTGGCCAAAGCTCGACGTGGAACCAGTCTCAGTCCCATTCTCGATCAGGTACTACTTCGCATTCTGGCACGCCGGACCTTGATTTCATGCGTCTGCCTGAAGTTCAAGAGACCATGCTTGCTCTCAAGTCTCAAAATGACATTGGTGGCCGAGCTATGGATGAGAATGCCATTGCAGCCCTCGGTAAAAGCATCGCCAGCCAAATCGCTCGATTCATGAAAGTTCCCAAGTCGAAAGGCAAGCGGAAGAAGCGGATGGACGCTGCTTGGGACTACCCAGAGCTCCCAGAAGATGGGCGAAGACGTGTGAGCACGCCGCCACTACCATCTAGACCCAGGTTGCCGAGCCTGAAATCAGCAATATCGCCGAGGCAGGCACCTACTCCAAAGAAGACTGCGAAGGATGCCAGAACAAAAGGCAAAGGTAAAGAGAGGCCCGAGCCGTCAGCCTCAATTTGGGCGCCGGTCGCTCATCCAAAGATCCGGAGACCTCGGAAGAAGAAGCAAGCAGAGGCGCCACTGGATAATACCCTCGACGATCCTGAAGCTGTCACGGCGGTTGACGAGATACAAGGTGACCAGAACACTGTTCATCTCAAGCGTTGTTCAAATTGCGATGCGATAGCAACCGTCACCTGGCGCAAGGCTCCTGACGGCAGCGACATGTGTAATGGTTGTGGAATGTACTTGTACCATTATGGGTTGATGAAGCCGCCTCGGCCGCCTACGCCTCCGCTAGAGCCGCAAGCACCGAAGCCTCCAACTGCAAATTCGTCCAAGCGTGTTGTGCAGCCTCCCAAGGAAAGCTCCCGCCACACGAAATTCACAATCGAAGAGGATGCGCTGGTCATCAAACTGAAGGAATTCGACAACCTGTCGTGGGAGCAGATCGGTCAGCATTTCGAAGGGCGATCTTCCTTCGCTGCGCAGTGTCGATATTCTAAAATCCTGCTTGATAGCGAGAAGCCTGAAGCGGCGAAAGCTCGTGCGGCACTTGTCGAGCAAGGCTTTGACTTTGTGCAGCTGGAACGTGACAAGAATGGAGGTTTTTTGAAGAAGGAAGACGAGCTGCTACTGCGACTGTGCCCGGTGCTTCCTCCGAACAAAGACGTCACAGCTCCAGCAGAAACAGAGGGTCCCATCGTTATCGAGGATGATGAGACTACTTCGGAGACAACTATGGGCCAGGGACCAGATTTCTCTGCCATTGCGGCCGAGCACTTCCCTGAATTCAGTCCCCAGGCCCTTCAAGACCGCTACATCTACCACCTCGAGCGATACTTACAAGCCAATGACCCCAAAGCCAAGAAGAAAACGCAACCAAGGGACGGACCTGGCTGGAAGGAGTCTTATCCGCGGCCGCCCAGAGCTACCGGCGTGTTCTTTTCCCCTGAAGAGAATGTGCGCCTAGTGCAATATCGCGAGGTCAATCCTATATCATGGGAAGCTGTTGGGCACAAGTTCCCAGGGCGATCGGGCATGTCCATCCAGAAACGATATACCCGAGAACTTGCGCAGCGTAAAGCCATAGTTGCCAAAGGTGGCAAGGATCCATACGCTTATCTCTTCCAAAATGGAGTATTATCGGCTATAGACAAAGATGCAGGGACACAGGAGGCGCGCAAGCAAATTCTTAAGGCGATGGAAAGGTGCAAATTCACCAGGTCGGAGGACGAGCGCATCGTGAGGCTGCGACAGGAGCAGAAGCTTGACTGGGACCAGATGGCTGCGCAATTTCCAGAACGCACGCCGGACAATCTGCAGATGCGTTATGAGTTTCTCCAGGCGAGACTAGTCAAGCCTGCCGGATCTGGTGGGCTGGTAGAGGACCCCAGCATCTACGACATACCGATATCTGACGCTCCGCAGAGATCCGAGGGACAAGTCGCTGCGGAAGGACGGGAAGCCGGCAATGCAGCAGACTCAGGAGGAGAGCTGCCAAAGCTCAAGGGTCCGCGCAAGGCCAAAGCAGCCAAATTCTCGAAAGCGGAAGACAGGTTAATCCTGAAGCTGTACTTCGATCAAGATTTGGACTGGGAGCAAATCTCGAACCATCTCCCTGGTCGCACTGCCGAAGTAATAGAGCGGCGCTTCACCAAGAAGCTGCTGCCAGATCACGGAGACTATGAGCCTGATGATAGCTCAGATCCGGAAAACTCGGATGAAGAGCATGCGGCAAATCATGGTGACACCGAGACCGGTGACGGTGAAGCGGTCGAGGACAGGCAGCCTGAATATCTTTGGGAACAGCATGCTGGTGCCTTACCTGACGCTGAATTTCCTGGCCTAGAAGACCTGAGTGACGGCGAGCTTGGACCGAGCTCTATTTTCCTCACGGGTTCTCTGAAGCAACATCTGCAGAGGTCGAAGCACGGTCTCCACAACCATCAGCGCTATTCGAAGAGAGACGAAGACAAGATCCTTCAGTTGCGGCGAGAAGGGCTCAACTGGGAGGCGATCATGTCCGAATTTCCAGGGAGGACAGCTTACGAGCTTGCATCTTACTGGAACCAGCGCCTCAAGCCCGGCCGTACCGGCAAAGGACAGAGAACGTCAATCACCAATGGCTCCGATCAGAATATCAAGGCCGACAGTACCGACGGCTTTGTCGGAGGCGGCAAGGCATCCAATCTATTCACTCTCCTTGCTAGAGGCGGTACTGCGCTCCATGTGGCTGACGAGGTCCCTATAACTTCGGCAGTAGCGAAAGCGAAGAAGGTTCAAGACAAGGCTTTTGAGGCTGCGAATGCCAAGAGGAAGGGCACCAAGAAGAAGCTGTTGCGAAGGACCAAGCTATTGCCCAGGTCTCTTCCCGAAGCCCAGTGGCTGAATGAGAATGGCGAGGAGACAGTTGTCCCAAGTATCGAGCCTGGCGAGTGCTTGGAGAAGCTTCGTGACGGGACACTAGTACAACGATTCGCGGACCAAACGCCAGAGATTCATGGCTGGGATGACAGCGATTGCGAGTCTAGGCAAGACTCTCCAGCCGCAAGTGAACGCTCTATTTCACCCGCCGAATACGATGAGACCGGTTTTGCAATTGTTGATGACAGTTCTTACGAAGAAGTTGAAACCGTCGAGCCTCGTCTGAGATCAAATGCGCCCACCAAGGCTGCTCGGAACCATTCTGTTGCACGACAGATGGTAAAGAATGAGTCCGAGGTCGAGACAGATGACACCGACGAATGGCGCCCAGCTCGTCGGCCTGGTCGCTCCTATGGGACGGCCAAACGAGGGAGAAACTCTACTGCAGCATCATCTAAGAAGCGGAAGTCTAACAAGCGTCAATCCAAGAGGCCGTCAAAGAGGTCGAGGATAGTTCGCGATACAGAAACACCTGAGTCTCTCGTCGAGATCAAAGACGAATCGGAGGACGAACAGGTCAATGTAGAACCTGAGCAAGACGAGTCTTACGAGCGTGCGCCTAATCTGGTCCCAGAGCACCCTCAGACGCCTCCCGTGGACCTCTATGACCAAGACGTTCGAAACCAAGAGCCCGGCCAGGAGCGAGCACAGCCTGTGTATCCAGATCGTACGCCAGAACTCTCATCTCCAGCATTGCATCCGACGTATGACACGCCAGCGAGATATGAACAGCAGGCACACCCATACTACGCCGCTCCCGCCGCGCGGATGTATAGTCCACTGCGCGAAGAACGTCCTACAGTGCACGACAGCTGGGCAGATTCGATGGACCTAGACCCTGCCCTGCTTCCAGATTCCACTGGTGATCCGCACCCTACCTCAAAGCAGCCAAACATTTCTGCATCAAGCGCTCAACTTTCCGGTACATCCGACGTGTTTGACACTCTGGATCCGGAGTTTGATGACGAGAATGCGATCAGTCTTGACAGCGATGACCAGGACATAGCGCTGACCCGCAGGCAGCGAGCCTCCGGAGAGCCTCTAACGCGGACTCGCCGCTCTATGCGTAGAGGTGCCGCATCCACATCTCCTCCTCCAGATCTTCTGAGCAGCGCGAATAATCCGCCTCCGTTCTCCTGGAGCGAGTTAGTCACCATGGCGCTCAAATCTATTGCCAGCCAGCGACTCTCGACCAATGGCATCTACCTGTTCTTGCAAGACAAGTTTCCGTATTTCAAGACTTGCAATGCAGAATGGAAGAAGGTACTTCAGACTTTCCTGGCTCGCAGTAGTGACTTCGCCCGGAGTGCGGAGAAGAGAGGCGAAGACAGTTGGACGTTCGCCTCACGATTAGTGAAGGTGCCGGAGAGGAAGGAGCGAATGCCAGAGAGGTACAAGGAGGCTGCACCGGATACCCCAGGAACTGAGTCGATGGAGGAGGAGTCACTGTCCGTTGAGCCTGGCCCTATGGCGATGCAGACATCGGATCACACGGCTCCAGCTAACAATGCCCACCCTGACGAGTCACTCGAGACTGCTGCATTTCTTGACGGATTGGAGACTGTCAATGATTTTGGAGACATCCAGCCTGCTATGGTATCCGACGGATCGCCAATAGCCAGTCACGGACACGTTGCTCTCGCGAACTCGAAGGAAGCAACTAGAACGAGCAAACGAGCAGTGCCATCATTGACGCGGGAGGAGGATACGGCGCGGCTCCTAGATGTCAAAGAGACTGGTATCCGTTCGGCAATATCTCTCATACCGGTGCGCAAGCGTCGCGGCAGGCCTCGTGAATTGGGACCTAGACCGTTAGAGCGGCGGTCGATATCTGGAGGACGGGATGGCGTACCGGACGTCTCTGATCCGTTGGACCTGAGGGCGGCGCATGCCGTCGATCCTGCCTTTCCAGAGCCTCCTCAAAGCGATCCTGCGTTTGGGTCACAGGAAGATGTTGAGGAATCGTCATCAGCTCACTCGACTTTAGAGCCAAATGAATGCCATGGTCCGGATGCTCCTGAGACGATTACGGATCAGTCCCTAACATTCTCATATCGCACTTATGACAAAGACTATGTCATAGCGCATCCGGAGTTTGAATGGGTACACAGAGGTCACGGCCGGTACAGGCGCAAGGTTTTGGGCCATCATGAAGTGGACGGGCTCAACTCCTCTGAGACAGACGCTCAGAAGTATCCAACGAAGGATGCTGCTTGTGCCACCATCGACATCCCGGCACGGTCAACACAGCCGGATTTGGACCTGCTTGACGGCGCAAACGCAAATGGGACTTTTGGCAAAGACTACGTCGAAGACCATGCAAAGCCCGCACGGATACACAGAGGCTATGGCCGGTACAGACGCAAATCGACAGCTGAGTTGGAGGAAACGACAACCACGCATTATTCACCGTCACGGGCACCAGCCGCTGCTTCGAGACAGGCACAAGACCATCGTACGTCCGCTATGACGGCGAATATGCCTAGTTTGCATCACGCTGAAGACGTGCCCATCTTGGTGAGGTCATCAGCATTTGGCCGCACGCTCACGAGTCAGCAACAGAACATAGTGACTTCTGATATCTGCCGAGAGCCAGATAGCAGCAGCAGCAGTGAATCCATGGTTATGTCTGCGGCGAAGCAGGCTACTTGGCCGCTAGCAGCAATAACGAGTCAGACTGCAGTGCACACACCGGTGCCATCGAGCCCGGCGCCGCGGACAATATTCGAGAGACTCGCAGGGTATGTGAACAGATCAAACCCAACACCGCAGAACGCCGGCTCAGCTCTCTTCAGTCGCCATCTGCATGGGCCGCAACAGCGAGCGGCATCGCAGGCGCCGGTACAGTACAGCCGGCTGCACAGAGCCATGACGCCGGGAATGGGACCATCTCAGCGAGCTGCCACGCCTGCGATGCGCGCGAGCAGTGTTGGCCTGGGGAGTGTAGCTGCTCGGCGGGCGCTTGCCAGGGAGGGCACGCCATTCAGCAAGAGAGTAGTGGAGACGCCCCCGCCGAGTAGGGATGCGGATAGTGAGGAGGATGAGCTGGCTTGATGCTTGGATTGGCATGATTTGGGGGAGTATCTAGAGCTGGGGGTAGCATTGCGAGAATTGGGGCATTGCATGACAGGATCTGTAGCGACAAGCGCGTAATTGATACGCTGCCCAGGACAGGACGTCCAGGGTACTGAACGAATGAAGCGCCGTCTCACCGAGGCAGAAATAGGCGATACTTACCACTTAACTCTCGTCCCGTCCACATTTGTTCAGGCCACAATCACATGCTGTATTTGCCTCGCACCTCAAGAAGTGATGCCTGAGAGAGCATGTGACTGGCACAGTTCTACCCCGAGCTGCTCCATTGCCGTCGGGCAAGATCGGCAATGGAGCTCTCGAGTGAAACTCTGTCACCTCACATCATGTGAAGACTGGGACGGGCTTATGAGCACGCCCATCCATCGCAGCTCCATGTTTCCATCTCGTTTTCGGATACACTCCGCTGCCCCTTCTCTGAAACATTCGTTACGCCGTCCGACGCCGGTGGTGCCTGCCTCGCCTTTGCCACAGCAGAGCCGCGCCTGCGTGCAGACCTGGACCCCTCTTTTTTCTGGGGAGCTTGCTTCACAGGCAAGCCCCACTAAGTTGGGCAAAATTCCGTCCACCACCTCCCGCCAGAACGCCCAGTTGCGCTCTGCTCAGTTATCGTCACATCTTTCCCATCCGAATTCACCATCACCATCACCATCACCACCGTCACAGCAGGCGCGAACCATGACCTCCTCTGCGCTGCCCACCCGCGGCGGTTCCTCCGTCTTCACCGCCCGCAAGGTCGGAGCCCCTCACACGCTCGAGCACCGCATCTTCATCGAGAAGGACGGCGTGCCCGTCTCCCCGTTCCACGATGTGCCGTTGTACGCCAACGAGCAGCAGACGGTGCTGAACATGATTGTTGAGATCCCGAGGTGGACCAATGCCAAGCAGGAGGTACGTACACACCTGGTCTGAGGAGAGCATCGTGGGCAGAGGACAAGTTGTGGCGAGACATCATGTGCTGATATGTGGAGCATGTAGATCTCGAAGGACGAGCCCCTCAACCCCATCAAGCAGGACACCAAGAAGGGCAAGCTTCGCTTCGTCCGCAACTGCTTCCCGCATAAGGGCTACCTCTGGAACTACGGCGCGTTCCCTCAGACCTGGGAGGACCCCAACGTCACCCACCCTGAGACCAAGCAGAAGGGTGACAATGACCCGCTCGACGTTTGCGAGATCGGTGAGCTGGTCGCCAAGCCCGGTGAGATCAAGCAGGTCAAGGTCTTGGGCGTCATGGCTCTGCTCGACGAAGGCGAGACGGACTGGAAGATCATTGTCATTGATGTCAACGACCCGTTGGCGCCGAAGCTGAACGACATCGAGGATGTGGAGAGGCATCTGCCCGGTCTGTTGCGCGCGACAAATGAGTGGTTCAGGATCTACAAGATCCCCGATGGCAAGCCGGAGAACCAGTTCGCTTTCAGCGGCGAGTGCAAGAACAAGAAGTACGCCATGGATGTGGTGCGCGAGTGCGCGGAGGCGTGGGAGAAGTTGATCACAGGCAAGACGCCCAGGGGCGAGATCTCTCTGTGAGTGGAACTGTACTACCTTCAGTGACGAAATGCTGACATTTCCTACAGTGCCAACACCACCGTCTCTCACTCCGCTGATCGCGTTGACCCGAAGTCGCTCAACATTCCCAAGGGCGAGGACAAGGCTCCGGCCCCGATCGACCCGAGCATTGACAAGTGGTTTTTCATCTCTGGCGCTGCCGCATAAATCAGTGTTGCGAGAGCATGCTTATACGAAGCACAGCCTTCTAGCATTTGATCGAGCTCAAGTCGGACTTCGATGTTGTGCTCGTGGCGCATCAACGAAAAGCGTTTGCTTCACGTTGAGCAGAAGCCCAGGTGTCAAGAGGCCGGAGACATGATTCCAGATATCAGAAACCGAAAGCACCGAGTGTATAGATGAAGACACAGTCACACAAACTTGATGAACCACCACCACTGCTTATACGTAGTCTTTCACAGTGCTGACGAAAAGTGCCTTGAAGTCGATGTTGATGTTGGCGTTTGCAGCCAGAATAATGATACAAGAAAGGTGCCTCGAATTCGATGTTGAAGCTGGCGTTCGCAGCCAGTATAATGATACAAGAAATCGATCGAGAGCATGCCGTAGGTCCATACGCTGCATTGTCGGCGCTGGAGGCTTGAAATTCTAGTTGATGAAGTTGACGCAGAAGAAGTGCAGTATCATGCTCCCAAACACGAAATCCGCGAATGCTCTGTGCCTCATCAGCCTCCACGCCCGAGGTCCATTCGCAAAAGATATGCATACCTCTCATGTGAAATCCGCTGGAAATCCTTCTCATTCTCCGGATTCGTCTGTATCCGCAAACTCGCCGTGAGCACGAACTGCCCCACCGTCGCCGAAAATCCAGACAGGAACGCATTGAAGGGCTAGAAACAACTCATCAGCCATGCCCCTCCTCTGCCCATCTCTCTCCCTCTTTCTCTCGTGAAAGTGGTATACTCACATAATTCCCCGCGACCACGCAATACACGAACTGCAGCGCCCCGACCACCATCAGGAAGCCCATGAACGCGTCGAGCAGTTTGACCCGTTGCGGCGTCTTGGTCACGTATTGGTTCCAGATCCCTTGGGCGATCTCGGAGGCGTTTCGGGACGTGGTGGTGGTGGTGGTGGTGGGAGGTTTGTTTTGGGGTTTGGTGGGTTGCGAGGAGGCGGTGGAGATGGTGTGGGTGGATTTCATGGCGCTGGCGGGGGCGGCGGCGGGGGAGGGGGTGGATTTTTTGGGGGGCATGGTTGTGGGTGGATTGTTGGGGCGCGCTTGAGGGAGCTGTTGTGAGATGGGGGGTTTGAGTGTTGCTTTCTTGGGCTTTTTTTTGTGATTATTCTTTATAGAGAGAGGACAGCTTCACGAAGCTCGGCACGTCAGGGCAGGTACGCGGGCGTCGGGGACGGATCAATGTTGATGCTGTGCAGGGGTAGCTGACGGGAGCTTCACATGCAGCTCTCAGGATTACTGCTGAGGTCAGCATTGGACAAGGCTTCCTAACGCACAGTACGACGACAAGATCTTCTGAAGGACGAGACCCGTCACTCAGATGTCACAGAAGACGAATCATCCACAGCCGCACCTCATGGTATGCGACATCTTCTATCCAAACAAATGCTTCGGAAAGCGAGCGAGCACTGACGTAATGAACCAACCAGTCTCTCACCACCATCGCATTCGTGCTCGCGGGCCTCACAGCCGGCGGCGGCATCACCGGCTACGTATCCCTCCCTCTATCGCCCTTCCTCACCACAGATCCCTCTAACAAACAACCTCCTCCAGGTCCGCACCGGCTCCGTCCCCTCCATCGCAGCCGGCTGCACCGTCGGCGCCCTCTACGCGCTCGGCGGGTACCGTCTCCAGAACCGACAGAGCTACGGCGTGGAGCTCGCGTTGCTGGCGTCCGTGGTGCTGGCGGGCTCGTCGATCCCGCGGGCGATCAAGTCGCAGAAGCCTTTGCCGGCCGGGCTGAGCGCGCTGGCGTTGTTCGGGCTGTATAATTTTGGGGTTGCGTTTGCGAATAAGAGGTAGAATGTTCGGGGAAGAGAGCTTAAGGATGTAGAAGTAGGGAGAGAGAGGAAATTGATGGACTTTTCTTGTACGCATATGTGGTTTATAGTGGGACTGGTTCAGTCTTGGAAGCAGGTCCATTGCCAGCGTCTGAAGCCGGCGGGTGTCGAGACGGTTAAGATGCCTCTTCTCGCGTTCTCGCGGTTGTAGCATGGGCGTTGACAGTATCGTCTTGCGCTCGCCAGACTCCAGAAGTCGAAGAGGTCTGCGTAGGTGCTGTTCTCTAGCAACGCTTGCTTCTCGTATCTGCCTTGCACCTCGCACCTACATCGAGATCAGCCATAAGTTCGATCTGAGCTACGCAGCCGATCCTATATACCTACCAAGAATCTGTCTCGGTATAGTAAGCATCCACTTTGATCAGATTTGAGCTGTAGAACAGGACAGCATATTCTTCACGAAGCTGCTGGTTGACCGATAACAGCACGGGTGTGCACGCGGTCTCTGCAAAGGTCTCGATATCGTTTACCAGGAAGAAATCGTAGATGTGGTTCCTCAATTCGGCTGGCAATCGCAGGAAAGTCGATTTCTGTTCGGGCGCAAGTGGTAGTGCGCCTTGCCTTTCCAAAATCGTCGTCATCGCTCGCGCAGGTTTAACGTCGACAGCGTTCCGACGAGTTCATGTGTCCCCGGTTGTTGATGCGCTGGGTATTGACCGATGTACCCTACCGAGGTCCCTTTTTACCTATCTCGATCGAGTAGGTCGGGAAGCAGGGTAGCTAGTGGCAGCTTCCGACACCCACCCGCAAGATGGAAGGACCACATTGCAATCTCATCTGACTTTTGTAGAGCTACACACCTGGGTATTCTTGCATCTCAATCATCAACCACTTACCTGAACAGTAGCGTCAGCGCATTCAACGTCGTTGCATCAAGAGAATCACATTCTGAAAAACTTCGCGAAAAGGGCCACTGTGGTCACAACCATTGATCAAGAATACTTGCCCCTACCAGTGACTCCATCAGGCAACTTATCGATCAATTACCTAGTTGACTACTTATTATGACTTCTGAAACGTGACACTGTCAACGCATAGTCAGCCGCTGATGTGAGCAGTAAACAATCTGATCAAGCAGTCAATCGTGAACGAGTCAATCGGTTGATTGGCCGATCGGATCACTGGCCTCTATATAGACGACACGAGACGCGGGGCCCGTTACCAGGTTGACGCAAAGAGGGAATTGCAGGCCTAGCCGGTGGGAGATGGTACTCATGTTAATATAGACAAGCGGTGCTGACCACAAAGCTGCTTCTGCAACGTTTCATACAACCGCTCGGGACCTGCTCCACCAGCCTGCCTGCTTCAGTCTCAGACACTTGTCGGCACGACCGCGTCTCGAAATCGAGTTTTGGCGGAACCGAAAGCTATAGCACCATCAACACGATCTCTTGGCCTCTTCATCACCAAGTATCTTGCTTGCAAGACTAGTGCCGTCTATACATAGATCACTCCGTACCCAGTCAAGGTCCTACTTCGGCACCCGCGGGGGTTAGCAGCAATCTCGGAGGCTTAGCGTTGATTCTACTATATCTTCCACGGCCGTAGTAGCCCGCCCTCTAAGGAGATGTTGTTTAAGTGTTCCACTGTCCATCCCGTTCCCGGTCTGCAGCAGGCACCCGGCACGCTCAGCTCTCTAGTTCGCAACGCCTTCAGCTGAGAAGTGCTCTGATCTGGCGAGCTCGCCACCCATCGACCTACACAGCAACATAATGCAGATCCTTTTCCCAGCCCTGACGTTTCTTCTCAATATGGCCGCTGAAGCACAAGCGAACAACGCACACTGGTGCAAATGCCACAGAATCGATACCAACACTCAGGTTGATGCAGCTACGGAGCAAGCTTGCAATATGAGGGGGGAAGGAGCGAAATATCTTCCTGATCAAAAGCATGCGGCATGTATGGATGTTCCGCACAGAGGGCCACAGCTGATGTATGGAAACAACAGTGTCATCGTGGCGGACACGGCTTAGACCCGTATGGCGAGGACGGGTTTAATAAACTGTGCTGGGCGGCGTGCCCAGCGCATGGTGTTTATCCGCCTGTCGAATGCAAATCGCACTGCTGGGAGCCATAATCTCTGCGAGTGACAGCACGATTGCAAGACCATCCATGAAGAGTGTCGGCTGAGTCAAGAGCCGAGGACGGGGAATACGGATGAGGCAGGCATGCAAAGTCCGGGCTGCTGAAACATAGCTTGCTGTGAATAGGAACGCACGAGGCAGAGTACTGGAATGGTATTCGATCAATCCCCACCAAGCCTGCGAATGGACGACGTTTGGCCAACATTCGGCGGTCTGAATTTACAGATTTGTTGCCGATCGACGCCGAATCCGCGATGAATCGGTTGAGAATCTGCATTTTGATAGCGTGATGAACAGACCTAAGCCGACGTCCGAGAGTCGCGATTGCCGGCAGGGTAACGTCCAGGGTCCTGTCAAAGGTAGTGCTCGCTCATCACAAGCTCCGCGACAGCATTCAGAACGCTGTTCGAGCCAGGGCGGGAAGATTGAAGAGCGTTAATGGAGGCTCACGCAATCTTGCGGCCAACATTACCAACACCCTTGCCGACGACGCTCACCACCGCCTCGCCTTCCTCGTTACCCTCACGCATGCCCCATCCACTCATGCCAAAAGTCCTGAGGTCTCGCGCAAGCTGAATAACTGGCTCTGAGCCTAGCACTTCTTTCCCAACCGTGATGCGCCCGACATCTTCACTTCCCATAGCCATGAGCGTAAGCATAGTAGGTGCAGCCACAGCCGGCACACATCCGCCCTGTTCGATGACCTCGAGCAGCTGATAGGCACATCTCTTGCCCAGATCCTCTGGCGGCTCACCGCCGGTCGGTGGGCTAGCGATGTCTGCCGAGTACAGCACATTGGTGTGTGTCTCTGCCACGAGGCTCAACCCAAACCCCAAGCCTGTCTTCTTCTTCGCAGCCGGATTCTCGCGCGTCGGTGCAGGCACGAAGGGTGCGGATGACACGTCCGAGAAGATATATGTATCTGGCACCAGTTCATTGAGCACGCCTCTTGCCGCTTCTATCAAGCGCGCATTGTTCGCACCTGCCACGCCAGTCGAATATGCCACGCCTCGCACTCTTTTCACTCTGCCAGCATTCATCAAGTGCAACGTCTTTGGGAGCCTGACTTGATGTCCAAACACCAACTGCACCTCGCCTCCGCCGCCTTTACCATCTCTTCCAGTATTGGACCGCTTGAGCACGCGCAGTTCGATATTGTTCTCAATCCCGAAATGACGGTACAGCGGCAGTATTGCTGTGCGCACAGTATCGACACTGACATCTCCCCATTGGGTCGCACTCGTTATCACTCCAGGCCCCGTGAATAGCACGTCTACCTTTGCTTTGGAGAATGGCGCCAGCAAGCAAAGCGGTACCAAGAACCAGCTCACACCTCTCGCGCAATCTGCGGGCAGCTCATGCCTGATCACGCCTCCCGAAGCACCATGTCCCGTCGCGCTTCCAGTCACTAAACCAGGCTTATATGCCACTGTTGTGCCAGTATATGAGAACTCGATCTGGGAGCCATTCGTGATCGCTTCGAGCAGGCGAAGGAAGGACACTTCATGCGGCGCGAGTCCTGGCGCGGTGTGTGACGAAGATCGTATTTGCGACACTCGAATGATCCTGCCTGTTAGTGTGGCTAGCACAAGGCGCTGAATCAGATACTTGGAGCCTGTGAACTTGAGCGCAGGTTGCACTGGCTCCGTTGCCATCTTGCTCGACGACTTGTAATGCGGAACCTTACTCGAGGATTTTACGCGCCCATGGTGCTGAGGTCGCCCCAAGCGATCTAATGAAGTGAGATGCGGGTTTGTAGCGCGGCCAAATTTTGGGTAGAGACTTTCTGCACCTTGCGCTCATCACGTGGCTTCGGCAGCGAGTTTTGGAGCTACTTGCCAACATGGGTACAGTACTAGCACGAGGCAGTAGTAGGTCGTCTTGCTGAACGCGCGACGTGATCGGCATAGTAGTCTGTAGGGCTGGTGGACGGCTCGACAAGTCCAGAAGGCTGAAGCAAAACCCCGTCAACTCCACTCTTGGTCATCAGGCGATTTCGACCGTTGGCGAGCCTGATGGTCATCATTTCAGTTTGCCAGCAGCTCGTTCCAGATACTTGGCAACTGGGTCACCTCCACGTGAAAGACTCGAAGAAGTTGAAAGATCGCTGGAGTCTCCCTTTCACCTCTCCTGCTGCTCCTAAACACAGGATGGTAACTATGAGACTGAACAGCACACCTGGCATCTCCTGCCTTCGCCACATCTGACCAGACTCTGAGTCCGCCTGCTTAGCATTTCCATCATAACAAACGACATCATAACAAACGAGACCCTCGATATTGAGGCATGTCATGCCACGCGACGACCCTGCCGATGCGATCCCGCGAGCAAGAACCCCAAATTCCATTCTCCAGCAATGAAGCTTTTGGCCCATAACGCCCGGTGATGCAAGTCGTGGTCTTCTCAATATGCTTGGGGTATCATGACGGCGAGCGATTACCAGCCGCCCTGCTGGCCTTGACCACCATTCGGCTGCTGCTGATAGCCGCCTTGTTGGTAGCCGCCTTGCGGGAAACCACCTATTGGCCCGGTCAGTCTGACGGTCCATGACAGCTGGGGTCTGGAAAAGAACAAACCTTGCTGGTATCCGCCACCACCTCCACCGCCGCCGCGCCAGTTGCTGCCGCCTCCAGAAAAGCCTGAGAAGGTCAGATTGTTTCGAAGAAGACTGAAGCGGTCAAGACCATACCTCCACCGCCATGGCCGCCCTGCTGGCCGCCATAACCTCCACCGTAGCCGCCACGGCCACCGCCGAATCCGCCTCCGCCGCCGTAGCCACCTGTCGCTGATGTCAGTCAAAGATTGGGACGGGTTGTTCCTCGGGCTCTTTACCACGACCTCCGCCGAAGCCGCCGCCCCCGCCGCTACCCGGAGCACGCTCCGAAGCCTTATCGACACGGATGGTGCGACCGTCAAATCTGGACTGTGGTCAGCCAGGAACGTGGGTCGATTATTGTATGGCAAGAACTGACTCGACGTTGTTCATGGCAGCAATCGCACTCTCGGCAGCGGCGTCATCAGCGAAGCGCACAAAGCCGAAACCGCGACTGCGACCGGTATCGCGATCCTTCACCACGACCTGTGGGCTGTCAGCTCCTTCGCGGCCGGTGGCGCAGGCCATGTCGCATTGCGATGCGACATGGTAGTGATGATGCTCACAGCCTCGTCGACCTGTCCGTACTCCTCGAACTTGGTGCGCAGAGTCTGGTCGTCGGTGTGCCATGCGAGGCCCCTGTTGTCTCCATCAGCCACGAGTGCATGCAATAAAGCGCCGCTACCTGCACACCCAATGAATAGTTTCGACATTTTTTTTCGGTCGTTCCAAGTCTCTCTACCTGAGGTAAGGACAGAATGGAGGCGCCTGCCGAAGTCTCGTATGTTTGAGCCGCACCGCGCTTGTCTGTGGGTTGGTGTCTTGGTAAGGCAGACGAGGAGTAGGTGTCGAGAGTTTGAGTAGTTTTGGAGCTAAGTGGATGACTGGATGACGTTTCAGGAAGGTTGTGATGAGGGCTCGAAGATCACATGCAGTCCCCGGTACTCTAGAGGTCAGACGACGGCCTCTCAAGGCTGAAGGGCCGGGGTAGGCACGTGGCAGGCGGCACTACCGAATTTCGAGGATCTCACGAGCAATCAGAAGCCAGGCAGCAAGACGGACGCATGCAGACGATCGTGATAGCGGCCAATCCAGGGTCTCCGAAGGCTATATAGAGCACCGCAAGGCGAGTGCACCGACAGGGCCGAAAGTCTCGCAAACGAGCTACCCTCGATAGTGTGTGAGAAAGGGAAACAATAAAATCTACGGGACCCCAATAAGAACGGCAGCAGCCTTGCTCCTCTCATCATGGGGCACGATGGTCAGCTATCATGGCGGCCATATGCGCCAAAAGCGCCAGCGGCCACATGCCCCTGCCAATGTCATCCATGGCTGCAACCACATCTCATCGAGTGGTCCGGCAGGTCAGTCAGGCTAAGGTCGGTTGCTCACTTGCGTGGAAGTGGAGTACCGGAGCGAGAGTGGACCAAACGCAGGCCAAAATCAAGGCGGCCGCATTCAAGCGGCCTGCATGTGCGAGCTAGCAGACAACTCTACCATGGCTCGGCGAATGATGTGCAGCACCCGCGCCTCCGTTTCCGCTCGCGCTGGATTTTTGCGCGCTGCTATTGGGGGTAGCCCTGCTTGTCGGAAGCGTAAGAGTGTCCCGTGTCCAGAAGTACATGCGACTTTGCTGCGGTTCGTCACAGCTAGCCGCAGGGATGGCGGGACTCGTCATTGGGTTGAGGAGGGGCGGCAGCTAGGGTCTATGCATAGCCGGAACAGCTTGGCCAGCAGCTCTTCATGCACGTCCACAATTGCTGGCAGCTCGCCTTGACCGAATTGTGTAGATGCCGCCTGCGATATGCCGAGGCTAGACGTCGCAGCGGAGGCAAGCTGCATGCGGCTTCAACCGAATGATGGTTGGGCGATGTGCTGGGATCATATTGGGCGCATCGACGTCCGGCACCATCTCCGTTTCGGCTGCAGCGGATTAGAGTTTAGTCCGAGCTTCTGGATTTGGCTGGGCTGGGCACGATTCGGCGCGTATCTGCCCTGCTAGGAAGGTTCGCTCGTTCGCCATGAACCGAAGTACAGCCTCATGGAACGGCACTGCATCTCTTCAGGCCCTTCTGTAGTGCTGATCATGTTATTTTATGAACCCCCTTTCTGCCTCTATAGCATCAAACGGCCACTTTCCAAACCCACACTGCTTCGTGCAGGAGCCTATCGACGTGCGTCGAAGTCGCAGTAGCGAAGCTATTCCCTGCTAGATCACACCAATAGTTGGTCGAAGGATCCCAGCCAATGCACTCGAATGGCACAAGTTCCGTCGTAACATAATAATAACAAACGACGACATATGTGGCGAGACGTCAAGCTACCTCGCTGAGCAACAAGAGGGTGAATGTAAACCAGAAAGCATCACACCGGCATAGAAACCAGTCGTGTAACGACCTCGGTATCAAACATGGCCCCTGTTGCCCGTATCGTCCAATCTTCTGAATGTGAGAGGTTTGATACGACAAGCATCACGCTCACCGCTCGTACGAACTTCTCTGAATACTTCGCAGGGCGGCAATATCCGGACAGGTACGCCAGTGTCTACGCGCGGCCATGGCCCATCGAGCCTCCACCCATGCCATGTCTTAGTTGACCCAATGAGGAGGTAATTGTCCGGTCGAGGTTTGACGGAGCGTGGCAGTCACGGCGCCGAGTCGATAGTTTCGCTAGAGACCTCAACCTAAGTGAAAGCCCCTCTACATCTCCATACACGTATCACCCGAGTGAGTCGTTGACCTGATGTGGATTAGTCAAGGAGCAGTTGGCAGGTGTGACGGACGGACCCCACTTGCGACCAATCGTGCCTGCCTACTTTCAAGGTTGTATTATGACTTGTCACTTCGCTGCACCGCCGCCAAGCGTTCCGATCTTCCTGACAGACCACTTATCTCGAAGGCGGCTACTACGGCTTAAATCGGCGACCGGCATCATTGAGTAGCCGTGCGCAACCGCATCGGCAGATTGAATCCTTTTGGAACATTCCCCCGTACAACTGCGCATGGTCACTGAGGCTACAAGACTAGTGCCCGCCGATGGATGTTCGCCAGTGGCTCGAGAACACAGCAGATCGGCAGCCTCCTGATGAATGCGAAACTGCTGGTATCTCGCACCTAGCCCAAGCACCCAGTAAGCCTGATCAAGCGCCTCGAAACTATCGCCGCAAACGGAAAAGACCATCGAGCGATAGCTCCTTCATCCAACCACGACGAACCATCCACGAGCCCATCCATGCAGGGGACAAGAGGCGTGAGCGCGGAGAACGTCACGCTACGGGCGTTATCTCAGCAAGGCAACATAGCTTGGACGGCTTACAGAGCTGCGGAAGTGCAGGGCGCTCACCGCATCAAGAAAATCGCACGTATGAAAAAAGGCCACGACACAAAACGAAGCCTGACCGCTATGATCCCAACGCCAAAGACCAGCGTAAGAAGCGCGAAGGCCGCAATGGGGCGAAGTCTAGATTGAAAGCTCGCAGGTCGCACCGCAGTGCTGATGGGATAAGGACTACCGGGCTTGTGCAAAGTTTCCAGATGAAGGACCGTCCCAAAAAGTCCAGACTTACGGTACGTGTAACGATGCTGGGAACAGGCCGGGATAGTTGACGCAAACGCAGCTCAAGCCGGATTTCCATGCGGGCATCTTCAAGCATGGGCGGGCTTCTGCTCAAGTGGCAGGTCGAGGGAACGGATGTAGGTTGCCTCATGAGTACGTAACACAGCAGTACTGACTGTGCAGAAGTGCCGGATCTTGTCTTCAACGAAATGCGATTCCTTCAACGACCCAGCGATCATCAAGACGAGATGCCTAAAGAGACTGACTCAGCGCACACCGCCAAGCAAGGTCGCAAGAGGCACGAAAACGAAGAAATATCTGCCTATTTTGCAAAGGCAGAGCCTCAAGTGACAGCCACAGCTAATGCGCCACGGGTTCAGGAGCTGAGTGATGATCGCCTGCTCCAGCCGACGGTTCGTCAGGCATCACGGAAAGATGCAGTCGAGCCTCCAGTGGACCTACCGGGGAAGCCATTTCTGGGCTATGGCAGTAGAAGTGCAGCCAGGGACAGTAATGCTACGGCACCCACTAACAACTCAGACTTGAGCTGGTCGGAGTCTGCGGTACTTCCTCCGAACCAGAAAGAGCGTAAATACAGCTCTGGCCGATCACCAGTTGTGGTTGAAGAGACTCAAGCTAATCATGGACGCAATCGAGCTATAGTGCAAGGTTCGCGGGAAGGGCTACCGTTGCATGACTGTACAATCGATGGGCACTCGAACGCCGCGGAGTTGACGGCTGAGAATGCTGCTTGGGTGCCGTCGCGCAGGGCAAATGGCCCGGCCGTCGTCGAGGTCTATCACACCATCGAAAGAACACCTTCATGGCATGACCGACCTGGAGATCTGATGAATGAGAAATCACAGCATGCGACGCAGCGGACCCAGCACTTGGCATCAACTGCTGTCCGTTCGAAGGGAGATCAGCAGCAGAGCTTCAACACCTCTGACATTCTCAACATCCGTCAGCCACCATCAACGAGGCACGGCAGAACTCCTTTAGTTGAACGATCACCCTACAACACCTCTACTGTGGATGACAAGGAGAACCGTGATCCTGAGAGCCTTTCACTAACGAGCAAGCTGCTGCAAAAGGTGCAGAGGGCAGTCATTGAAGCTACATCAGCGAATTTCAAAAGCGCCGGGCAGAATCGTCTATCAAGGACTACACGCAGCACTCGTGCGCAAGCACACCACCTTCGACCCCTCTCACCCGACGATCCCGATGTCTCGGCAAGATCTCATGCACAGCAAGAACGATCTACGTTACCACAGCGTGGACTACAGACTGCTAGCACCGTTAAGACAAGTCGAAGGCCAGCACCGATCGAGTCAGCACATTGTCGAGCGGCCAATAGTTTCCATCGCAGTATATTCGCGGGTGATTCACTACAACGTGGTCGCCCTGTAGATGAGGAAAATCTAGACGACCAGCCGGGCGAGCCGTCAATCGAATGGACAAGCCATTGTGCTCACGCCAGCACAAGACGACTCGAAGCTCTGGCTCGTGGACCTCCTAACAGCCGCGCGCCGGGATTGTATCAAGCTCAAGCAGAGCACACGAGCATCGCTCGACCGACGTCGCCTCGAAGGAGCAATAGCTTTGCATTTGATACAGATGCAATACCGTCGCAGCTCTCTGACTTTCGGGCCTTTGCTCGCACACCATCTATACGCGGGCTCTCCGCTGATAGAGAATTAGGAGATGAGCAGCAGCATGAGCCTCCTGAGTTTGGCCATCTGTCGGGGAGAGCGGCGGCCAATGATGAGTTTGCTGGCTTTTGGAAGCCACATCGTGTGTACTGATATTCTAATAACACTGACTCGTGTCGGACCGCATCAAGACTACTGGGCAAGCCGCGACAATGCCATCGTACTCAAACTACAGCTTCGCCTGCCCACCCTGCACCTGCCTCTTGTAACTCTGCAGGAAATCCCACCCCATCTCCGCAAACGGCTTCATCTGCACCGCGTAATCCTGGGCCTTGGCACTACTCGCCTGCCTTTGCGCGTATCTCGCCGCGATCCCCTGCATAATAATACTGCCCCTAAAAATACTGAATGCGTCCGCCCACGTCAATTCCTCCGGCAGCACCCTCCAACCCACAATCTCTTCATACCACTTTACGCACTCCTGTTTCGTCGGTAGGCCCGGCGTCGTGCCCGGTGTGAAGGCGGCGTTTGCGCGGCCGACGGATGCCGCTTTTGTGGATGTGGCCGACGTGAACGGCATGAAAAGGTTGCAGATGTCGGAGAGTGGGTGGCCCAGCGTCGCCATTTCCCAGTCGAGAATCCCTATCACGTGCGGCTCCGTGGGGTGGAAAACGAGGTTGTCGATCTTGTAGTCGCCGTGCACGAAGGTGTTGCGGTCTTGGGGCTGCGTTTGCGGCGTCGCGAAGAAAGACACCATGTCGTCGTAGTGCGGGATTTTGCCCACGGGGACTTTGGTGTCTTTATCCACCGCCTGGGCCTGCGCAGCCGAAATGGACGCGAAGGTTTTGAGCTGGCGATTGTAGAAGCCGCCGTGTCGACCGAATGTCTCCATGCCCACGCTCGAAGGGTCGACGCGGTGGAACTTGGCGAGCGTCGTCACCGCCGATCTCCACATCTGTGTTCTGTGCTCTGCGCTGACGTCCGGGAGGGCGGGGTCCTCGAAGATGCGGCCTTGCAGGAAGGACATGATGTAGAAGGGTGTCCCGATGATGGAGTCGTCTTCGCAGAGGCAGTAGGTTTTAGGGACGGGGACGTCGGTGTGCTCGAGGGCGTGGATGATCTTGTATTCGCGGTCGACTTGGTGGGCGGTTTTGGAGAGGAGCTTGCCGGGAGGTTTTTTGCGCATGACATATTTGGAGCCATTAGGGCTTGTGAGGAGGTAGGTCGGGTTGGATTGGCCGTAGCCAAACTGGAGGGTTTGTTAGGCACGATGGCGAGGTCTTGTGGTATGGAGGGTGGATGGGTGTTAAGGTACCTGCTTGACGTCCAATGGTGTTTTGATCTCTGGGACGGTCTGGTCGATGTATTGCTCCAGTTTCTTGATGTCTATGGGCTGTCTGATGGGACCTGCCATGGTTGCTGCGTCTCTCTGCTCCTCGCCAGGAGCCTACGGGATGTAATTACATGTTGTGGAGTTGAGGTGTACCGTTCATGCACAGTCGCGATGTTGGACGTCAGCCGAGGTACGAGCACGTCTCGACTGGCGATACCGAGTTACGGGTCAACGTTGGAGCGGAGGCGGCGCGGGCCTGCGTGTGCAGGTGCAGGTGGGAGTCGCGTCCCTTTTGGGAGGGTACAAAGTCTGAAGTATCCCCATCCTACCACTAACCGCACGCGCCCACGTTTTTCTATAAAGTATCGCGAACTTTGGGTAAATTTCGCTTCGTCAGTGAATGGTGATAATCAATAGAACATAGGAGAGGCACGTGATTGGTGAGCGATCGTGGAGCAATTGATAGCAGCGATGATGATCTGCTCGCGCCTGCAGGGATAGATTGGGTGTTTACGCTTGCCCGGAACCAATATCACAATACGACCGCCTTCCCAGACATATGCATGGGACTTTCTGGTAGCACCCGGGGATCGAAGTGAGATCGATTGAGATCCCACCACACCACGAATACATCCATTCCGACATTTGAGACGATATTGTTAAGCTCACCACCACTATGGCCCTCCAAACTCCAGGTCGCCAGCGAGGCTTGCAGCGTCCGTCTGGTCCCTATGGATCTGCGGAGAAGAGCGCCCTCAGTGCCAGCACTGCAACCGCGAGGAAAGCGAGTCTCCAGGCGTTGACTGGTTCTGGACCGCGCACACCTAGCAGCGCCAGCAAGATGGCGGAGGAGACGGATGTCGAGGTGGGCGATATGGTCAACGTGCCAGGAGACATGTATGGGTTGGTCAAATTCGTAGGGACAGTCCGAGGGAAAGCGGGCACGTTCTTGGGCGTCGAGCTGGATCCGGCGTTTGCGGCTCGCGGCAAGAACAGCGGAGACGTGGAAGGGTGAGCATGGCTGCAGAGTAGCTTCACGCCCGTGGCTGATCAGCGTCCAGGGCCTCCTACTTTACGGTCGACATCCCCGGCTCTGGCATCTTCCTGCCCATATCACGTGCGGAGAAGCGTCTCTCGCCCAACGGCGCATTCCCTGCGACGCCGTCACACACCACGAATGGCCACCACCTCAAGCAAGAGGGCGCTTATACGCCGCCGACCCCATCTCTGCCCGCCAAGTTCTCCAAGACTGTGGGCCCAGGCGCGAGACCTTCCAGTCCGCTGTTCAAGCCCAAGCGGCCTTCTCTGCCCAGGCCCGAGTCGCCATTTAGAAAGCAGCCTCCGAGTCTCGCGCCCACGCCAGCTAAGCAGATGTCGCAAAGCGTGCGTGGGGCCAGGCCGTCTGGGTTGGGGAGCTCCTCCATGTCGCCAAGTAAGACAAACCTCAAAGCCTCCGTCTCGCGACCATCCGCGTCACGACCATACTCGAGGACGGGCTCAAGGATAGGGACGCGAGGAGATGTTGATGAGGAGGATAGGACACCAGTGGGCCTGGCTTCCGCAAAAAATGGCCGCAACATGAGCACCAGCACCACGCAATCATTTTCACAGACGCTGCGCTCGCCGTCAAGGATTGGTAGCTCGGGCTCAGCAGACACTGAAGTCCAGCGCCTAAAGAAAGAGCTTGCGGAGAGGGACAAGAGGCTGGACGAGCAAGCTGCTAGTCTGGCGGAGATGGACGCAAGCGTCAAGGAGCTGTCAGCGCTGATACCTGCTGACGGCATGACACCCGGCGGGTCAAGGAAGATACTGGGCGAGCTCGGAGGCGACGACGATCACACTGCTGCACAATTGAGGCAAATGTTACGCGAGAAGAACGAGAAGATTAGCATGATGACACGCGAATTTGACAGTCACCGCGCCGATTTCCGGAGTACCTTGGACAGCCTGGAAATGGCTAGCACAGAGACTGAACGCGTCTATGAGGAGCAGAAGCGGGATCTGCTGGCACAGGTTGCACAGCTTCAGGACGAGAACGAGGAGCTCAGAATTGAGCTCGGCAATGGCGGAGGGAGCAAGGACGACTTGGAGGGTATCACTCGCCAGCTGAAACAGCTCGAAGAGCTCGTCGCAGAGCTCGAGGAGGGTCTTGAGGAGTCAAGACGCGGTGAAGCTGAAGCACGAGGAGAGGTGGAGTTCCTGCGCGGCGAGGTGGAAAGAGGTCGATCCGAGCTTAGGCGCGAAAGAGAAAAGGCCGCCGCGGCCATGGAAAAGAATGCCGGCGGGGGCAGTGGACGTCTCGCGAAAGAGCTCGAAGAGAAGGATGCCGAGATTGCAGGCTTGAAGGCTATCGTCCACAACCTGAGCGGCTTCAATTCGCCAACGACAAACGGCAGTAGTCACGACGCAGATACCGATGAGCTCGACCGCCTCAAAGCTGCGCTGGACGAGAGCCGGCTAGAGAAGGAAGACCTGGAGAGTCAGATCGAGACACTTCGTCGTGAAACGGCTACGACTAACGGTCACACGCGTAACGAGAGTGAGCGCACCGCGACTGCTGACCACAAACCCGAGCTGGGGAGGAATCGCAGCGGCACGGTCAAGGCGCCACCTCCACCTCACGTGAAGCACCGTCAGTCTGAGACTTCTACCAATGAAGACTCCTCGCAGTCGGAAGGCAACTACTGCGAGATGTGCGAATCACGCGAGCACGACACAGTCCAATGCAACAAGCTCCACGACAGCTCATCCGCCGCCAATGACGCGCCTGCCGTTCTCGAGCCCGCCTCCACGCCGGGCAAGGAGAATGAAGGGGATGGCAAAATGGCGACCAAGCAGACCGATGAGGACAAATGGTGCGCCTTGTGCGAAAAGGACGGCCATTTGGCGTACGACTGCCCCGAAGAGCAGTACTAGTCGCGGTGCTCAGCGCGGGCATCGTCATCGGCTTCTGCTGCGTCTTCCAATCTCGGACGCTGGAGTCTGCAAGGTAGTCTGAGAGGGCTGATGAAGAAAGGTCTTGTGGCTGCCAGTCCCTTCGATCGCAGACGTCTGGTAGTGGAGGTTCCGACCGTGAGGGTGGAGACTCCGGAGGGCCTGGAAGTGGATTGCGCTATGCCGCCGGATTTGAGGGTGGAGGAGAAGAGGTGGCGGGAGATGCGCCGGATGGCGAGGCAGCAGTTGGGGTATTCGATCGTGGGTCGGCTTAGGCGGAGGAGTGGGGAGGTTGAGAGCAATTGACGGGATGCTTTTTGGGCGCGGCTTGATTTGGCTTGCCAGCTGGCTGGCATTAGTGAGGTTGTTCGCTATACCCTACATGCTTCGGGAGAGGCGTGAGCGTCGGTTGGGTTTGCGCCGTATTGGTAATTGTAAGGCAAGCATGCCTAGGTGCCAGTGATTGTGACTATGTATATAATTGGGAAGAAGAGTCCAGTGTTAGCTCGGATGAAGAATACTCTGCCATCCGCGATACCGTGGATGATCTGAGAATCCATGGTTTCGTCGATTGTCCGCGCCGATTTGCTATGGTTGACCCGTGCACTATGGAGCATGACCTGACGTATGAACGACTCCCTTGGAAGGCAAGCGAGTAGCGAACTCCGAGCATTCGTGGATATTAGTCAAGTATTTTGGCTGGCCCACGACATTTATCCGTTACACTGATTATAGTGAATTCCATTTATTACGCAGACGTGGACTGCGGAGTATTCAAGGCGTGAGTACGCGTACTACTATGTAGCGTGTGTAATGTTCGTAGCGTTCGTAGTGTACGTAGTGTACGTAGTCTGCGTAGTGTACGTAGTGTACGTAGTCTGCGTAGTGTACGTATACTGCGTAGTCTGCGTACCTAGTGTGCGTGAAATGCGTAGTGTGCGTAGTGTGCGCGAAATACCGTCCTCTACCTGCTAGGGAGCTAGCAAGGCGGCCTACTAGTAGGTGTCCCAGGTCGAGCGGGGTTGAGGCTTCGTACCTATGTTTGTATTCTGAGTACTCCGTATAGGAGGATGCGGTAACTACCTACTAGGTGTTACTAGGTGAGTGCATACTGCAGAGTGATGTCGAGCTAGGGACTAAGCTAGCCCAGATAGGAAGTACCTGCTACACTACATGGTAGCCTTGCAGCAAAGAGACCAGAGCAAGTACATGTATCTAGGATCGAGAACCGAGTACACTAGCATCGTACCGTAAGTACACTACTTGGCAAGGCCGCGTAGTAGGATCCTGCGTTTCCATCGATATGACCGCTCATTCTATACATCGGCGCCAAGTCTGCCTCGAAAGTCATTTTTGCACAGAGTCTGCAGCAGTATTACGATCGGTCGATTTGCGAGGACTCTGTACACTCCTGGTTAAGGGGGCGTAGGCCATGAGAGGCTGCCCCGAGAGTGAGCCTAGCCTGTCTTGTCTCGAACTCCAAGGCGACGTGGCCGTGACGATCGGGGTCTTCGACGCGTGCCATTTCAATCGCTAGCGCGATCATAGATGTCGTTGTAGTGATACACTGGCCGGCCGTGCAATCGGGGCCTTACATTCTGCTACGGCTCCCCTCCCATCCTGCGCCTGAAACGCCGTGAGTCCTGGACCTGCAGCAGCTACCGCACGGCGGTCCTCGGCCTCCTCGCCACGGCCCATTGTCAAGCATGGACCTCGCCTTTTCAGCCTTTTCAGCTTGGGTATCGTGCTCGTGCATTCATCTTCTCCACGTCTGCATGCTTCGGTCTCCTCGCCCTGACATGCCTCTAATCTCTTGGTCGCCTGTCGTCCCCACCGATTCTGTCGAGCGCCTCCATCATGACGACCGAGTTGCCGCGGATCACGCACATGCCGAGACGGACTTTCTCGTTGTTGGGCTTAGACTCTGTCGCTTCGTCGAGGACGAGGTTGAGGAACACCTGGTGTCTGTGTCAGCACGAGATGCGTCCGTCGAGGAATTTGGTAGCCGCGGATCCTTACATCGTACCCTCGTAGTGTGCCCATGACTTTTCTTGAGCCGTTTAGTTGTACTTCGACGCGCTTGTCGAGGTACTGTAGGGACAATTGTTAGCTTTGAGCTTGACAGTCGCATCTCGCGGTGCGCGTTGAATGAAATTATACCTTCTTGAGTTCGGGCTGTGCTTGAGGCATTTTGATAGTTGGTTGTGAAGATGTGAATGTTGCGATCAAGTTGTCGCATCTGGGGCATCGGGAACAGAAATTGGCGCGAGTCATGACACGGCTAGTCCCGAGAAATATCCGATTCGACACAACCACCTCACTCTTGTAATCTGTCTCATGTAGGAACGACGCTTGTGCAACGACCCGTGATGATCACACAAGCAAGTGGGACTTCATGAATCTGATTGCTAGGCCACTGTGGCTGCATAATTAGGGTACTGGATTCACAATGGAAGCGCCCCTGTCATATGCTCACGAAATGGACGCATGTGCTAACGGCAAACAGCATTGCGTGCTGACAGTGACAGGTCCAGCAGAAGCCCGTCAATCGGTTCCGATACGTTGATCAGTACTTCAAGTCCGTGCTCACGTGCTAGCGCACGTGGCAATGCTTTCCCTCAGTTCATCTGGAGGTCGTCACGGTGTTGGCAGGTGGGCTAAGCGACGCGTTCGAGCTTCCGTTTGCTGCTGGATTGTGAGCCAGGGTTTTTCTCTTTGAGTCTCTTCACTGCCGGATGCTCTTCTCATTCTACTTCCCTCTACCCACTATCCAAGCCGAAGTTTCGGACCATTTGCGGAGCAAGTTACCCTGAAAATGAGTTGTACCTATCGTTCAGTGCTATCGTCTGAGAAGGCGTTAGGATTCCGCTACAAGAGAGGGATATCTCTTCAGCGCCCTGTTGATAAGCTTCTACCTCCTCCGGTCTTAGAAGTAGAGCAACAGGTTGATAGGATCAAGCATCGCTATGTCAAGGAGCAAGGACTTGGTGATAGAGATTTGGATAAAGACAAGGAGCTTGCAGCAGAGATCGAGAATTTGTTCCATGCTGTGGGCCCGCAGTTATGGCCTAATGATCGAACACCCGCTGTGGCGTCCTGGCTTGTCGATGCCGATGAAGACGACTTAGACGGGCACTACCCGCGGAACTTGTTCTACAACTCCGCGGCAGACAATGCGCTGTAAGTGTTTCACTCTGCCATCATCATACGGCGTTCGTCGCTAACTCTACCATAGCATGTCGACAAGGTTCCACGACATGGTCATCGCAAAGTGTCGTCGCTTCCGGGCGAACCAGCGAATCAAGACTCGGAAAAGTGGCGAGTTTGCGTGGAAGCAGAGATCAAATTGCAGCCACGACAGCGAAGCGCACTGCTTGTGCCATATCTGGGATTCTGATGGTCCGCCCTCAAGTCTCGAGACGGACAATGGTTCCGACGACCAGAGCATAAGGCCACCAATCAACATCGAGCGACGAGAGGGTACAGATGCTCCGGTACCATGCTCCTCCGATGAAGCATATTCTGAGCATGAGAAGCGTGACTCGTTGATCGTCCGGCTGGGCATTTCTGGCGAGCAGCAGCTTCTCTTGCAGGCGGAAATGGAACGCGCTGCAAGGCCCGAATACAGCGACAACAAGACCAAGACTGGCGTACCAGCAGCAATGCCGCCTCCGATCTCACAGTCAACGACGGTGGGTTCAAACGGGTGCCGATTGGTCCGTTCATCACGCCATTCTTATGAAGCGCTCCAGATGCTCAATTCCCAGGGCACCGAAGCCAACCAGATACCTGGCAAATTCTTGGCAGGAACTTCTGACGACACACCAAAACAGCAGCGGACTAAGTCTGGACCCGCTCCACGTGCCTGTCGCGGCTGCCGTAGAAGCAGAAGAGGTTGCGATCGCATGAAGCCTTGCAGCAGGTGTCGGGAAAGAGGTTGGGAATGTTCTTACAGTGATGAGATGACGTTCTCGCCAGAAGTGCTTCGGTCAGGAGCCATGGGAACTGCCATGAATGAAGATTGGGATGACTACATGACACCCGACTCAGCGCAGCAATACAGTGCGATCGACGATGCTACCTCTGCCGCGCGAGCTGACGCAAATGCTCCTGACATCCATGACAATCCGACTCAATCATGCATATCTTTCGACGGTACCATCTCAGCGTCGATGCCGCAGCAGCACCCCGCACCGACGGCTTATATGGGAGGTTTCAATGAGGTACCAGCTTCGAACGCCCCTACGGAAGACATGACGCCACAGTTGCCGGCCCGTTGCACGCTTATCACCGAGCATGTCAACAGCTCCAGTGTGACGAACAAGCGCAAGCGTAGCGATACAGCTGCAGCCTCAAGACCCGCAAGGGCTAGGACTCGTTCGCCTCAGCAGGAGCTGAAGGTTAAAATCGAATGCATTGAGATCTCCGATGATGACGAGCCGCTGGGTAAAATCGAATCAGAGGTGAACGAAGGTCCGGAAGTCGCGCAGAGCGTCATGCCCTCCGTCAATGACCACGCATGCGCCCAGGCCACACCATCGCTGCCAGGCCTTCCTACGCCTGCTCCCAGTCTTGCCCGTGTGCCACAAACGGGCATTGACGCTCCTCCGGCACCTGAGCGCCAAGCAGCGCAAAGTCTCGAGGATGACACTGAAGATGAAGCGGATCTTGAGCTCGAGCTCAGGGAGATTAGGCTTGAGCGGCGGCTCAGGAAAATGAAGGCAGCAAAACGACGAGCCGAGCAGGCGATAACAGCGGCCATATAAGCTCGGCCTGCTTCATTTGCAGAATCATATTGTGTCATCCTTCGGTGTTGTGACTAGATTCATGTCAACAAGCATATTTTCACTAGCTTCACATAGGTATACACAACGGTTCAGATAGCAAAGTGGACCTAGGTCTGACTCCTAATTTTCCCTGGACTATTCACTGCCCCTGATATTTTGGCCTAAGATCGATCGCCATGGACGCATCGCCACATAGCAGGCACGAGACCCATTTCATTGATCCTAACTTACCGCTATGCAACTGGCTAGTAGCTTTCTAGTTGGGAGATTCCGCTGCAACGACAGTACGTATCAATGTGTGTCGTGAAGAGCCTCGCAAGCGAGTGTCTGCCAGGGGACGGTGACTAGGAGGAACCCTCCTAGTCTCAAAAGTACTGTGTTGTGATGCGGAATACCGACACGTACGGAACTTTCCGTAATAGAAGCGGACGAGGGGATCTGCCCTACCAACCCTTCGATGCAAAGAAAGATGTGATAGGGGTCGACAAAGGTGGAAAAATGATAGTTGGCGTAGGGGCAGCTTTATTGGTGCTAGGGTCGGGTTCTAAAGGGCCCTTCATGCCTTGCTTAGTACATCAGTTGACTACCCCTACGCTTTTCACATCGCAGTAAGCATCGCAGTAAGCGATAGATGTCAGCTGATCGCAGAAATCACTAAGATGACTTTCAGGACTACGAACGAGCAGAAGAGGCATCAATAGCGTGCGTAAATTCCTGCTCTCTCACCTCCCTGCTCTGAGTACATTGTACAGTATAGTAGGGGGCTCTCCTGTTAGGTACCGGCCAATAGGAAAGATCTACTAGAAGCCGCTACTGCTCGATTGGCCCAGATAGGGGCAACTCAAGACATGTTACAAGAGCTCCTAGTCTCGTGCGGAGTTGGCGGGAGAAGAATATTCACCATCGGTTTGACTGCACAGCTGGATTGCTAGAGTTCTCAAATCAAAAAGTCTACTAATAAGCTCCTCCTTAGCGCTCCCTCTGCTCCTAGCCGCTATAGCCTCCACGACAAGCCTCTCACGTCTTGCAGCCGCCCAATCCGCTTGAAAATGACTCTCAATGGGAGGCAGCGGATTATTGATCGCGAACAGGCGCTGGGATTCAATTCAAGAATGGATTCTCTCGGACCACTTCAAGAAACCTTCCACTAAGATTGTAGGAGCTGGAAGATGCTATTCAGGATCTCGAGAAACACTATGTCGACAACCTTGACTTAAGTAAGGATGATCTCTACCTCAACGCGCGTCTAAGGCAAGAAATTGGGGAGCTACTTCGCGAGTTGGTCCGGGAATCTGACCTGACACCCGCAGCTTCATCATACGGAGGTGGCTAGCCGACGCCGAAGATGAGGTTCTCGATGGTAAATGTCCTCGAAATCTGGTCCACCGCCGAGAGGAGGACAGGGAATTGTGAGTCGTGTCGAATCATCATGAAACTAGTATTTGAAGCTGAGAAAGTTCCAGTATAGGGTCGACATTCTACAAGATGATCGTCGCGAAGCTGAATCGCCGCAGAGACAACAAGATGCAGAAAGGTTAAATGCAAAAGCCTGATGACTTTACAAGCCTTCGGCAACAGCCCTAAAGCGCAGGAATACAGACGCGGCAGAAGGTCTCAAGATCTTTAGTATGTGGGCTTCCCGCCCATATGGCCCAACAGCGTCGAGCTGAGTCATGATTTTGATGACAAGTTCGCGCTCCCTACGCGAGGACAATCAACCAGAGTCGACGACGGACAAAATGCAGACACTGATAAATTCACGCCAATCAACAGCGAAGCGGTCGTGACCACTGAAACCTTCACGAGCGGGACCATGCTACCGTCGGCGCAGACTTCGGCGCAGACTACTGCCCCTCCTCCTGTGACGGCACTTCGAGCGAGTACAGATACGAGGCTGTTCAGCGTTGAGCAGATGTGTTCGCCCAAGGCGTCTCAAGCAGAGCCTGGGGGTCGTGTCAACTACGAGGACGAAGACCTCTACAATAGTACACCACGTCCAGCTAGGCAAGACAACACTATACGCTTCACTAGTCCGTCTGAACCGGCTGTTGCAAGCTGCTCCGGCATTAATACAGCTCCGACTCGCCCCTTCTCATCCCTTAACGATGAACTCAGTCTAATAAGGACGCCGCCACCGGTGCCCGCTACGGTGGATGGGGGCGTCAAGGGGAATTATTGCGAGAGCAGTCATGCCGTTGATGATCAACGCACGTTGGGGACTAGGGGTCAGTCGCCCTGGGAAGAATCCATCAATCTGATTGATTCGTCGGGTGGTAGTCTGCAGAGCCTTGGTTTGGACGCTGATGGAGGCTCAGATATGTCGCAGCCATTTGCCGATCGATCACAAGACATACAAGGCAAGACGCTGCAGCATGAACTCTCACGGCAAACGTCACCCCTTGACGAGGCACCCAACTGTCAACAATCATCGAGCCCAACACCATCGGGCGCGTTGAGCACTGGCAGTAGGACAAACGACCAAGAAGCTGGCGAGGTCTCGCTATCACGTTCAGAGAGCTCAACGACTTCCCCGTGTCGTGATGAATTCTCAGGACAAGCCTCCTCCCTTGACCAGCCAACCAAGTGCCAACAATCAACGAGCATAGCACCATCGGGCGCGCTGAGCAGTGGCTGTATGACAAACGAACATGAAGCTGGCGAGACCTCACCATCACGTTTCGAGCGCTCAACGACCTCCTCGTGCCCCGAATACGGACCAGGCGATCAGCAAACTGCACGCGCTTCACGATGCCGGCCCGACTATTTGGGACCCGTTCTGAATTTTCAAAATGCTTCCTGTTATCAGCGACTCGTATGTAAAACAACATCACATTCAGAACCTACGCCTGCATTTCGCACCGGCCCTGCAACTAATGATAATCAAGCGGCACATGACGCCCTTCTGACAATAGTCCCCCCTGGCTCGTATGCGCCAAGTCCGGCGCTCAATCTGGCGGGATCTGTCAGGATGTCGCAACTGGAGCATCTGAATGCCGAGCAAGAAGTGCCACCTCTGGGCTCATCATTCATGAACGACAACTCAGCTCTCAGCTGCCGTTACTACGAAAGGCATAGCATCTCAAGGCCAGGTCCCAGAGATAGCCAACTCGGAGACAGAGAGCGCGCAGGAGTACAGACACATCAACCGTCGTCGCGAGAAAGCTCCAATGCCTCGCTTTGACCCACTACAGTTCAGAATAATAGAAGATCTTCAGCCTCACCTTGACGAGCCTGAAGCTGATCGACCCGACGACTTTGACCGCGGCGTGGCAGAAGCACGAAGAAAAGATGCTCACCGCCCAGGCAATAGGCCTGATGATGCACCCCTGGTAGACTCGCCTTCGCCAGGACGACTATACACCGAAAAAGAAGTCATGGCGCGGGTTGCTGCAGCCCGTCTCGAACGAGGGTCAGTTGAGCGCACGCTGGATAGCAACAGAGCAGAGAAGCGAAAACGTAGCATTTCTGTTGAAGACAGCGGCACACCGAGGCCTAGCAATCGATGTCTAAAGGTGGCAAGGCTAAAGTCTGGCAGTATTGATCTTGGTGATTCGAAGATCGAGGGTCTTGTACGACAGTCACGACGCCTTCCTGAGAGGATGTCGACTCCTTGCAGAGCTCTAGAAGCGCCACAGTCAGGATCAAGCACGGTTGCTAATCTGCAATTCTCTACTCAAATCGCATCGCAACGAGAGCTCACGATGCCTGCTTCTATTCCTAGCTGTATAAGAGATACACGACCACAGGTCGAAAGCAGCTCTACGACGGACGAGCATAGACAACCGGATGCAGTACCACAAGCCGCGGCCTGTTTTGAGGACGAAGACGACGAAGAGGATATCAAGCTCAAGCTCGAAGAGTCTCAGCTCAAGCAAGAGCAGAATCAGCTCAAGCAGAAGTTGCGGAAGATGGAGAAGGCGAGGCTGCGAGTTGAGCGGGCGAGCGGTGCGGTGAGACTGTCGTAGTCGTCGCATGATTTTGAAGGGCGACTGACAGCCCTGATACTGATGCGGTGATAAACTGATCGGAGCTTCTATAGCACAGTGCTGTCAATTACTGACATCGCTTTAGGATATATATTGTAATAAATCTCATTCTCAGCACGTACGGCGAGAGGGCACAGAGAACAGAGGATCCAGTCCGCGCCGAGATGCTTTCTCCTAAATGGATTATATGCCGGAGCTGCAGTGAGCGCAGTTGTAGAAGCAAAAATGCCAATGAGCGTTTGGTATACTCGATGTTGCCTGCATGCTGTTCGCCTGCCGGCCCCGTGCTGGGATTATACGAGGTTATGGATCTAGCTCCTGAACAGAGTGCATGTACTCCGCTCGGCTCCCTGACTACATTGTCGTGCTCAAAATATCGCAAGTCAGCCTGGATTATAGTGTGCGGATAGAGGGACACATCCGAGGTCTCCCGTGGTTTTCTTAGCAAGCAGAACTAGGTTAGCCAATCAAAATTCCAGTTACTTGGCTCGATCGAATGGATCATGGGTCTTATTGCAAGCCTCGGACAGATCAGTTGACCCGATAACTGCTCGGCCTAGGCACGTAGTGAACTCAATTAGCAATATGCTAGTACATGTATTGGCTAGGCACTACATTGTCTTACGTTCAGGCAGGTGAGCATAGGTATGCCTAGTTGCCAAGCTCATGTCAGGTTTCAAATAGAGATGTAGAAACATACTGTACTGGGGCTGTGTATCGATGACATATAAGTGCTCGCGTTGTCATTCTTCGACCGACTCCTTTACTATTGCAGACTGCTCGACTATTCGACATTCGTTAGCTCTACCATCTCCCTCTCGACAACGACGACCTGCGATCTTGCAAGGCACACCACGTGCATAATCGTGACACTATTCCACCTACGAAAATGCGTTTCGCCTCAGGGGTGTCCACGTTCTTCGCGCTAGTAGCCGTAGCATCAGCAGGGCACGACGGTGCTCCGTGTTCACCTGACAGAAGCGTAAGTAATAATGACCTCCGTGCTCTTACCTGCGACATAGCTGACGGTAGCGCAACAATAGTATTGTGACGATAATAACAACCAAGCGGTAGGTCCAGCAAAGCATTAGCTGCACAGGCACATACTCGGAGTATGCAAAAGCTGAAACATTGTTGCATCGGTGCAGATACTTTGCTACCAAGGCATCCAACACGTCAAGCAATGCAATGAGCACCACGTAGACGGCTGTGGGTGCCAGATCGATGCCCGAGGCTTGGCTTTATGTGTCCTTAAGCAAGATCCGACCTACGTGTGCCGTTAATGATGAGGGAAAGCTGTTCAGCCTCTAGTATTCCGGAAAATGCGGGGACTGTCCTGCGGTTCGCTGGTAGACCGGCGGATGCATTCGAATGCCAAAGCCCAGGGTACATCACGATCATTGCGGCGGCAACACTCAGGACTACCTCGATGGGCAGGACTTTCGCGAGATGTAAGAATGGTGGTCCGATATACAGTATGAGAGCCGAATATGATCCTGCAGATGATGTTTTGAGAAGGAGAGATTTCGTCAATATCATTCAGCGTTCGGCAAATCGACAGTTGATGGTGCTTCTCTTCCAGCCACTGTCAATCGGTGAGAGGCCTCTGCTAGGGGCAGCAGTTGGGAGCGCTCTTTTTGATCATGGTCAAGCGGCCGTTTCTTATTACATCTTCGACATTTGATATCTTGCCCATTAGGTAGGCGCATAGATCAATCAGATAACCGAGGATTTGGTCCGTTCTACAATCCTGTCAATGAGCTGTCGGCACCAACGCAAGACTTGACACCAGCCGACAATGACTTGATTATGGTTCCTTGCTATGGAGCGGTGCCGTATATGTGGTCAGAAATGCAGCGTTCTCAAGTCCGTATACAAAGGACTCACCCAAGCGGAGCGGAAGATAGAGCTCTGATTTGGCTATCAATCAACGGGAGCAGACCGGGCTCACTCAAAGATGCCTAGGAGAGGTAGAAGTGACAGGAGATCAAGATTAAGAGAAGAGCGTTTGGCAGATGCATGCCATATGGGTCGTGTCTTCGGAGTACGCAATGACATCGTCTTCATTGCAGCAATCGTGGCTCACTCTCACGGGGCTGACATTGTTTGCGAGCTTGAGAGCTGATCCGCCTGGATGTGTCCCGGTACTTCAGGTCCGCCCTCTCGGGGCCTGGGCTGGACGGGGCGATTCTGCTACTAACAGCCAAACACGCACGTGAGATGTCACTCCCTGATACTTGCAACGACCAAACGCCATCCAGAATGTCCATGTCTCGTTCAATTTAGCACTCGTAGCATAAGCGGTCTCCAGATCACGACATGATTTGAATTGCAAGGATCGACGATCTTTTCTCGGCGCTCCGTCTCTGCCTTGGGCATTCTCGACCCGAGTTCACCCACCCGCTCAAATACGCATCACTATCCATCTGACGCAGCGTTTCCACATCTGCGACCAACGAGCAGCTATGTTGTCACCCGGCGGCGAGCCTGTCTGGTGAAAAGGAGGCAGAGGAGGGCGAGGAGCATGGTGATGGTGGAGAGGTTGTGGAGTTGCGTGGTTGCTTGGATGGGAGTGGAATTGGATATTTGTCTTGGTGTCTACTCTCCTGCTCGATGGAAGTACAGGCTTTCATGGTACCAATCAAAGACCCCGTCATATGTTCTGCAGCCAAGAAAACAAGATATTGTTGACTTCCAGGTCCCCTTGACGTTGAAGTCCGATCGAGTTTGCCGAAACTTCGATTGGCGTTATAACACAGCCAGACGGCACACACCTGATAGGTGGTATAAGGACAGCGGTCTCCATGTTGACAGATGATGTGGTTTTTGCGCTCCGAGCAACCGGCAAGACAACTTATGTACCGACGGTGGGAGCTGGGCCCAATGGAGTCTGAGCCCAAGGCTGAGATAGGAGTGCCGCGATAGGAGTGCCGCGATATCCTCACGCTCATGCTCTTCGGACTGTAATGACGATAGTCATGTTGAACATTATTGACCATTGTTGACGATACGAAGACCCTCGATGCCGAAGGCTCTGCGACATACCGCTCTCCAAAATTGCTAGGAGCAGTCGTTACAGACCTGTCTGCAGCGTGAGTCTCTGACATACACCTAAGATCAACACCCGAGACGAACACCCAAGATCAACAACCCAAGATCAACATCTAGGACAAAAATCCAAGATCAACATCCAAGATCAACATCCAAGATCAACATCCAAGATCACCCGTACACAGTCCAGACCGTGACAAAAGACCGCTAGGCCAGAAAGTCGGCCCAGACCTCCAACCTATAAGTGCTTCCTCTTATGTGCACGGCACGAAAACGCCAGGTTTTATACCACCGGGACATGCGGCTGGACGCCCGCAAGTGCAACCAAAGACTAGGCCCTATTGTGTATCATCCTATCAGCATATGAATATAGCACAAGTAGGCTATTATAGATAACACGACCGCTGTAGGGAGGAGCAATGCTTTGGTAGGGTTGAAGGGAAGGACGAGCACGTACACCACCAGGACAATTGGCTTTACACATGCGTTCCCCAGCCGTAACAGAGGCCAGGAGCGAGATGAGTAGGAATATAGGCTTCATAGTAGATGTAGATGCTGAGGCGTGGATGCTTTGACGATGCGAATGTTTTGGTGGTCGGAGTCTCTTGGTCTTGCTTGTGATGGTAGCGTTACAGTAATAAGGCAGAAGCAGAGGCAGATGCAGAAGCCAGGGCAAGGAATGTACGTACTCTTATGTTATGGTCAGTGGCGGACCAGCGGATGAAACTTGGAGCTTTATGCAAGGTCGCTACGGTAGTCACAGCCAATGGAATCTTGACGATTGCGCAGCATATACCCAGCTTTGGCCGGTAGCAAGGGTAGGCCGTGACTTTCGTAGCGGCAAGCTACTAGGGTCACTGCTCAGACACTGTAGCTGCCTTCGTAACTTCCCAGTCTGGCCAATGGAACATGGCGCACCTTGTTGCTAAGGCGCTGTTGGACCGAACATACGTCCCACGAAATCTCCTTGATGTCGCCGACCGTGCAGTATCGCCATCTCCATTTCGTCCCGCTATATAACTACAGCACAACAGCAGATTGGAGAACACGCCTACGATGCACTACCTTACAAGTGACTCAGACCTGTTTGAAAAAAAATTCCGCCGTGTGAGAAGCAAAGGGACTGTAGGCTGAAGAAGTAAGCACTTGCACAACCCTCGGTGATCCGACGCCAAGGTGCTCGATCCTTGAGCTTGAAGATGAACGTTTTGAACAGGTGAGTCTAGACCATCAAACCTCGGAGGCTATGCAGATATATGATGATAAGCAGGATCTGCCTGAGCCCTTGAGACGCTGTACGATGGCGGAAATTGCGAGGATCAGCTTTAGGTGAGGCATAGCAGACACTTGCCCTTGGGAATCAGTTTAGATAAGTCTGTTTTCATTCACCCGTCGGATAGCACATCTGTTCGTCAGGCAATTGTCCCGGCCTGCTCACTTAGTCAAAGCATAGTACATAACCCTGACGCCAAGATATTCCAGAACAGGGGCGTGGTATGTGACGACGCCGGGTTGGACACAGCCTCCCTCACATACGTATGACCAAGACCCGCTTCAGGGCGCGACCTAGATTCTATTGCATTCCGAAATCCGAACTCCTCGGCCAAGGCTCCCTGTAATCTGCTTTCGGGACTCCGCGAATGACAAGGACGTGTACCTTTCCGTGTGCGCGAGGATTTGTTGGAGGTAGACCGTGGTAGTTCCGTGGAACAGCTGGTCACGGCGGCCAGTACGCCGCTGCGTTGAATGCTGCGATGCGTCGTCCTCGTCGGATATGGATTTGCAAACCGGGCAACCCGGGAGTTGAGAGACTGGTGAAGCTACATCAGCCTTTCGGGGGGTTTGGCGTGACCAGCCGCGTGATGAATTGCTGCCCGGCAACCGCGTAATCTTCCACGTCACAACGATAAGCAATTGCCGTCGGCGTATGCATTGTGATCGTGCTCATGCATTCCAGGCCTGCGGACAGCTAGAGAATCTCTGTGTCGGTCGAAGACCACCGCCGATACAACGCTTGAGGTCCGTCTTGAACATGATGATTACTGTAGTGACTCAGGGGACATACGGGTGTATTAGTGTGTCTCGGCCAAAGGTCAATGTCCGCACTTTTGTATTACACTGTTCGGCCTCGGCGCTCGAAGTTTTCCGCGTCGGAACAATTTGAGTAAGGATATAAAGCAAGAAAGCACCTCCATTCCCCACGTACGGCCAGAGGTCAATTAGAGAACAGAGGATCCCGTCCGCTCTCCTGTACTTAAGCTATGAACCGGTGGATTAGTACTACGGTGGGTGACCACGTGGGAATCCCCACTGCTGTACGTTTTGTCGTTTTGCACTCCGCGTAGATCAGGGCAAGAGCCGCGAGAGGCTGGCGATCCTACCTCCTACCCGCTGCCCAAGGCCCAGATCATGCCTATGTTGTTCAGGACGCAGCTTATTTCTGCGTCGAAGACTGACCAATGCACATCTTACAGAAGACCAAGATGTTAAACCTAGGTACGGAAGCCAGATGAGGTCTATCAAGATGCTGCTCTTACTCGATACAATTTCGAGGGGTAAGCTCCACGACGCGATAGCGCTAGTGTTGACGATACGTGAGTCGGACTGGTCACTTGAACTTGAGCCATAAGGTTAGCATACATGACATCTCGAGAGGCGGGCCTGTTAAGGTGCATGTGGATTTGTACTCGTGAAGCTGGAGAATGTGGACAGTCCAGATTAGGGCCATAGTCACGGACCATCCATAGTAGTTGCTAGTCTCTCTCGCACCTTTCTCTCGACAATGAACTTGGCCAACTAATAGAGCGGGCCAGCATCCAAGTTCGCCGGGACACTGACCTGAACACCAAGTCTCTATCGGGACCGGCGCCGCAACTCAATCGACATGAGCGAATCCAGGCCGAAATCTCTCATCTTCATGCGTGGATCGACCTCACCGTCTGAAATCATCATGAAATCGAAGATGCGCTTGCCAATCTCACGGGCGAGAATTAGCTTGCTCTATTCCAGTGACAATGTCCTGGGATCCTGGTTGGCCCGCGGGAGAAGGCTCTGTAAAGCATCCAAGTCCTCGGCCTTGTTCTACGTGCTTCCCTCCTGTATATTGTGGCAATGTCCCAGGCGTCGATCGAGCCGCCAAATTGTGTGTGATTGCTGCTATCATGCAGCTCGCTATCCGGCTGTATTCCCATGATGACCTGGCTTGCAGTGCATTTAGACGACGTCCATCGTTGCGCCAAGGACGTTGCTCGGTCGATGGGTTGAGGTTTGGCGAGCAAGATGCAAAGGTGCACACAATCCATGGTATCTGTCTCGCCGAGCCGAACTACGCTCATGGACAAGCCTATCCGCTTTGCGCGAGCATTTTCCGCGACGTATCCCACACCGTCGATCGGGCAGATATTCAAGACACCAGCAGGCAGTCCGAGGGAGTGTCGGTACCGGACGAAGGCCTCCAAGAAAGTATTGCCTGCTGCATAATTGGCCTATCCAGGCTGCTCGAAGACCGTGTTCACTGACGACGCCAATCGCTGCTGGAGTCCGACTGTGACTGGCACTATGGCGTACGCTTTCCCTGCTCACGATGACCTTGCCAATACGGTCCCGGTTTTGAAGACGACGAAAAGCTGATACCAATTGATTCGATGCAAATTCTGTCCGAGTCAAGGGACGAACCCGGTTCTCGCAACATAGCTGGATCAAATGTTGCAGGAGCCTGCGTTCGGCCGTCAGCTCGTATCTCGCCAAGCCACAGCGTCAGCTCGTCTAAAAATCTACTTGCCCGTCTGCACTGACTTCTCTTTGGAATACGCTAATGGATCCACGCCTGCATAATAAGCACGATTGCACCAGAATGGTGTCATGTCAAGCTGCCCTTTATTCTGCCGGTCGCGCTTACCAAGCTCCACCATGATATCCAACGATGCGCACATTCCCATGAAGCGTGTAGAAGATCTCCCGGAGGCTGCTCAATACGGCGTACACACCTTTGTCGTCAGTCCCGTCGAGGACTGCTCGGACAAATGAGGAGTCTCCGCGAGCTGTGCATACGGCTGTGCGGGATTCCATACTCGTCATGAATGAACTGGGCCTTCTCTGCACTGCCCACTGTGACATGGACCTCGGCTTCATATAGCTGGCAGATTTGTTGAATGGCAGCCTGTCCGACGCCTCCGTGTCGCGGGATGTATAAGAACCCTTTGTCCCTTCTACAGTCTCGCCACGTTCACAGGAGCGATCCAGAGGGTGACAAAATAGCGTGGAATTGTAGCAACCTATACAGAAGTTAAGTCTCGGAAATCCTGGTCGCCAGCTCGCCAGCGACAGACGCTCGAGGTCAAACACCCGTACGGTCCGAAGCTGACCACTCTGTCACCCGGGCGAAGGTGCTCGACGCTCAATCCAGTCCGTTTGACGATTCCCGCCACTTCAAAACCGAGCAGATGGCCGGGCGAGTCCGCGAATTGCACAACATCCAGCCGACGAAGCAAATCTGCGAAGTTCAACCTAACAGCCCGGACATCGATCTCGAACGCTCCGTCCACAGTTGTGTAATCTGGAGGTCAAGCGCTCAAGCCAAGGTGTTTTGGAGGCATCGGAGAGCACGCGCGAAATGCTGATCCTGTGCTCTAGACGACAATGCCTGAGTGACTGCGAGACAATGGTCGCGCAGAGTTGTTATGGTGCGTCGTCGTGTCGTACGCTGACTTCGACTCCCGAAAAGCCGGCCCGCCTGAGCTCTTCTTCCCATTGAGGTATGCTGAAGGATGGGTCCCATTCGCAATAAGTTTCAGTGCAGAGCCACCATGTCAGCATTTGTCCAAAGATGGGCGTGGCATATTTGGTCTCGCTACATAGCTCTGTGATGATGACCTGTCCATCCGACTTTAGCATATCATGCATATTCCGCAATGCTTCTGCCGGTATCGGGGTGGCGTGTACCACATTGCAGGCAATGACGAGGTCTCCCGAGTGCAGATCCAGCCCTTGAGATGCTGGATGCTGCATGATGTCGAAAATCTTGTATTCCACGTTGGCGGCAAAGCTAAAATGTTCTCGCGCTGCCGGAAAGAATCCAGACGAGATGTCGGTGGATGTTCACATCGAGTATACTGGAAGGTGGCCGCCGCTGTTGAGAGTGCGCAGTATACCATTCTCGTACCTCCTGTGCCGGCGCCCACTTCCAGAATGCGCAGGTTGGACTTTATGTATGCAAGCACCGTCAGGAATGGACTAAGATCGAATGCGATGTCCTTATCGGGACGTGTCAATAGCTGTCCCTCGGTGCGGCATTCGAGTGGGTTGACATCCCCAACGAAGATGGTTTTGGCATGCCAGACCATCAGGCGTCGGGGTTAGAATAGACGTGCCCGCGAGACAACAGATCAATAGGCATCGCCGCATCCTGTCTCCCACCTCGTGCCGCGCCGGACCTCCCGGCTCCTGGTGACCGCCGGCTTGCGATAGTGCGATGCCATCCGCCATGTCCCGCCTCTGGCTGGAAGTTCGAAGCGGGATGGCCCAAGAGGTAATAAAAGCTGACTGCGGCTGACAACACGTGACTCTGGGCTACACCCGCTATATCGTCCCCTGGTCACCACTCAAACTGCGACCACACCCTGCAAATCGACAAGACCAACTGTGCAGAGTTGTACATCGACGCGGTAGGTGCGTTGCAATCTGGACGCCACTGAGCTTTCTTCTGTACTAAGCTGTAGTCCACTTGGCCGATCATATTGATCTTCTTGACCCCGGGGTCAGGACTCTTCAAGTCACTCGATCAGCCAATCGATGAAGGATCCGAGGGACAGGAAGCCCCGGGGGCGAGTATCCGACGCAATGTCCTGCTTTCCTTACCTCGAGAGAACAGTGGTCCTTGTATTCCGTGGATCGCGAAGGCATGTTTCAGTGATGTCGGCCCGTTTTGCGGTGGCAGCGAGCATAAGAAGATATTCATCGCGCCCCCCTTTCGCCCCTCATTTTTGCCCATACAACCCCGATCGTCAACAGCCGACGCCGCGACACCCACCTGTATCTGTCCCCCCAGGTCACGAGAACAAATCGGTCTTCGGACTTGGCAACATAAGATCACCCCACGGCGACTCAACATGAAGTCCACGATAGCAATCACACTCCTCGCCTCCGCCCGATTGTCCTCCTCAGGCGCCATCAGCACCGGCGGCTGGGAGTGCCGCAAGGAGCAAGGGTGGATGGCCTACGGCGGGTGCTTCCCCTTTGGGGATGAAAATGTACCAGGTGTCATAATCTACGGATGTGATCCAAAAAGTTCGTGCAGGCACCCCAAGACTGCGTGCTTCCCTCCTGAGTCGATCGGATCGGGCGAGGAGTACGCTACCTGCGCTTAGCAGCCCGTGGCAATCAGAGACGATCGAGCTCACGCTCGTGAGTGCCCTTTCCAACTGGAATGGGGCGACCGTTGGAAGTGATGGTAGCAGCACGCTCGAAGCCTCTCAATCGCGCGAGCCCAGGACCATCGGCGTTGATGGAATGAACAGGAATACCCAATCGCCATTACGGAGAGGCATGGTCATGGTCGATTTGCATCGGGAATACGGGGGGATCCATTACCCAGAAGTTCATTTTGTTTAGGCTCATTCGCGTCACGAAGAAGAAATCTGCTGTAGCGTCTGTAATATCCAACTATCGTACGCTCGAGGCAAACACTCTGATATTGCGATACAAGGTCCTGAGCAATTTCTATCCTATTGTCAGTGACTGACATCTTCCGGGATAGGCACTTCCGCACGTAAGTTCAGGATGTGTCTATTCACCGAGCTGATCGTGCTCGCTTGATGCCTCCACCGCAGAGCCCCAGCTCACCAGGCGATCTGGTCTTTGCGCAAACGGGCTCCTCCACGAGTTCTGCCGATATTTCCTCGCCTCTAATTGACACGTCGGATAATGTGCCATTCCGGGTGTAGCAAGCCAAGGGTTGTCATTCGATATTCAGGGACGCGCTCTCATGTCACCCATTCGGACGAAGCGGAAATCTCCTCGTGTAGGGACAGTAGGGAAAATGGTGGCAGCACATGATAGACATAGACTTCTCGAGATTTTTCGCAGATCGAACGTACAGGCGTAGGCCATCAAGTCCGCTAGGTCTGAGGCAAGACGTAGCCAGCTCGAGTCGCTTCTGCATCAGCCTCCCGCTGTTCTTGATCTCGTCCTCACTACCCTCCCCGACCTCCCAGCCTTCATCCTCCACAATCACTCGCCAATGCGCCAACAGAAACTCACAAGTACCATCGTACTACTCAAACGTCCAGATTGAAAATACTTTAGCAAAGCTCCCACTCCTAGGTTCATTTCAAGGGTCGATGCTATCTCAGAAAACTGCCTCGCTAATGAGTGACTCGTTCCCTCCCGGATGGATCTCCACAGATGTCAGCACGGCTTGTCTAGTGCTCACAACTAGCATGTTCGACCCTCATGTTCAATCCTCGTCAGCTGAACATGTGACCCTGAAACTCCGGATGGGACCCCCATCCAGGCAATTGACATAGTCCTCGTAGCCGGAGATGTCACCGTTCCTGGGACCAGCGCAGTTCCGGGTTGGCCACGTGTAACCAGTGCAGTCAAACCCACCGGACCCCGTATTGTCGAATCGGTAGACACTGCCAGTACCTCCAGGGACATTGTAACATCCCGAGTCCGTGTCAGCCATTGGGTGTGTATCGAACGGGATCCCTCCGAGGCAGCGTCCAAGGCGGCGACAAGAGCCTTGGCATATGTTGAAATGGGGAGACTTGGCGAAGGCGGTGGCGGCGTCATAGGCCATGAGAATGGCAATAGTCAAGAGTAGTCTAGGCATCTTCTGTGCAAGGTAGTGAGTGTCTATATGAGCAGGAACTCGGATCTTCTTACGCTTTGTGATGGACTGCGTAGTCGGAAGCTTGAAGTCGATTGAGAGCCGACTTGTATTTTCAGCGTAGCTCGGTTGTTCTCCTCTCGATGTCGACAATGGTCACACGGGCAGCAGCTGGGAGGGTACGTACCTACATATATTCTGCCAGATAAGGACGAGGCGGACCCCGGAGAGGAGCCACCCCGGATCGCTGACCGACACCGAAAAGCTATCCCGAGTTTCGAACAAAAGCCGCAGCCAGTTGGATCTAGACGGTACAGACACAAGAAGGTGATGTCTCGGCTGGACTTGGCCAGTTTCATGTATGGTCAATCGAGCATGGTATGCCTCGATGCCAAGAAGAGATCAGAGTTGCCGTGCGGATGCGCGAGACCGGGCTTTCCCACCAACAAACTCGTACCAGCTCGTGTCACTTTCTCGCCTGCCCTTGCAATGAGGCCCTTGGCACGCACATAAAGATGTTATGAGGCCACCGTGCCCCGACGCTTCGCATCCCCGCTAGCTTCACACCAGCACCAGAAAGTGAGGTTACGCCGAGACACATTCGCGAGCATTGTACGTTGAGGACGACGACTAGCCTCTCCATTCCTGCGATACAGACCAACGACAAGTTGATCCTCATCCCTGACACATCCGACCAATCGACGTAAGTCCTGCCATCTGATACGCCGCTTCGACCATGTCCAGACTGACGAGACGATGGCGCAGAACATGCAGTTGCTCCTGACCGGCGCTCTCTTCGCCAGCTGCGCCACCGCTGCGTCTGTCTTTTTCTACTCAGGCGTATGTTACGAAAGAGGCAACTTCCTATCTTCGCTCCCGTTCAACCAATACCAAAGAGGCCTCGACACGGGTTGCAGAAGGATTGGCGGAAAAACCGCAAATTCCATCTTCTGGAATGATGTCAACTATGAAAAGGGACCTGTATGCACTGTTTATCTGTGGACCGATGTTAATTGCAAAGGGCCGTCGATAGACCAGATGAGGATCGATGATGGGGCTGGTTGCACGGACGGGGATCGAAAGGGCATAAATGCCGCGAAAGTTGTCTGCCCTCCTTGATCGAGTACATCAATACTCCACGTGCACGCTCCTTCGTCACGGCTTAAAGGAGGGCACGGGGGAGGGTAGGAACTCTTCGTGGGACTTGAGCGGTGGGATGGCCGGGATGATGGAGCCGGTGGAGCGCTGCATCTGGGGGAGATAGTACTGTTCGTCTTTTACCACGATAATCAAGTCCTGTTTCCGCGCGTCAGCGTAGATGGCTTTTCGCGGCCTGAGAGTCCGTGTCGCACCTGTAGGAACACTGGGTGTCGGTACGGTGTAGATGAGTCCGGTCTGTATGGCCTTCTCACCCCCACCATTGAGTCCCCGTCCAATCTGTCGGCAATCATCCTATGCTCGTCGAGCCGAACGCCGTCGGGATCGCCAGCGGAAATGTAGATACCTCTTAAGGTCGAGACCCCAGGCCTCGCAAGCATACGAAAGACCAGCCCTCCCATCGCCATCGAGCAGCCTCAATCCCGGTCCGGCGGACGGTGCACAATCTGCGCGGGCTCGACCACTGTAGCAGCCGCGCCGCACCATGACCTTGACCGTGTTAAGACGCTCGAGACATCGATATAGCATATCTGCCGGCAGAGATTGCTTGTAGCCGGACGAAAACTATCAACAGCAGGTACTTTGCGAATCGACTCCTCGACGGGGAAACATTCCGCCCCAGGGCAGCCCGCTACCGAGAGTGATCGATCCGGGCGTCGTTGGAAGCTCCTCAGCATCGTCCGATGAACAGCCATGTCTGCCTGTCGTCTCGGCGCTGAGCCGAAGTCCCCCTTGTGATACATGCAGTAAGTGCGCGAGACCCTTCTATTTCTAGACCTCAGCAGGCAGTAACCTTGGTGCACGAGTCCTTCTCGATCTATCCCATCCTACCGGTGTCTCTAGTGCGATTCTGAGGCTTGGTTACAATCCGATGAAGCGGCTAGTGGTCGCTCGATCGGATCTCCATCTACTGCGGATTTTCGCAGGCACCTTCGACGATATTGATGACGCTGTCGGAGCTAGCGGAGGATCCATTTGGTGAATACTGTACATATCGATGGTGTATATATAGCCACGGCAGAATTGCCAGCCCTGCGCGATCGACTGAAGACCGAGGAGGACCGGACGGGCGCGTAACCCCAAAGAGGGAGCTGGGTATACATATATGTGATGTATGCAGGAACGCATTTCATTTCTGCTCTCGGTAAAGCCGCCGCTCTTCGACTGAGGGCTCTGGATGCATCTCTGGAGTAGACAAGCCGGCAGAGCAGGCAGTAGATCATCATGTCCCGCCACACCAGACACATTCCGCGCTCCAGCTGTCACCACCACACCAAACTTCCCTCCCACCAGCCCCGGAAAAAGAAAACCTAAGCAATACTCCCAAAAGCCCTCTTCCTCCCGCCCCTCTCCAGTCCCTCCGCCACCTCCTCCCCAACTCCATCCCCAACAAACCCCCCACCCCCCACCAACCCCTCCCGAGCCTCCCGTCCCAAAACCTCCAACCCCGCCAAATTCGCCCCGACCACCCTCCTCTCCTCCTCCACCCACCCCTCATACGCCGCCAACACCCCCTCCAACACCCCCCTCCACAGCCCAGCCGACGCCACAATCTGCGGCATGTGCGCCTGCAGCAGGAAATAGGCGATGCGCCAGCTCAGCGCAGGGGCGGTGCGCTGGCGCAGGAAGAGAGAGAGGAAGGTGAAGAGGTTGGGGAGCGAGGAGAAGGGGAGGACGAGGAGGGCGTCGTTGAGGGCGGGTGAGGGGATCTTTTGCAGCGTGCGGAGGAGGTGTTGAGGGGCGGTGATGTTGCCGAGGGCGTGGAAGACGGGGTTGCGGGCGGGTGGGGCGAGGTTGGGGTTGCGGGATTTGTCGCGGGCGTATTGTTGCATGAGGTCGTGGTCGGCGGTGCTGAGGTCGAGGGCCTCTAGGATCTTTTCTCCGTGGGTGAGGGTGGTGATGGTTTGTTTGCCGGTGGCGGCTACTTCGTCGCCGTGGGCTTCTTCGTCTTCGCGGTGATCGCGATCGAGGTTCTGAGCGAGAGTGGCTTCGTACATCTCTTCCAGCTCTTTTTCTCGCTCTTCTTCCAGAAAGACCAGGTCATCGCCGACCTGCCAGACGCGTACTGACTTATCGTGTGATGCCGTCACGACCATCTCTCCTGTGCGTGAGATGGCCATGGCCCAAATCTCGCCATGATGTCCTTCAAGCTTCTGGATCTGCTCAAACTTGTCGCCATCCCAAGATTTGAGTAGGCCATCTTTCGAAGCAGAAAACAAAATGTGATTCTCCTCTCGCTCGACCGGATGCGGTATGAATCCCACAGCCATGACCGAGTCTCGGTGAGCGAAAAACGCCTTATGGCAATCACCAAAGTCCAAACCCCAAATCCGCACATTCTTATCTGCCGAGCAAGTCGCGATGAGCTTACCATCAGATGATATGCTGAGGTTCAAGACCGGAAGCTTGTGTCCATACAGCGTCAGAAACAGCTTCAAGCTATCTGTAAAGAAGATCTTGACGGTGTTGTCTAGAGTTGCAACAGCCAGCAGCCGATTGTCCGGGCTGAAGCACAAAGAGAGGATGTCGTCACAGAGCTTGAGCTGGCGAGTCTGAGTAAGCTTGAGTCGCTGCGTCGTTCGTCGCGTTCCAGGTATCTCCTCATCGACTATGTCGAATCGCCAGAACTTGGCCGATTTGTCTGCCGATCCCGTGACGACCGAGCGTCCATCAGGATGAACAGCAAGCGTCCAGATGGCTTGGCCTTCGTGCGCAGGGATACTTTCGATCAAGGTGCTGGTGCTAATGTCATACATTTCCAGATCTCCAGACTTGGTGCCCAGCAACACGATTCTGTCACCAGGCAGAAAAGCTGAGCACAGTGCCTGCCCGCATTCCAGCGTTCGTAGACACGACTGCGTTTTCAGATTCCAGATCTTGAGCTGGCCTGCTGATGCCGAAGCTAACATGCGGTCGTCGCTGGAGAGTGCGAGCGTGCGGATGTCGGTGCGATGGCCGGGTAGCTCAACTGCTAGCGAGCGATTGTACTCCGGAGCCGTATCCTTAGCAGCAGCCTTCTGTTGCGCGCGATATGACGTGAGAGTGTATGATTCAAGCTGATTATTCGTCGTGCCCACGAGGAGTTGCAGATTCTTGCTTGACCTACTGCCAGTATTCCATGCCGCTGACCGCACCTTGCCACCTGTCCGTACAATCACATACGGCACAAAAACATCTCCAACTTCAGGTACGCCGAGCTTGTCTTCACTCTCAGGAGGCGAAGTCTCGCCGGCAGCGGCCGCCTTTTCTCTGCGTCTTTTTCGCTTGCGCTGCATGTGGCGATGTACCTCGTCTGCTACCCGAATACGCCAGATCTCAAGAGCCTTCTCATTCCCATGGATCGCGATATAGTCCTGCTTGGGATGAAATTGAACTCCCACAGTGCGGTCTTTGCCCTGTCGGTTCAAGGTACCTCTGCTGACGAGAATATCGCTTTTCTTGCCGTCGTCACTGCTGCTACCAAGCTCGGCCAACGCATCCAGATCGATGTTCCAGACCTTCAGCTCGCCGTCGTTGCCAGCCGTGATACATCCCGCGCCATCAGGTGACATTCCAAGGGCCCAGCACTCGCCATTGGTCTGCGCCACGTGCGTCTCGACGCAATGCGGAGTCTCCAGGTCCCACAACTTGATCAGGGCATCTTTCGAGGTGGAGACCAGATACCTCTCGTCGACGTCCTTGTCCGTCACCTCGTCGCCGCCCAGCCGGGCCCGCGTCTTCAGCAGAGCGACTCCCGTGATCTGGTCCTTGTGTCCGCGCAACCTGAACTCGGCCCGTTCGCCCACCAGATCCCACACCACCAGATCCGTGTCCCTCGACCCGGACACCAACCGCACCCCCTCGAGATCGAACATCAACTGCGTCACGGCACTGCGATGTCCATCAAACCGCACGACGACTTGTCCCGTCAACTGATCCCAGATGCGAATGCTGCCGTCACTGTAGCCCGCCGCCAACACGTCTGGCTGGGCCGCGCATGGTGCCAAGCACGTGACTTGACTTCTGTTGTCCGAGTCGTGCCACCGCGACAGCAGTTCGCTCGTCTTGATGTCCCAGCACACCACGTCGTCGTTGGCCCCGACATATGCTCGACCCGCCCCGGTGGTGGCGGTGGTGGTGCGGGATGATGAAGCTGATGGTGGAGACGGAGTCCAGAGAATGTTGCAGGAAGCGGTGCAAACGGTGCCAAATGTGTGTGATGCTTCGTACCGGCGATAGGAGCGCACCATCGTTGCGACCGATTGACATGGACGTGTGCGGCATCTTGAACTTTTTGTGACATGCTCGGCGTTATCGGAGTTTAACCGCGGCCCGGCGCGTCACACATAAATTATGCAGTCTTCGTCTAGATTCTCACGATTGGTTTAAGCGTCTGCACGTATACAGTGGATGTACAGGCAACAGCTGGATATACTGATAGCACAGCATCTACTCAACCACCGCACTTCATCTACCCCTCAAACGGAAACCTCTCCCGCATCCCCTCCCCATACCACTGAAACAGCACCGGCGCCGGCATCAACACCACACTCAACCCCCCAAAAACAGACATGCCCAATCCATACCCCTAGCACATCAGATTAGTTTTGCTCGTACTCACCCATGAGAGATCAAAACTTACCAGCCTCTCAAACAACCCGCTCACGAACAACGGCACAACGCCACCCACCACACTCCTCAAGCTCGCCCCAGCCGCGACCGCCGATGCGGCCTGGCTCTCGAAAGCGTCGATGTAGTAGGTCTGACACGTGTTGAAGATCGAGACTTGTGCCGCGCCGAACAACAACGTCGCGGCCCAGGGGACGGGCCAAGGGTCGCCTTGGTCGACGGACCAGCCGAACCAGAAGAGGCTGATGGGGAGGGAGAGGGCGCCGATGTTGGCGAGTGGGAGTCTGTATTCGGGCTTACCGTGGTCGTCGTTCTTCTCTGAGTAGTATGTGTATACTTTGTCGATGTAAAGTACGGCGATTACGGCGGTGAGGATGAAGCCGATGCATGGCCCGGAGTAGAGGAGGCCGATTTGAGTGGTGCTGAAGTGGTAGGGCGTTGGATGTCGGGCGCTTCCTCCGGAGAAGATGGTGGCGTATTCGGAGTAGAGGCTGTACATCGTGGAGAAGATCAGGGCCTGATAGGTTGACATGGTGAGGACAATGGGCTGCGTGGTCAGTATGCGGAGTGCGCGTGTCGAGTTCTGGTTTGGCCATTAGTTTGAGGGCGAAGTATTCTCCTTCCTTGCGGATTGTATCTCACCTTCGCCATCCGTTTGAGCATCGGCTGATCAGGCACGCCATCAACCGTGTACTTCTTGTCTTTATTCTGCTTCTCCAGCTCCGTCTTCCGTTGCTGCAAAAGTATCACGGCATTAGTCTCGTACAGGAAGAAGTAGCACACCGTCGTCACAACCGCCGCAAGTACGAGCAAGACCCAGAAGATCCATCGCCATCCCAATGCGTCAGATATCAGTCCTCCAAGCAATGGACCCAGACTTGGTCCAAGCAGAGGTGCAACAAGGTAGAAACCCAGCACCATAGCGCGCTCGTGGGTCTCAAACATATCACTGATGGTCCCACCACCATTCGCAACGCCGACACTACCACAAAGCCCCGAGAACGTTCTGAAGACGACAAAGGTTGCCACATTCGGCGCCAGGGCAATTGGGATTTGCAGGACTGTGAATACTGCTAGATTCGTCAAAAACACTGGGCGTCGTCCAAAGGTCTCGGACATGGGCGCCAGGAATAGTGGACCGAGTCCTAGCATGATGACAAAGGTCGTCTGGCCTATTCCGACGATCTGGGTGGAGGTACCGAACGAATCTGCGATGGCCGATGCAGCGGGTGCGAAGATGGAGGAAGCCATCGGACAGACTAGGGCGAGGAAGAAGATTTGGAGGACGATGGCGTATTTCCAGAATTTGGGCCAGAGACGTGGATTCTCAGGGTCATCTTGTTCGAATTGCACGGCCTCTTCTTGTGGTCCATGGTCGACACTAGGGTGGTGCTGTAGCAGAAGTGGCCTCCTTTCGTCGTCTCGTCGGGGAGCCATGGGAGGTTCTCAGGTTCGGTACGCGTCAGTCTCGTGAGGCTTCATTTAAGACAATGGGTTTGAGGCAGAGGAGAAAGATCGCATTTGTAGTGGTCAAGAATGGCGATGGGAATATTGCAAACCTTGATACACTGCATTGAAGGAGTGCCGACACTGACGCCATTGCGGTTGGTATAACGGCGTCTTGAAAGCTTCTGCCTGGAGAGAGGACTGTAGGTACAGTAACAGTAGATATGCATGCCAACCACGTAGTAGCAAAGACTTCTGATTGTCAATAGTACATGTACTGCGCCTTATGGCTGAGGGGATGACCTGAGTTCCTTGGGCGTCGAGACTTATTATTGATACATGTACGACTGAAGAGCCAGCAGGTGGTGGGCTGTCGCGAAGAAGTGGGGCCGCAAGCATCCACCTGGTCGGGACAGTGCATGGCACGCATTACGCACAACTTCAGGCAGTTGCATCGAGGAGATTGATCCGACTATACCACTGTCAACACTCTCTACAGCAAAGCCGTCTCAGCGGAGAGCGTCACCGTCCACCAGCTCGTCCCACGCCTGCCTGAAGGCCACAATGCTCCTCCTCGACTACCAGAACGTGCTCATCGAGTCTCTCCTGAGAGACCGCTTTGCGCCTGAGTACGACACGCCGCATTCTCAAGACTGGCTCAGGCTAATAGCTACCCAGTTCCACCCCGACATCCATCGACCAAATAGTCTCCGACTTCGACAATGTCACCTTCCACATCTCGACCCCCACCGCCAAGACCCAGATCCTCATCTCGATCCAGATAAAGTGCTTCCCCGAGCTCGTCAAGTATGGCGCACAGCAGGTGCTTGAGCGGGAATATGGCCCATACATCACCCAGACCGAGTCCGGCTACGACTTCAGCGTCCTCATTGATCTGGAACAGCTACCGACGGCGCAGGAGGAGAGGGACGAGCTGGTCAGGCGCATCAGTCTGTTGAAGAGGAATGCTATGGCGGCACCATTCGAACAAGCATTCGATGAGTTTGCGAATCTGCAGGAACAGGCGAGAGGATACACCACGGAGTCTGCGCCTCAGGGCGTGCGGGAAGGTGGAGAGGTCAGGGCGATCCATTACAGAGAAGAGGAGGCCATCTACATCAAGGCCAGTCACGACCGAGTGACTGTCATTTTTTCGACTGTGTTTCGGGAAGAGACGGATCGGGTGTACGGCAAGGTCTTCTTACAGGAGTTCGTGGACGCCCGAAAGCGTGGAGTGCAGAACGCTCCCCAAGTGCTCTTCAGGAACGACCCGCCCTTAGAGCTGCAAGAACAGCCAGGTCTGCAGACGGGCACCAAAGGCGACGTGGGCTACATTACCTTTGGTGAGTCCCGTGACATTCCCTTGTCTGTCTCACGAACACCTCACTAATATAGCCGCAGTCCTCTTCCCGCGCCACCTCACCCCTCAACGACGAGAAGAAGTCATTAGCCACATCCAGACGTTCCGCGATTACTTCCACTACCACATCAAAGCCTCCAAGGCGTACATCCACTCGCGCATGCGGAGACGGACGGCGGATTTCTTACAGGTGCTGCGGAGAGCGAGGCCAGAGGAGCAGGAGGGCAAGGAGAGGAAGACGGCGAGTGGGAGGACGTTCCGGGTGCAGGGCTGATTTTGGTGGAGGAGAGGAACTACGGAATTCTGTGAAGATGGGGATAACATAGGCACGAGTGGATGGGCTATGTCATGGAGGTGAATGATGGAAAAATAGTCCTCCTCGCACGAGAATAGGGCATGTCCCGGGCCCGCGTTATCATGAGCCGGGACAGCTCGAGAGCCCAGACGGTGCATACTCTGACACTTGACGGAAAAGTCTATACACGATTTGACAGCAATTCAATGTTCCTATCACAGCGCATGGAGAAGTTTCGTCGGACAGATGACGAACGATCGATGATAGTCGATCGAGGTGGCCACCTTATTATTAGGGGATCAAGTGAGTAGCCTGTGCGTGTCCGACGTGACAAATGCGGAACGATCGAGGTGTCACGACCATGTGCGCGAGGCAAGGGCGAAACAACGACTAGTGGGTTAAGATACCTCTCGTCGTTCATCGGCGCCCGATGATGACGATAGGTACATGTGATTCGGGACAGAGGAAGATGCAGATGCAGATGCAGATGCAGATGCAGGTACGGGAGTTGTGGTGGTCGTGGTGGTCGTGGTGGTCGCACGGCATGATGCACGCGAGCGAGTGAGGTACGGTACCTTAGCCACCTGGACCTTGTCAGGTAAAAGGTGGATGTAGGTAGGTGTACAGAGTAGTTGTTAGGTATTTGAGCAATATGCATCCACAATCACTCGTGTCTCGATCCCTATAATCATAACCATCAACTCTATTTATGTGTGACATATGACAGTGATGGCTCCTTTCTTTGTTGATGATCCAGGTGTCGGCGCGAGCAAGGTGAGACCTGGTCGGGCGTGGCGCATGAGCATGGGATATCGTGGGAGGCCGCTTGGTCCTTCGTGAGATTCCCTCATCATGAGGGGTTGCACAGAGTCGATAGATCCGCAGCTTTCCTTATGCGTATGTACATACATGTAGGTACGGTGAGACGACGACTGCGCAACGTATACATGAGATTTGGTTATGATGATTGATTATTATTGATTATTACCTATTCGTATTGTTGATGATGATCAATTGATGGGGATGTACAATAGAGTATTGTCGCTGCTGGTTTAATTACGGCGGAACGCCACAAGGCCGAGTCGAGGATGGTGATTGGCTGCAGTCTGCGTAAGACGAAGAGCCGTTGTGTGCACGGCCCAGGCAGCGTCGAAGGCGGAAGCGAAGAAGGCTAAAAAGAGAGGACTGGTTGTACTGGTCCTGGGGAGTCTGGAAGGTAGCACAGTACTGGACCCCGTGCAACCAAGAACCACGACATTCCTGCATTCTCCTCCCACGCCCACGCCAACAACGGTCGCCCACACATCCATTCACTCCCTCACATCATTCACTCACTACTCACTCACTCTCTCCACACTCACTACAGTCATTCCTTTCCGCATCCTTTCTGCGCCACCACGACATCATCGTCATCACCACCATCTCCGTCTTCAAAGTCCCATACGGTAAGCTCTCGTAATAATAAAACATCCGCGCGGACGGCAGGGAAAGGGCAGATCGGCAGATTCCAAGCCGATCCAGCATAGTGCATCTGGGAGCTGGCAGTAATGGTATGTAGTTGCATATGATGCTTTGAGAGGGAGATTATTGGTATTCTGCTCGCTACCAGGGCATTGTTATCACCGTGCAGAGCCAGTCGTCGTGGGCGGAGGGTGACGGAGGATCAAGAGACCGGGCACGAGTGGAGGACATCGCAATAATAATACTCGAGAAACGGCGGCAAACGACGCACCCGAGACATTGCGCCCTGCGCCCGACGAGGCAACCCACCACATGCGATGAGGAGTCTGCTCTCGCAGCTCCTGGCAGTGGGCCCTGAGCTCGCCGCCTTCATCCTCACCGCGCCCATACTGTCGCGAAATGCATACGCCGCGGCCTCGTCGGCGCAGTCGGTCGCCTCGCCGAATCTGTCGCTCTCTTCGCTGGGACGCGTCGCGCTCGTCGGCGACTTTGACAGCGTCTCGCTGTACGACTACAAGGGACAGACCGAAGATGCGTTCAGCACGAATGGCAGTCAGGCGCTGCTCACGCGATATCCGGACGGGTCGCTCGAGTCCCTCGAGCAGTCGGACGCGTACATCATGAGCATGTGTCCATTCATGAGCAAAGATGGCACTTTCAACGGCATAATAGTCGGTGGTAACTTCACCAGCTTGGGTGGCGTGGAGTCGCAGGGCGTCGCTTTGTACAATCCGGATACGTCGAGGGTGCAGAACCTCACAGGCATCAGCGGCCAGGTGAATGCGGTCTACTGCGACAGCAGTTCAGGCGTCGTGTATGTCGGCGGCTCGTTCATCGCGGGCAATTCCACCAACGCCATGTCGTGGACCTCCGGATGGACTAACCTTCCGTTCGAGGGATTCAATGGGCCGGTCAACACCATCACCAAGAATTCGGCGGGGAATATCGTGTTTGGAGGGAGTTTCGATGGGCTGGGCAACACTACCACGCCCAACGAGCGTGACGCGCAGGTCATCAACATCGGATCTGGGAACATTACCTCTTCGGGTAGCACTAACACGTCGGGCTTCAGCGACCCGCGCAACATCATCTGCAAGACCGCTGCGCAGTCTGGGCCTGGCAATACTTGGCTCCTCGAGGACAACACACAGGGCTGGTGGGAAGGCGATTATGGTTTTGGCTTCAATCCGACGAAGCTACGCCTATACCAGACCCAGCAGCCCAATCGTGGCACGAAGACATGGTACTTTGAAAACCTGGACCAAGGCGGCATCCTCGAGTTCGAGTACCTCGACGCGGATGGTCGCAACCAGACGTGCTCAGAGGTTTGTCCACTTGCCCAAGGCAACTCCACATACCAGGACTTTCGCCTCTTGCCGCCAGTCGGTATGAACACCTTCAGGATTTACATCACGTCGTGGTATGGTGCAGGTGGCGGGTTGGATGGTCTCGAGATGTTTCAGGACGACATCTACTCCTTTGCCATCAACGCCTTCAACGAGCCCAAATGCGATGATGTGAGCACCGGGTCCAGTTCCACGGTGAGTCCGGCCACTGGGCTCTGGACGGAGCAGCCGCAAGGCGACGGGACATCGGCCTATCTTTCCGCTTCCCTGGACAGCTCATCGCAGCTCAGCTCCAACGTATCGGTGGTCTTCACTCCGAGTATCAGCCAGTCCGGTAACTACTCTGTCACCGTCTACACGCCGGGCTGCGAGCGCGACAACAGTTGCTCGACACGTGGTCAAGTAAACATCACCGGCTCCATGACCTCTGGAGGGTCGCCCGTGAGCGCGACCATCTACCAGACCAACTACTATGACAAATACGATCAAGTCTACTATGGCTACGTCGACGTCGACACGGACAACTTCAAGCCGAGCGTCACGCTCACGCCCCTTCCCAACCAGCACCTCCCCCTCACGGTCGTTGCACAGCGCGTAGGCTTTGAGCTCATCACTACTACTGGTGGTCTCAACGGCCTATACGAGTACAACCCGAACGAGGCTGTGGTGAGTACCGATTTCACGACTTCTGTCATCGATATGGCTGGCGCGAACCTTAGCACGGGCGCGACCATCAATGCGATTGCGCAGTCTGTGAACGCGCTCTACGTTGCTGGCAATTTCTCCGGCGACGGAATCTCCAATGTCATGGAGGTCGGCACTCGGGCGACCGCACTCGCGAATGGAGGCTTGAACGCGGACGTGGCCGCCATTTATGCAAACGGGAGCACCTTGTACTTTGCTGGGAACTTTACAAACACCGCAGACGATTCCGTCACGGGTCTGGAGAACATCGCCTCGTACGACACATCAGGCAAGAAGTGGTCGGCGCTCGGCGCGGGTGTCAATGGACCTGTATGCGAAATGGTGCCCCTCACCATCAACGTCACTGGCGATGGCGACTCGGAGGAATGTCTCACAATCACCGGCGATTTCACGTCCGTGAACAGCTTTGGTGGCAACGCGGCTTTCACTGCTCAAGGCTTTGCGATCTGGGTGCCAAGTCGCGAGAATTGGCTCAACAACATATCAAGAGCCGACGCCTCTGTCAACGGCAAACTCGACGCGTACACCACCGTGCCGGGCTCGTCGCCACTGTACGCTGGTCAGATCACTTCACAGGGGCTCGGTTACAGCGGCGCAGTCGAGCTTTCTGGCAACGGCGACCCGACTCTGGAAAGCATGGGTGTCAATATCCAGGCGGCCACTTCTTCCTCTTCTTCCAAGACCAAGCGTGCGATCTCTACGGGATATTCGGGTGTGTATGAGGGCACCTTCTACAACTCGAGCTCGCTCAGCCTGGCGGTCCTCGGCGGACACTTTGCGGCGAAAGCATCGAATGGCTCCACAGTCGAGAACCTGATTTTCGTGAACGACACGAGCACGCGCACCATTACAGGAGTCAGCGGACTTGACTCCGAGTCCACTTTCCTGGCAATGGACAGCTACGAGAGTTCGCTGTATGCTGGTGGCAGCGTCACAGGCACTGTGAACGGCAACAGCGTGAACGGCCTCATCGTGTACGATCTCGTTGGAGCGGATTTCGCCGCGACTCAGCCACCAGCTCTTGCCGGCACAAACGTCACCGTCAACGCGATCGCTGTCCAGCCAAACAACCCCAACGTCTACGTCGGCGGCTCCTTCGCTCTTGCTGGAAGCTTGTCCTGTGCGACTCTGTGCTACTACGACGCCTCGACCATGCAGTGGAATACACCCGGTGCTGGGCTCGATGGCACCATCACCAACATGGTCTGGTCGGCACAGAACACTCTCATCATCGCCGGGGACCTCACGGTCGACGGGGATGCCACGAAGATGGTCTCGTACGATGCGAAGAAGCAGGTGTTTACCGCGTACAGTGGTGCGAATACGCTTCCGGGTCCCATCACGGCTCTCACGCCCGCCAACAGCGACTACAATCAGTGGTGGGCGGCGGGCACAGCGACGTCAAACGGCTCCGCATACCTCTGCAAGTACAATGACGGGACATGGACAGCAGCGTCCGGCTTTGACGCCGGTACCGTCATTCGCGGCCTCCAGGTGCTGACTCTCACCTCAAACCACGACAACACAAACCTCGTGCGCGACGATGAAGTGCTGCTTGTCACCGGCGCCATCAACATCGCAGACTACGGCAACGCCTCCGCCGCACTATTCGACGGCACAGCTTTCACGCCTTTCGTGTTGACGAACAAGCAAGACGGCAGTGAAGGCAGCCTCAGCCGCATGTTCGTCTCCAACACATCCAACCTCATGAACAAAAACGGCCACCACGTCGCCGTCGGCCTCGTCGTCCTCATCAGCTTGGCCATCGCCCTCGGCCTGACCTTCCTCATCATCGTCGCCGGCATCTTCATCGAGCGCCACCGCCGCAGGAAAGAAGGCTACGTCCCCATGACCTCGCTGCGCATGGACCGAGGCAACAACCTCTCGCGCATCCCGCCCGAATCCCTCCTGAGCAATCTGGGCGAGAAGGATGGCGCGCCAAAGATTTAAGAACAAAAAACCAGCAATAAGTGTCTTCGGGTTCAAGCGACGTGTACAGCATGGACGATAAACAGTCCTTGACGGCCTTTTTTTCTGACGACGAATACGATCTGCAGAGGTTCTGCGGTGGGGCATGTGTGGTGAGGGGTTCTTTTGGTCCCTCGCAAGCAAGGTGTTTATGGCGAAAGACGCTCCCGGACGAGTTTTGGTCCGCTTGATTGTGACCAAGAAGCGAAAGATACCAGTGCTGATTTTTTCTTTCTTTCTCTTTTTAACCATAAAAGGTCTGTGAGACAGGCATGCTGCCGCGGGGTTGGGGAGGGGTGGCGAGCGTGCGATGTGTGGCTCGCTCGCTACTCACTCGCTTGTTTATGCCATTGCCGTTGTTTGGCATCAACGGATGCCCTTGTATAATGTGCAGTCGGCTAATGTATACAATACAACGGATGTGTGCTGTCAGCTACTTACCTGGGATGGTGTTGCTGATGGAATTTTGTGAACTCGAGCTTAGGCAGGGCGAGTGACCGATACGGGACCTAGCATCGATGTCCGGGGTGAGAGGGCTGGTGTCATGAATCGCCTGGGCTTCTGGCTGGACTGCACAGAGCAGGAAGCTGGACGACGTCTCTTCGTAGATATCAACAAGAATGGGTCAAGTCTGAACTGCTTTCAGATGCCGAAGGACTAGAACTACTCAGCTGACAGTACACTTGACCGGTAACCCACAAGGTCCCTTGCTCCCGCTCTCCTCGCGATGCTCTGGTGCACTTGTCGTCTGCTGTTGCTGCTGTCGACCAGCCGCAGTGCCATTCGCCGGTTTGGCCGCAGCTGTCTCAGTTGTTTGAGTCGCAGCGACAGCCGTCCCAACTGTATCTCCCTGCTCAGCCTTCACACTCTCTAGCTTGCCGGCGCCATCGAGTCACGCACCGAAAGAAACCTTGGACACAGTCTCGTAGAAGGCCTTGCCCTGGGCCGTGGCGACCTCGAGCTCCTTGGCGGATGGCTGGCGGGAACCATCGCCAGCCTGCAGCCCAAGTCAGTCATCACTCGAAGACATCAGTCGTCGCAGAGGCGGCTTACAGAGAACGTGCCAGCACCCCACGGCGAACCACCGTGGACCTCAGACAGATCGGCAAGGAGGTTGAACACGGTCTTGTACCCCAGAGGTACGTAGATCAAACCGTGGTGAGCCAGCGTGCTCATGGCTGCAATGGCCGTGCTCTCCTGGCCGCCGCCGAGGGTTCCGGTCGAGATGAACAGACCGGCGTACTTGCCCCAGAGGGCACCACTCTGCCAGAGACCCCCAGTGGAGTCCAAGAAGGCCTTCCATTGGGCCGGGTAGTTCCCGTAGCGAGTCGGGATGCCGAAGAGGAAGGCGTCGTACTGTGTGAGGGTCTGAGGGTCGTGGATGGTCGGGATGCTTGAGGAGCAATGGGCAGAGTGTCAGTATATGTCTCAGCCACCGAACACTCTCCTTCCCATCTCGACTGACCTGCTGTCCTTGGCGGGCGCGTGCATCTTGGTCAGGATGTCATCGGGGAGTGTCTCTGGGACCTGGTAGAGGTCGACGGAGCCACCAGCTTCACGGATGCCCTTGGCCTCGGCCTCGGCGAGAGTCTTGACATGGCCCCAGGTGGAGTACTATGGCGTCCAGTCAGCTCTCACCTCGGGTTTGATGGGTGACTGCAGCTAGATCGATGCCATCGAGAGGACAGGATGAGCTTACGAAGATGATGGCGATCTTGGGAGCCATTGGGACTGATATCGATGTGAGGTTGAGGATATCGCTATGAGATTGAGGACGGGAGAGCCTTTGTTACAGGTGTCTGGTGCGGGAGAAGAAGGATGATGAAGCAAGGGAGAAGTCACCTACCTATCTATCTATATATATGCCTCCTGCTGTACGCACTGACAGTCAACATTCTTTGGAGCTCTGGTGGAAGACCCCACCGCTCCCCAGCACGCTACTTCCCGATCGGGTGAATTTGTGTCCAATGCTACCTTTGAACCAATCACATGTCGCTTCGATCTTCGTCGGTGGTCTTCGAGCTTTGAAATCCTCTTCTGGTCACAATATCACAATATTAAATCTGCCGTTTAAGCGACGACTATCACACACAACCGGGTGTTGCCGGGCCATCGGACGACAACATTGGCGATCGACCAGCATCATCACAGTCTACAGAGCCTAGGGAGGTCCACACGGTGGCAGCAAGTTCGTCGGCGGGTGGCAGACTCCGCAGACGAGGACCTCGTGACGGCGATCTACCAGTGATAGGCTCCTTGCTGGCTGGCATTTTTGCCGTGTGGAGACAGACTAGCTGTGCAGTACCTGCATGTTGATGCGGCCATTGATCTAGTCCTGCAAAGCTCCGCGTGCGGCTCGCAAAGGCTTGTGTGAGCATCGCAGGTCGAGCTACCGCGCTCTAAATTCCCTCACATAGCCGGCCCTCCAACATGGCCGCTGATGGCGACGATGAAGATGATTACCTCTCCATCAGCTTTGCGGAGCCTGAACCGTCCAAGAAAGAAACGTCCCTGCAGCGTACAGCACGTCTGAAGAAAGAAGCCGCCGAGCGTGGCAAAGTGCAATCCAAAAAGGAGCGCGAGAAGCAGGCGAAGGAAGCGCGTGAGAAAGCCCTCGCCACTGAGCTGGATGCATCAAACAAAGGTGCCCAGATGATGGCTAAGATGGGCTTCAAAGGTGGCGCCCTAGGCAAGTCGGAAGACGCCAGGACGCAGCCTATCGAGCTGCTCATGAAGGATGATCGAGGCGGCATTGGCATGGATAGCGAGAAGAAGCGAAAGATTCGCGAAGCTGCTGAAGAATTAGAGGGACAGCAAAAGAAGCAGAAGGTTGACTTTGACGCATTTCGCGAGAGAAATAAGCATGCTGAAGTCGATATGAGAACCGAGGGGCAGATGTGGAGCGCGATGCGAACGCTGGAGGGGTTCGACACTGGCGACTTGAATGGCAAGGAGGACGGCACGTCAGGGAGTGATGAAGGTGGTGAGCAGAGGCAAGCGGCGAAGCAAAGCCCGGAGAGCAAGCCACTGCGCTCTGTCAATCTTCTCTGGCGCCCATTGGTGAAGCAGAGACTTGAGCGGGAGCGCAATCGCCGCATGCGTCATGATCTCGACCAGAGCTTGTCACGCAACACTGCATATGATGATCCGGATGTAGATGACGACGACAAGCTTGCACTGGGTACAGAAGTAGAAGAACTGGACGAAGAGGATCCGGAGCTGGATGATTATGAGAGCTTGACTACAGCCGAGCGACTTGAGAAGATCGTGAAGGAGTTGAGAGTCAAGTATCATTATTGCTTCTGGTGCAAGTTTCGCTATCCTGAGGCAAATATGGAAGGCTGTCCAGGCGAAAGCGAGGATGAGCATGGTTAAGTCTCGACCGGAGGGTATGGACTGGGTCGAATTGTGGGTACGCCATGCGATCTCATGCCTATCGCGTCATTCTGGCTGCACGGCCGGGCTCCGGGCAGTACCGCTCCATCGTCCGGCTCAGTTTGACCAAGAATGCATCCAATGGATATTCATGCGCCTCCTCACTCTCGTCCCTAATTTTAATAACTTTCTCCCGCAGACACTCCATGGACTGCCTCAAATTTGCCACATCAATGCTGACCTCGAGCCAACGCAGGTAATGATGCCGAACGGGTCTATCGTGCTCCAGCCCGTGCAGCACCGAGGCCTCCAACTGGACATTGAGGCTTGGATGGTTCCGCGCGAATGTCAAAGTGCGCCGCACATATGTCTTGAAAGACATGGTGAGCACACCCAAGCTATCATTGCCCATGGAAAGCACCACGCTCTTCAGTGCAGCTGCGTTTTTCTTGCCGATCCTCACAAGGAAAACTTTGATAGCGTGCTCCGGTGTGTAGCCATGCAACGACCGGTGGAACCTGAACGTGTTCAGTGTATACAGAAGCGGCGAGCATTCTTGGTTGATGGAGCGGCACGTCAAGAGCATGCCGACCCGTGAGATTCTTCTGCCCGGACGGTGTAAGCAGAAGTCGATGCGCTTCCTGTCTCTCACCAGCTGGTCTTGGTACTGGCCGCAAAAGCACCTCCTGCGCTGGACTGACAGGCAGTAACCAGCCGGCTCCGTCAAGACGTATCCGTAGATCTGGTTCCGGAGCTCGCCAGGAAGGTCCTGGAAACGGAATGTCGGTCTTGGCGGACCATGCGACCACGAGATACCCGTCGGTTTCCTGAAATGGAGCAGTCTTTGGACGGCCGAGACAGTCGCTTTGATTGGTCGTGACAACGAGACACCCATGGCGACGTTGTGTTCAGCAAACAAATCGTGTGTTGACGCATGCGCTTTGTGGCATATCTGGGAGTGCGAATATGATCATTTATACAGAACCTAAGAGATGCGCTGAGCGCTCCACAGTGGTGGGATCTGACAGCGGTGCTTAGTTTATGGCTTTGCCAATGGCAGCCTAGCTGAAGGAAAGCAACTCGCGTACTTAGGCTTAAAAGCGCACGCGGCTTTATCTTCGGAAATACAAGTCTTGCAATCAAGAGAGGATTTGACATCGATTTCGGTTGGCACCGAAGTCGAGCAACATCGCCATGGATGCTGCTCCTGCTCAATCGTCACTCTATAAGCTGCCAGCAGAGTTGCGCAATGCAATTTACGAGCACGCTTTCGACACAGTCGTTCGCACCACCTCTCATCCGCCCGCGCCTCGAATAGACCACGGACAGAACCCCGATGCCACGGCTGAGCTCCACAGAGCGAGAGCAGTCGAAAAGTTCGGGCTACACCGCGATGGGTCTGGCGGTGTCACCAAGACAGCAATTTGCCTTCTGGGTACCTGGCGCGCAATCAGGAAGGAGACATTGCAGCTATTCTTCCACACCGTGAAGATCGGCCTCCACTGTGACGAATATACGACTGGCATCGCAAGAGCACTGCTAGGTGGGTTACACCCGGATGCTCTCCCGGCAATCCGCACCCTCACCCTTGAACTGACTACCATATCAGCCGAGGACCCCGACGTTGAGGAAATCATCGCGACAGTGTCACGCCAAATTGACGGCCGCAAGGCCTGGCTCCCGAGTTTGCGAACCTTCCCGATCGGGGTCAATTATGCTGGCGTCCTGCGCTTGGAGGTGGACGCGTCTGACCTTGCGGCGTCGGCTGACAGGTGCCTGGAGTCGGTCAACGCGGCTTTCAGAGATAGGCGATCGGTTGTAGGCCGGTGGGATGATCGGTCGCGTTTTCAATGCTATTGTGCTCTTCTTCAGTTGAACCATATTGCGATTGAGGGGAGGAAGGGCGTGGTCGTCAGGCAGGATGGGCTCGGCGGGTACCCTTGAAGCAGTCATGACATGCCAGGGTTGTGTAACAGTCAGGGAGACACCAGGCTTGTGCAACAGTCATGGAGATGCCAGGCTTGTGGAACAGTATCTCAGATGAGATCGTGGGTGCTTTGAGCTGTCGCAGGGGTACACAGAGTCGTGATGAGGATGCGCGAGGTCTGGAGGCGGTAAAGAGCACGTCCCGGAATGTATCTCTGTTGGTGTAGCCGACAAGAATTGTTGTCGCTCACTCAAACCGATCCGCCGTGGCCATCATGATATCTCCCAGATGATCGACAGCAGCAAGCATTCGCACGTGCTGTCGACGCGGCGTTGACACGACAGCATGTGACGTGGCGCAAGCTCTGGTGGCCCGTGTGCTCTCTAGCTTGCTCAGATATAAAAAGCTCAATCCACTCTTCCTTCTCGACACTCGCCGACCACCTTCCACCTCTCGGTCACTCTGGCTTCTAGCCTTCAGTCAAGCCAGAGTACTACACACAGTCCATCATGGAAGCTCTCGCACAATCGCCATTCGGCAGTCTCGCTCCAGAGCTCAGGAACCATACCTATGAGATCGCCTTTCGACAGCACCATCGTTACCTCGTGGTCTGACAATGACCAACGGTTCGCTTTGGACCGCAACATATTCGGTGCCATCACGGAGACAGCGATCGGCATGCTCGGCACCTGCAAAGCTATCAGGAGCGAAGCTTTGAAGCTATTCTACAGCACCGTCAGAATCGAATGCAATTGCGTAGCCTGCGATCCAGAGACTGTATCCAAACTTGTCGAACAAATCTGCCATCCAAGCACTAAGTATTGATACTGGGACGTTGCGTCGCAGCCTCTTGGAAGTCAGAACCGCGCTCAGAGCGGTGTGGCGTCCGGGAAATGGCATCAAGGTCTTGCTCCCGCCATTGACGACTCTCAGCACGAAGGTCCAGCACGTCTGGTTTGATGAGGGCCATGGTGGCCGCAAGACCCAGCTCGACTTCGACGCATACGACATTGAATGCTCGACAGAGATGTGTATGGCGACGGTGGATAAGTTGGTCGAAGAGGAAGCCGATTGGGAAGATGATTTTTTCCAGACGGGACAGTCGATACTCAGCCCACTGAGGAAGGAGCTCTCACATCTACGAGCAAACGCTGTTTCAGGGACGTGTGAGGGAGAGAGCTCTTATCCTCACTGGCTGGACGCTTGAACTGAGTGGCAGGGGCATTGCCACACCGGCTTCTGACCTCCACTCAAGCCAACACATCCATCGACTCATCATGGACGCTCTTGCGCATTCGCCATTCGGCACGCTGCCGCCGAAACTCCGGACCGTTATCTACGAGGCCGCCTTCGACGTGACCATCGCGATCACCCAGCGCGAATAGGAGCGGTGTGAATCGCCGCACGCTACGCTGTACCGTGATGCGAATGGCCACACCACCACGGCGATGGGTCTTCTGGGGACGTGCAAAGTCATCAGGAGTGAGGCGCTGCATTTGGCCTTGTCTACCGTCAAGATCGAATTCGTCAAGTTCAGGATTCTCGCTACCCTGCCTTCGCTGCTCGAGCAGCTCAATCCCGTCGCTTTCTCTGACGTCAGGAAGCCGAGCCTCAATATAGGCGAGCATCGGGCTGATGTATTGTCGGAAATTGGAAAGTCACATTTGTGACTTTTTAACGTCGATAAAGCAAAGCAAGCAGGAACGCCTCCCGAATTTGCAGGATTTAGGAGTTAGGCTGCGCTGCACTAGTCACGATCCATTTGCAAGGAAGCTCGATGTCGATTTTAACGTCTTAGACATTGAAGGCTCGGCCGACAGGTGCCTCGCCTCGTTCGATGTTACGCTCAGAAGAGGTGAGCTGTGGAGGTGGACCCTCCGTGAGCTCGAGGAATTGAAGACACTTGTTCAAAGGGTGCGTGTGCGTGCCGAACACGTTAGACTGGCGGCTACCGCGTGGCTGAACCGGCTCGATGCGTATCATATAGCCCTATGGCCAACAGTAATAGAGAAGGGTCAGGCAAAGCGAGCAGTTGTCGCCGGAATGCTTTGAGATCAACGGCTGGTGTTGGGTTGCTGGTCGTCCATCTCGAGCTCGGTCTGATCCAGATCATGAGTATGTTTCAGCGGTCGAAGCTTATAGGCATCCAGACGATGTGATGCGAATAACAAGAATGGCACATAACGATACTTGCTAAATTGTGATGCTCTACAAGCTTTCTTATGCTCTCATCGATTGAAAAATCTGGACACCAATGCACCTCCCACATTCCGTGCCAGTGATGCCGAGTACAGCCCACTGCCCATGAGCCCGCTCGCCTGACTGAACTTATCGCACCTCGAGAAAGCCAGCGTATTCGTGATCGTGAGCACCAACGCGATGACTGCCACCACGTTAGCACTCCCGCTCTCCCCCATGCACCTCATGACAAGGACTCACCAACAAGCGTCAACCAAATGAACTCTAGCTTGACCAAAGCCAAGATCGCCAACGCAACCCACAGCGCGGGCTGCGCATACAACGCCAACCAAAAGAACCGCTTATCCGTCGCATTCACAATCTTGCCACCCGGCTCGTTGGGCTGCGGTGCGCTCTCAAACACCCAGTGGCCATCGCCTGTTTGCGAGTCGATCTCGTTCCACCAGCGCAGTCCGACGAGACGACGGCCGGCGATGTTCTTGAGGTAGTAGAAGTCGGCGGCCAGGAGCAGGATGGTGATGATGAAGATGAGGACGAAGTTGCTGGTGAAGAGGATGCCGAGGAGGTAGACGAGGAGGGAGGCTAGGGGATAATGTTAGTATATATGTGGGGGTGTGAAGGCAAGTTGGGGGGGATGGATACAAGCTCGAAAGGCCAGGAATGTGACGAGGGTGATGGGGTGGGCCGAGAGTCGCCAGTTGAGAGTCCCCGGGGTTGGATTGTCGATGTCTGCCATGGTGGTGGTCTGTTATTATGGCATTGAGTTGTAAGGTGCCGGGGCAAGCATGAGATTGGGGAACTTGGCTTCGCTTTCACATGCTGCAGTTAAAGGTGTCCTCGAAACGCGTCGCGGACGCGGCGCCGGATACTCCCGCCGTCTCCTCGGCTATAGCCAGACGGACGTCAACTCAAAGCAATGGCCTATGGCCGGGAATACCAACATGACCATTTGATCCGAGTCTCTTGTAGGCCCTTCGTATCTTGTAGGTACCTGCACGTTATCTCTCCAGAAAATGAGATTTTCCGTTCCGTTGTCCTAAACCGTTACACTCTCCTCTTCTCCCAGAAACAGCCACCATGGCGTCGGTGGCAGCCCAAGTCATCAGGCGGGCCCAACTATATGGTACGCTCAAACCCATGTCACTCCCCACTACCACCGACAGCACCGCTAACGACCCTCAGTGCCCGGCTCCTCTATGCGCTTTCTCGAGAAATCTCGCGGCATTCAAGCCCTCGACAGCGTCGCCTACGACCTGGAGGACTCCGTCACGCCCACCAAGAAACCCGAAGGCCGCAGAAACATCCTGGAGATCCTCAACCGCGACCGCGTCCCCGGCATCCGCGAACAAGCCGTCCGCATCAATTCCGTCGGCTCTGGCTTCGCCTTGGACGACTTGACCGAGATCCTCAAAGGCAAACACCTAGATTGCATTGTCGTCCCCAAAGTCGATGCGCCCTCAGACCTCCATTTCGTGACCGACGTGCTGAAGCAGGAACTACCGGAACGACACGCCGAGGGGTCCAAGAACCCCGTCAAGATCGTCGCGCTCGTCGAAAGCGCAAAGAGCGTGATGGACCTCGACAAGATCTGCAAAGCATCCCCCTACCTCAGCGGTCTCACCTTCGCGGCCGAGGACTTCGCGCTCGATCTCTCGATCATCCGGACGCCGGACCTGCACGAGTTCACCTATGCGCGATCGGCGATCGTGACGGCGGCGCGCGCGCATGATTTGCCGTCGACGCTGGATCTGGTGAGCACGACGTTCCGGGGTGAGGAGGGGCAGAAGTTTCTGAGGAGGGAGAGTGAGAATGGGAAGCGGTTTGGGTTCAATGGGAAACAGTGTATTCATCCCGATCAGGTGGGGACGGTGCAGGAGGTGTTTAGCCCGAGTCCTGAGGAGGCGGAGTGGGCTGTGAGGTGTTTGATTGCGGATGCGAAGGCGGATGCGCAGGGGAGAGGGTGAGTCTGAATCATCTCAACGTTGTGGATTTGTGTAATTGCTGACTTGAGTTGTTGTAGCGCATGGACGTTGGATGGCAAGATGATTGATGTGCCTGTTGTTGGTAAGGCGAGAGCGATCGTGGCCAAGGCTGAGGTCTGCGGGATCGATGTCAAGGGGCTGCGGGAGAAGTTTAAAGATGAGGAACCGCAGTAGTGTCGGATCAGGACCAGGTATTGTACATTGCCAATTGCCAACACTTACTCGCCTGTCCGCACCGTCTCGATGCCCTGCAACGTCTTTTGAACTCCATGTATTCTCTCTCCTCAACACCAAAATCGCTTTGAAGCTGTGCTGTCAGGAGCGAAACTCTCTCGCTATCGCAATAAGTTGGCTACTCTCATCCACATTACAACCACCAGCTGACACCAGCGCCAGTTCCGGTGTCCTGGATCCCCCGCCTGCCGCCTCCTCTCAATCCAGCTCAACAATAGCGCACAGACTTGCAACCGCCAGCGCAAGACTGCTGTCGAGACGTCTCTGCTCGGAGTAGCTTGCAGGTCCCGGTCAGGCCAATGGCATTGTTGCTCTTGTGCTTCGAGTCGGAGGCGCGAATCTGCTTGCCGCCGCTCGAGTCGAAGGCGGGAGCGATGGCGATGTTGGGGTTCTGGAAGGGCGAGCTCGTAGATAATGTTGCGGAGTACCGGCGGTAGCTTGCCGAATGGGGAGGTGGCAAGTGTATCCATGGTTGATGATGTGGTCTTGCTGTGTTGAAGGTGGGTGGTAAAAGGTGATGGGAGCCTTGCAAGGGAAATGTCAAGAGCTTTTTGGAATGAAAGTGGTGAGCTCAAAATGGCACACGCTCACCAATAGACTTTCTCGTTGACGAGTAAGGCACACTCGAGGGCCCTATTCACTCGTTCGTGTTCTTGCTGCGGAGCTCTCGAGGCACTCTACTCGTAAGCTCTCCTGCTTCGCTGCTGCCGTGTTTTCAGTGCTCCGACGTGGGTTGTTGATAAGATGGGATGTGAGAGTTGGAGGTAGAAGATTGAAGAGGTGCTATACTGGCAGAATGCAATCCCGACAATTCAGCTAGTGGCACTTCTCAAAGCAGAGTGTTCTGCTGATATGTTCTTACAGACTGACTACATGCAGAATTTCAAGGACATGCCTTCCGGCTTGGCTATGTGTATGTCATAAGCCTTGCCCGTCACTCCGCCCACCGGACTCACTAGCAACGAATCGGTCCGAGCGAGCCAAAGTATATCGCCCACTACACCTGGTCTCACAGCGCCTGGCCATTCAGACCATCAGGCTGCTGAAGTACTCGATCGCGTCAAGCATCATGTGCCGAACATCACGGTACGACTGCGATGGTGCAGCCATCTCCTGCTCATCTATCTCCTGCAGCTGCTTCGCTGCCTTTCTAGCCGAGCACGGCACGTCGAGCACGTCAATCCCCAGTTCTGCGCGCTTGGTTTCTTCCGCACAAACGCCCTGATAGAAGAGCGTGGCCCTGACTTGCATTGTCTCGATCGCCGACAGCCTCCATACTCGCAAGGCCCTGGCGAGGGCATTGACTGTTTTCGCGAAGAGGCACCGTAGTGTATACACTTCTCTGACCAGACTGACTTCAACCTCAATGACTAACTTGGCCAAGCACCGCAGCGCGACCGGGTTCCGGTCGAGCCCGTGCAAGAGGTGATCAAACGGCCAAATTTGGGCGCTCCCATCCTGGGTTCTATTGCACAATTTTATCGTGACGTTGTGGTAGAACAGCTCTAGCGTCTCGGCACGAAGGGCCTTGCACGTCGCGGTGAGGCCGATGGCGAGCGGGTCCTTGACGCTTTGGCGGCAGCAGCAGTGCTCGTGGCGTATGATGAGTCGACCTGTGCCGGAGTATGAAGGCGTTATGGAGATTACCGTGTCGAATGCGTACTTGTAGATGCAGTTTCGTAGCTCAGGAGGCAATCTGCCAAGGCGCGAGTTGGCGAAGATGTCCATGTATGTGCCAGCTCTTGGTCGAGGGCTGATCAAGTGTAATCTTGAAGTTGCAAGTCCATGCATTTGTGGCAAGAGCGGAGTGGCAAGTGGTGGTGGGGTGTGTGCGGTATAGTACCTTCCTCTTACATGTTCCACGTGCTTGAGTCTCTTATCGAGTCAAAACGTGAAAGCAGTCGAAGGCTGCTATCAGGTACCTTATGTAATAGGTATCTGTAAAGCTGGAACAAGGAAGATCGATCATATTGACTGCCCTTCGTTTCTAGCAGCCTCGCGATCCTGGATCGCCACCTACAAGAGTCCAGTCCTGGCTGAGAGAACCGTTACATGATGCTGCTCCAGCTCCGCTTGGCTGCTCATGACCTGGCCGCACCACTGTTGTTGCACGCCTTCTCGCCCTCCTTCCCAATGCTACAGGCAGCATTTCCCGAACCGCACGGCGTAGCTCCATCAACTAGGCGCGAGTTGTCCAAATTCATCTCCCTCATGCCATCAGTCAGCTCGGCAGCCGCATCACCCATGGAGTCGTGGACCGGCCACTTCTACGTCGCTGTGTCCTTCGTCGGCGAAGCAGAAGCAAAGCAGTCCAAAACCGCCCCACGCCCAAAAGCGGACCCGTGGTGCACCGAAGACGCCCGTGCAGCTGCAGAGATCTTCTCCACCAGCCAGTCCTTCGGCGCAACGGCCGGCAATTGCAGCAACATCATGAAGTAGTTCTCCAACTCAGCAGCCTGCCTCCGCTGCTCGCGCTCGTCTTGCCAGACCGTGTCCTTGTCACCCTGCACGTACACCATGGTCTCGGTATCGGCACTCGCTTCAGGCGCGAACCAGATGTCTGGACCATACCGCCCAATGAAGCTTTGTGCGAGATCATGAGCAATGGACGGCAGCTTCATCAAGTCGCCCTCGTACGGTAAGGTGCTCAAACGCATGAGCGCAAATGTGTGGCGGAGGGCTAGGTCCTTGAATTCGAGACGGAAGAAGTTTCCCGTCGTGCCTGCATGGATGCGGAGTGCAAGAAAAGTATCGTTGAGTAGATGCTCGAGATGCTTGCTGCATTCAGCCGGACCCTCTGGCTGGAACGGAAGAGAAAGCTGGCAAGCCTTGCTGTTGCTCTTGGATGCAAGATCGTGAAAAGTAGTGGCGGGCCAGCAGGCTGGTGAGGTGTTGTCCATTTTGCAGTTTTCCAGTATGGGGATGTCGATGAAGGCCGTTTTGGTTACCATGATGACGGCGAGCAGCAGACCAGATAGTAGATGGGAGGACAAATGATGCTTGCCGGATCCTGCACCAGACGTAGTGCTTGCGCCGAGAAAATGGTCTGAACTGCAGCGGCAGTATGAGAACTTGGAGACAAAAGGAAGGCGGCAAACGAGCGAACGATCGATGTGTTGTTCTACTTGACGGTGCCTCATGCAGTCCAAATTCATCAACGTGTAAGACAACACAACAGCACCAAAACAGCAGTTGGCCGATGTGGCCACATGGGAGCGGATACCTGCGTCAGGCGGCACATATTTGGCCACGCATGTCGACCACATGCTTTCCACATGGTCTTGAGATCACAAGGCAGCTGTACCAGCTCTGCGAGCGCGACGTCGTCTGTGTGCGTTCCCTGAGTCCCTTGCTAGTAGCCTTTGATCAAAGTATGCTGGCCGTCAAGATCTGGTATGAGCTTTTCTCATCGCGAGTGTTGAAATGCGAGATGTAGGTATCCGCCCTCTTTACACTGTGAGTAAGACATATGGCGGCATGCCTCGCTGCATTGCGGAAAGCTGTAGAGCCAAATCCGGTCTGATGAGCAAGTTTGCCATCGAGTTGTCGCGGCAGGACGGCGTCCATGAGTTCGTGCCAGCTTTATGTTCATTGGAGAATGTTTCACCATAAGCAAGTCTCCGTCCCGGCGCCGTCTTGCGGTTTAGTAGGCGCGCTGCAGCATTGTTGATGCCGGGCCCTGTGGTAATTCTGCACGCTAAATCTTTGCTTGTGATTTTGACCCATCTAAGTCAGGGCGATTGCAGTATGGAAGCAGCTCATCTTCTCGCGCTCACACTGCCGCTGTCTCACGCCCCTGCGCGTTCAACGCCATTGCTACGCTGATCACTATTCTTCTGAAAGACACGAGGATCATTTAAATGCTCTGCCGCCATAGTATCCAGATCCTTGTCCATAGACCAGACCAGCTGTAGGTGGTCCAGTCTTCGCAATGACCCTCGGGGTCGATGATGTACAGATACGTCGACTGAGCTAAATCATAGGATTTTCGAGCAAAGTCTCGTTCGGACTGACGTCAAGAGCGGTACAGTCGAGTGGGAGAAACTCGCCCTGGGATATTTTGCAAGACACAGCTGGCAAGAGTTCGAATATGACTTCGTGCTTCGCCTTTCGAGCACATAGCTGCAACTTCCCAGAACTGGCAATAGAGATAGCAAGCTGCCACATAATGATTGCTCCCCAGGGTACGGAAATCGTCGATCCCTACAAAATTAGCGCCTGGCCGCACCAAGGGGACGATGTGCTCGAGCAGGCTGCATTGGCAGTCGGGATTCACTGCCGGTGCTCGTCATGCGATATTTGCGTCGACCACTCCAGAGGCTGTTTCGCTTGAGCCATTGTGCGAGAAACAGGCAGATCAGTCATGCTAGCGAGTCGGCAACCGTAATTTCGCCCACAGAGAAGGATGAGTACCTCGGCATGCTACATCCTCTGGTCGTCGGCGCAGCGCTGCTCAGCCACGCAAGGAGCTGCTGAGCCGGTATCGTGTTCGATCCTGATTCCTGACCGCAGGATCGTTAAACTCCTCCCGCGTCGAAACAACAACGTGCCGTATGTCTGGACGCGGTTCCGTGTGGGGGACGTAGATGTCTGCCGTTGGGGTGACGACTGAGAAGTCTCTTATTGCAGCATTAGGTCGCTTTCATGTCTCACCATTGCTTGCCTCCAAACCCAGTACCGGTGATAACCCGTAGAGACCAAGCGAAGGGGTCCTCAAGTAATAATGCACATTTCATAGCAAGCGCCTAGACTATAGCATACTAGACTTGAACCAGATCATCTTCAGTGGTTCACTGTGTTTCCACCCACGCCTGCCCAAAACGCCAGCTCGAGCGCATCAGCGTTCTCTCAAGCAAAAGTGCAAAAGCGATCGTGTAACAGGTTTCCATCGGCATCGCTTCCGCCCGAGGCACACTCTCGTCATCAAAAGACACTCGATCTGGTGGTCGTAATCGCATATTGCACAATATCATATAGCGCTCTCAGACGCGGTCTGCATGCTGGCATCTCCCACCTCTGCCTCGTCTTTCGCAGCATTGCCAATCTTGTCGCCGTCGACCTTTTCGACAGGCGCCTCTGGAGGGTCCACAGCTGGAGCAGCGGCTTCTTCGCCTCTCTTCTCGGGCTTGTCCGCAGCCGCTGCGCTTTTCTCCTCGCTGACCTCCTCTTTCGCGCCCGCTTCAGCCTCAGCCTCTGAAGCAGCAGTCGCTGTCTTCGTCTCGCCATTTGCAGCAGGTGCGGCAGCAACAGGCTCCTCGCTTTTTTCCGGTGGCGCACTCTTGGGCTCGCTAGCAGAAGCTGGGGCCGTGTCGCCGTCGGCCTCCATCCTCTTGTTCCAGATTTCCAGCATAGTCGCGCTTCTTTGCTTGAAGTTGAATTGCTCCTCTCTCGGAATGGCAGCCAGCTTGACGATAGCCTTGAGCACCTTGTGGATCTTGGTAGTCCTGATGATAGATGGCTCCAGGTTCTCATACGACTCGAGCTGCGTGAAAAAGTCTGCCATGTTGGCCATCTCACTCTCCTGTGGCGCCTGGTCGCGAGACAAGAAGCCCTTCTGCAGCCTGTGACGCAAGTAGAGAACAGCTTTCTCGCGCTGTGCAAGCTTCTCAGCTTCGGTCATTTGAGGCTTGGCCTCCTCTTCATCCTCCTTGCTCGGTGCAGAGACCTTCTTTTTCGGCTTCGAGGTCGATTTCTTAGCAGATGCAGCAACTTCACCGTTGGGTGTCTTCGGCGCGTTAAGCTTAGTGACTTTCGGTGTCTTCTTTGGCTGCTTACCTTGGTTAGTACCAAATCTTGCACCAGGGGTTTACTGTGACTCACCTTAGCACCCTCAGCGTCACTTTCGGCCTCCTTCTTTCGCTTTTTGGACGACTTGGGCGGCTCAACGCCATCCTCCATCTCGATATCTTCATCAGCAACCTTGCTCTTTCTTGCCTTCTTCGGCTTCTTCTCTTTCGCCCCACCGTCTTCAGCCTGTGCCTCAGGACCCTCTGCAGCACGGCGCTCTGCGGCGGCCTTCGCCTCAGCGGCAGCTTTAGCCTCCAGTTCAGCGATCTCCTTGGCGATTTCCTGCTCTTCCTTCTGCCATGTTGAAAGCAGGCTCTTGTAGTGGTCGAGGTCGTGACTCTCAGAGGCGAGACGGTATGCGTCCTGTAGCGCCTTAGTCATCTTCGCCTTTGGCTTCTGCTTGCACTCGTCTGGGTCGAGGGGTGTCAAGGCTGTGTTGACCATCCATGAGCTGTCAAAAGCAGATCAGTATACGCATCGTGGAAAGCACAACAAGCCCATGGACAACTCACAACTCGTTGGTAGACAGGAACATGATTGGGAAGGTGCGCTCCTTCGCATTTTTTCCACCCTCCTTGAAGTCGTCGCGCAGTGAGCCGTCAGGCCTAGCAGTCGAGACGGGACGCGTGCCCAAGAGGCTTTCAGGCAGCATCTTCTCATCACAGATAATGGCAGGCCATGGCGGATATCCCTTCAGACGCGCCCAGTAGTGCTCACCTGGCTTACAGTCGAGGCGCAGGGTCACCATCGACTTCTTCTTGTTGAGCTTTTTGTTCTTGTGCTCGGGAATGCCGCCTGTCGACTTTCTCTTGCCGTTCTTGCTGCTGCCTGCTGGCGTACCGTCGGCTGGGGCAGCGGCGTCGGAGGGAGCCTCCGCTACTTCGGTCGCTTCCCCATTGGACGCGACCACCTCAGTCGTAGCCTGCTTGCCTGCCGTCTCTTCATCTTCCTTCGGGACGCTGGAGTCGCCGTCGACATCCATGGGCTCACTCGTGGTAGTGGGGTCAGTGCTGGGCTGCGGTGACGTTAGCGACGACGCGGTCACGCGGGACTTTGGTACTCGCACTCACAGCTGGCGCCTCTACAGGTGCGGTGGTAGCCTCCTCGTCGGCCATCGTGGTCGTGTTACGCGAGCGCGACTCGTCTCGTCGAGTGCGGCTTGAAATTGCGCCCCGTCGTGACGCGTGTTGGCTGGTACTGCTTGCTATCCACCGGCGTGTGATATCGCAGTGACGCGGATGCGCGGTGTCGACTAATGCAACATGTAGTTGTGATGGGTGTGGTGCGCGTGGTAGAGAGAATGATGGCGGTGGGTGGGTGTAAGTGTTGAGGAGAGGGAATGAACGAGAAGGCTTTTTTGACTGGCAAAGCCCGCACGGGCCAAGCGTGATGGATTCGGCCTGCCTTTCCTATCTTGCGCTTTCCACAACGCAATGCATTCCCGAAAACAGTCGGAGGAGCTCGTAGAGGTGCCACTGATTGCCATCGTATCTATTGCCTCGCACCGCTGCCTTCATTGAAAGCCTCTCGTCATGTTGCCATCTTGGCGGAGCTGAAGCCCAGCTGACGAGCGGAGCCTGATTGGCCAGTGCGCTTGCCCGCCCGATCCCGAGACGCCAGCATCATCACCCACAAACTGTAGCACAACTTTGCTAGCCCTGCGTCTGTTTGATGAGAGCTGTCTGCTCCATAATCGATCTCTCTCCATCATTGATCAGTCCGTCGCAAGTGGCATCCTGTGCGCGGCATTTCGCGACCGGAGTTGCTCCCTCGGTGTCGCAGAGCTCTCGAATTGCCGGCGAAGCTGTTCTGTCTCCCCGCCCACTTTTCGGCTGTTCCGTGGCATAGATCCGGACGTCGCGATCCCTCGTCGCGTGAATCATTTTTCTGGATAAGGTACGAATGTCTCTTTGTGCATTGAAAGGTCTGGCCCAGGTAATAGAAAGCGCTGAGAGACAAAGACAACGTTCTAGAAAGCCATGCCATGCCATCATATTAGCCATGGCAGCCATCAGTCCAAAGAAGGTAGTCCAGGCGAATCCTCCGACACGATTTCGAGCCTTCGTGCAAAGCTTGGCTTGTAAGGTATTGGACATTGTATTCGTGACCTCGCAGCCAGAAACCCTATCTTAGACGGGGTCGCATTACGAAACTGCGCGCACGGAGCTTTGCATGCCTTTCGCGAGCGGCGCGCTGGCGTCGAGCCAGTCTCTCTGATTCGACCAGTAGCTATAAGCTGCAGCTAATGTTGCTGGAACAGTAGCTGCAAGTCACAGTTGACCCATCTGTAAGACGGTGTTAGGCAACAGCGTCACAGCTGACGGGATATCGTGACATAATCGTGCTGCTGATAGGATTAGCCTCCATCCATGTTCGATTAGTAGTGCGCTTACCATCCTCGAACGCCTCAAAGTCAATTGTACGTAGCACTGAACGGCCATACACGGTGAATCCATTCTGTGCCAAGAGTAGCATTGCGAGTGTCTTGCAGGTCCACGTAATAATTGAGTGGCAGTTTCAACGAGACAATTGGATCCCCAAACCTGTAGATATCATAGGCCAGCAACCACCCAGCACGGCCTGAGCAAGTGGTAAACCTTCTCGATGAAGGCCTCCGAGCGATATTGACAAAGCACTGTTGCCTAGGTGTTGTTCGCAGTGCCCCGGAGCTCAATATGTGTCTGCCCGTGATCTCAACCTCGGCTGACCAATTTGCCCTGTCTTCCAGACTGATGCGATGGCATGGGTCCTACCACACGCAATATTTGCACCGAGACCCATGCAATATTCCTACTCTTGCTTGAACTAGTGCTCCAAATCCAAGCAGAGCTCGCTGTCCTGATCGAATCATGTAGATCGCCTAAATCCCCACTCTTTCACGCCATTCAATCTAGCAAGTCGGCGAATCCGCTACGCAACCTCCTCAGATCTCCCGGTGGCAGGTGATAGCATCGCAAAATCGTGTCCAGCGTCGTTGAGACTTTAAAGACAGCTGTATATTGCGACGAGGCCGCTCATGTCGCTTGGTTGCCGATCTGGTGACGTCCATCGTCCAGACTTGACAATCTAAATGTCCAGATGTCGCCAGAATCGTCTCCAGTCGTCATGAAGCCTAGCACAGGCAGTGATAGATGGACAGAATAGAAAGATGATCAAGCAGGTGTCATAGTTCAGGTTGGGCTGAGCCCAGGCGGTGTGCCGAAGTTCAGCCGCAGATTGCAGCCGAACCCTTGATGGAAGAGCGACTGTTGACAGGGAATCGTTTCAACATCACAGTGGACATCAAAACATCGTCTACCACCGGTTCAGCAAGCTCGTGAATGAATGAAAGGGAGTCACTCTGGTTGTCACCCGATGCGAACGCTTGCAGCCTTCGCGCATTGGTCTAAACAAGAAGTCATCACAATAGTGGTACAGTCTAAACGGCATTGTTTCCGTCTGATATTCTAGCCTTAAGCAGGTAACTCATGAAGGCAACTCGACGTGTGCTATTCACCGCAACGAACATAACTATGGCGCCGGTGGTAAGTAGCATGATGCGTCGCACCCTACTAAGACATCGACTCTCACTCACTTTCTACCTGTCAATATTAGTCCGTTGCCCTCTGTGGCAAAAGTGCCAGCATGGCCACATCCTTCACAGAGAACTTATTGCCCGAATATGACAGTATGTGGTGATCAACCTATCGACAGACAACAGCACATGTGCTTACGAATGAACCCATAGTCGTCCACCATTTCGACTCAGTGGCTTCAGCCCGTCAGGAACTACCCTCGCTGCTCCGTGGCGAAGCGGTCAAGCCTCAGTCCGGCGTGGGCAGTAATTTCCATGCAGGTCAGCCACGCATACCAAAGGCTATCGTCGTCGGCGCCGGTTTCTCAGAGGACGAGGTTGGCGAGTTGCGGAAGATTGAAGGCGCGAATACTCTGCCTTGGCTATATCCAGACACGGTCAGGAGTGTGGGCTCCATATTAAGTGGACCATTTCTCCTCAACAGTATTGCTTCGAGAGTCAAGTCTTGTTTACAGGCGAATGGCATTGTGGAGGGTCAGGAGGTGGAAGACGAGAAGAAAGGTAAAGTGTTGAAGTTTTGATGTATCAATCTTGCTACAACACGCATTTGGGGCAGCATTACCCAGGCATACATCTTTAGGTTTTGTCACATTCACAGACATGACATCTTCGTCCAACAGCTTATGTTGCCTCGGATCGAGTCTGCACAAGTCCATCTGCAAATGCTGTGGTCTGACGAGCTTGCATCCTTTTCGTCCGGGCTGGTGTAGCTGGCCTATCTCTGCGCTACCTGTAAGCATCTCGTCAACCACTGCGCATCCACAGTCAGCGCATGAGAGCTTCAACATACGCTGTCTTCTTGTGCTAGCTGCTTGACCTGGGTTGCGCGCAAAAGAATCACACCTGGAATCTCAGGCAACAGCGGATCACCCAAACATGGCAACCGCCACGATTACGAAGGGCATCGCTTCCGCAGCCAGTGCAATACAGGAAGACGACGATCGGGAGACATTGGAATATGACCAATATCAGCTGGAGCGAAGTGTCGTTCGCAAGGTTGATTGGTGGCTGCTTCCTTTGCTCTTTGTAACATACAACCTGAACTTCATGGACAAGACCATATTGTCTAGCGCAGCAGTATTCGGTCTCAAGAAGTCTACCGCAAGTCTCTACTTGAGTTTTCCAATCATATTCTCACTGACCTTTCCTCCTGGCAGCATTTGCACGGATCCCAATACTCCTGGGCTTCATCAGTTTTCTACTTCGGCTATCTGTTTTGGGAATATCCAACCTCAGTGCTGATCCAGCGCCTCCCAGTTGGCAAGTATGTTTCGGCCAATACGTTCGTCTGGGGCGCTTTCGTGACTCTGACGGCTGCGTGCAACAACTATGGCGGCCTGATCACGGTGCGCTTCCTTCTTGGGATCGCAGAGGCTACAATCTCGCCTGCGTTTTTGTATATCACATCGATGTGGTATACGCGCTCCGAATCACCGACCAGAGTCGGCATCTGGTTCGCAGGCAACTCACTAGGCGGCGTCATTACCAGTTTCCTTGCCTTTGGGCTGGGTCATGTAAGACAACCACTCGAACCTTGGCAGGGGATGTTCATTGTGCTTGGGACATTGACTTTCATGTGGGGACTTGTCTTGTTGGTCATGCTTCCAGATTCGATCGCAAATGCTCGCTTCCTCAACGACGAAGAGAAGAAAATTGCGAAACGCCGGGTCGTGCGCAGCGGCACAGGCAAAGTGCAGCACGCCTGGCAGCCGACGCAGGTGGTTGAGTGTCTAAAGGACCCAAAGACGATCTTGTTCTTCGTCATCTCGCTTCTGACACAGATACCGAACGGTGGAACGCAAAACTTCGGGAACTTGGTGTTGACGGGATTCGGCTTCACCTCCCTACAGTCCACACTCGTAACTTTACCAGCATCCTTCATCTCAATCATCACCATAATGGGCACTGGCCGCGCAGCAGGCCATTGGCGTGGTATTACACTGTACCTCATATGCGCCGTAGTGCTGTGCCCAATCGCCGGCGCTGCGATCATCTATAGCGACCGGACATCGCAGGGTGTCAAGCTATTCGGGTACTACCTACTTGCCACCGGAAGTGCGGCGTTGCCCCTTTCGATGTCGCTGGTTGGCGTCAACTACAAGGGTTCGACGAAGAAGATGACGATGACAGCTCTGCTTTTCTTGGTGAGTCGTGGATGTGGTGGTGTGGAACGCATCAAGCTGACGCCTGGTGACGACAGGCATACTGTGCCGGCAACATTGCTGGACCGCAGCTTTTCAAGACAAGTGAAGCACCCCACTATGAAACTGCATTTAGAGCGATCATGACCTGTTATGCGTTGGTGGTGGTCGTTGCGATGGCGCTCAGAGTCTACTTTGTGCATGAGAATCGACGGCGGGATCGTGCACGAGACGTAGCCATGCGAGAAGTTGCAGAGCCCACGGACTGGAGCACGCCCGAGTTTCGCTATCGGATGTAACAGTCAGTCCTTTTGATCTCAAGGACATGGGTCGCGGCTGCGCATTGCCAACGCAGCAGCGTGGACCTCCTTAGGGTTAGTGTTTGGGTAAGCAGATTTAACCGACATCAGCACCGTAATCCACCCAAATGGGAGTAAACAAGACAGCGATTGCTCGAGGGTAAGCAGAGTCGGACTGTGATTGAGACCCCATCTAGGGGCCGTACCTACTCGTCACGAGATCCGACATAGTTGAGGGTACGATGGACGGTGGCGTGCACTTGAGGTCACCTTCTCCTGCGCCCATCGCATTCTATGACTGTGCATGTCCACCGCGACGTTCCGGTCGCATGACTGATTGCTTCACGACGGATAACCCCTCGACACCGTGGCTTCGTTCAAGTGGACGCCATGACCAGGAGGGAAAAACCGGCATTTTGCTCACGTCACAAGTCGGCATGCTTGGCGCGTTTCATTGCCCTTCCATTGCGCCGCTGACAGTCTTGAGCCTTTTCCCTAGCTTCATGTCTATCTTACCTGACACCGAGCATGCCCTCCCAGATCAGAACTGCGCTTGCTACACTGCCCGTTCGTGTAAGCGGTCACGGTCACAAGGGGCAGCGTAGACCCGAGGCACGGCAAAGCGTACGTGCCGATACATGTATTGGAAACATCCTTCTTCAATGCCGAGCGATGCTCAAACAACTGATGAAAGAAGCCTCACAAGGAAGGAGCAATCAAAAATTTCGCCGCTGAGGCCCCCGAAGGAGACTCATACCTTTCCCATGCCGCGCTGTGCAATGCAGATGGTTAAGGCAGAAGCAAGGTATTCATGAGCACCCGCTTCGCAACAAGGTCTGGAGACAGTTAGCAAAGTGGTTGTTGAAAATGTAGGGGACGATTTGGGGAATTCTTACAAGTATGTCAGAAAGAAGAACTTCGTTCGGGTCTGAACTGTGGAAATGCTTAGGCTTGCGAATCGCGCTAATTAGAAGTGCCGGAGTCGGCCCAACTTGTGCCAAGCCCGACTTTCCTCACTCCAGCTGCACTGCACGGCCGTGTCTTGGATCCTGCCGCTAGCGCCATCGCACATGCGCCAATGACGTCGCAAGAACTCAAGTTGGCAGGGACGTACTCCGTAGTGGCAGTCGTCTGTCGTTCGTGAATGCTACACGCTGTGCTGCAGCGAGCAGCAAACTTACAACATAATGCCTAGAAATATCACCAGTCGGTCACGGTGACCCGAATCAGCATGTTGGTAGGCAACTCTCTTCCAGAATATGTCTTCATCCGGACCGCCATCCTTTTCTTACGCCTCATTGCTCCCCTGAGCCTCTTGTATACCGCATACCTCATCATCCCGCCAATTCATTGGAGCTCTTCAGACTGGCCACGACTGCCACAGCCATTCGAAATCTACGCTCTAGCAGAGGCCGCTTTCTTCACCTTCATCTACCTACCGCTGAGAATCCGCCTTCAACAAGACGCCACACACCCCGAGCCGCCAAACCGAGAAGAACGGTCCGTACTGGTTCGACGATGCCTTGGGAGCATCAGCCATTTGAAGCCATACATCTTGAAGTGGTACCTCGACTCTCCTCTCTCGGAAGTCAAGCGCGAGAATGTCAAGGAGTTCTTCGCCTGGTCCTTCACCAACAAGCGGTATGAAGAGGTCACGGATGATGAGTCCTCAGAGCTGGACGAGTACACTGACCAGCTCGAACGTGCGTTGGGTCATGAGCTCGCCGCCGGCCGGGGAGGAGCCAGGTCTTTGCGTGGCACTATGGATCCTGTGCCGATGCAGCATCGTCCACTTCTGTGGTATATCGTGAGATACAGGCCTCTAGTCCATTCAAATCTAGGGCTGAGCTGACTTAAATCACGCAGATAGTATTCATCGTCGACAACTATGCTTGTACCCTCCTAATACTCATCTCGTTCCGCTTCTACCGACCGTCTGTGACGAACGCGTTAACAACCTTTCCGCCGCGATTGATCGCACTGCTCAGCTTCAACAAATCGCCTGCGCAGGATATGACCTATTGGTATCGGCCTCACACCTCAAAGACGAAGCTCCCCATCCTGTACATCCACGGCATCGGAATTGGAATGTACGCCTACGTCGGTCTCTTAGCTCAGCTTGCCACAAGCACAGGCAAGGATGACTCTGATGTCGGGCAAATCGGCGTCATTGCGCTCGAGATCCCTTCGATCAGCGCCAGGATGTGCGCACCGGCTCTTGAGACCAAGCAGATGCGTCGTGCGATCAAGACGATCCTGGACGCGCATCGCTGGGACAACTTTGTCCTTGCCGGCCACAGCTACGGGACTGCTGTCGCAGCCAATTTGCTTCGTACCGACTCTGCACTCTCTAAGCGTGTCAAAGCGGCTGTGCTGATGGATCCAATATGCTTTCTCCTACACCTGCCAGACGTCTGCTATAACTTCGTCAGTTGTAGCCAATGCTTCCGCTCTGTTTCAATACGCTGACAAGCCCCACAGACTCGACGTGAACCTATCCAGGCGAATGAACACATGCTCCACTACTTCTCGTCGCAGGATGCAATGATCAGCCATACTCTCGCTCGTCGCTTCTTCTGGAGTGAATACATCCTTTGGAAAGAGGATATCGCGGGTCTGCCGATGACAGTGACTCTAAGTGGGCAAGATTTGATTGTGCCCACGCGAGCCGTGTGGACCTATTTGACTGGTGAGGACATCGCAGACAAGGATGCGCGACGGGAAGACCTTACCTTCAGACCTCAGTCGGACGCGGAGTGGACGAATGGTACGCTTGATGTCCGTTGGTTTGGCAAGCTCGATCATGCAGCACTCTTTGATACCAAGGTTGGAAGGCGTGCTGCTGCCAGTATAGTGCATTGGTACTGCAGCAAACAGTGATTTGATTGGCGAGGCAGCAGAGGGTTGGCGCTCTACATACAAATCGCAGTCCAAATCATACTATTTTTGACTGCTGGCATCTAAGCGCAGCGCGTCAGCAAGCGCTGTTGAGGGCGCTGCTAGGGTAGTGTAGTTGAGTCTATACTTTTACAGCTATTCACTTCCATTTTAACCTGAAGTTTGCAAGCTTGTCCGAATGTTGATAGCATAATCAGCAGGAATACTCGGTGACCTTCCAGAAATTGACAAAAGGGCTATCCCGCCATTGCGTGTAACAGCCTTCGGTTCGCTTCAGCGCCTGAGAGAATGCGTCGACGAAAGACAGCAGGCGTTTCAAATCCACTCTGTCGTTGCCGTCGCTTCTTGCTGCGCGCGCCATGATGTCCATAAAGGTGCACATGAGTAGGCTGCAAGTACGTTGATCCTTCTCCAGGCAGCCACACTCTAGTGCCGAGTTGCACACATCGAGTAGCATCGGGTCGACGCAGCTGCCACCCTGCTGCGAGCCAAGATTTTGGCTTGAGGTGCCCTTTGGACAGGTCTTTCTTCGATGTTCGTTTAGCACGCCGAGGACTTGTGCAATGCAGTCACACCTCCCTGACGCTCGCTCGCTCGACTCTGTGCACGGCGAGCGAAGCTTGCTGAGCGTGCACGTGTCCGAATGAACAATGGATGTTTCGAAACCACTTGTCAGTGGACCGCAGGAGTCCTCGGAAGTCGGCGGCGATTGTGATCCGTAGCTCTCATCGTCAAAGACTGAGGGGCTCGAATGGGTAGTGGCCTCTGGAGAGAAGCACACATCGTTAAAAATGTCGTCGTGTGCTTGAGGTCCAAAGGCATTTGATGTCTGGACTGTCGATGGCCACGAGTCAGCCGCGATGGGCACGACGGTGTCATGCGCTTGGCAGACTGTAGCTGTAGCTGGAGGCACGTGTGTTGTGGGTGGACTATTACATCTCGGAGAAGCTGATTGAATTTCGCTGAGAGAGAAGTCGAACGGCAGATCCGAGACAGAAGCCGCGCTGTTGGCAATCGGGGGTGAGGCGACAATCGAGTCTGATAGCGCTTGGCCTTGGCTAAATGCCTTCTCGTTGCATGTCGATATGTCGGAGGGGTTGGAAAGCTCGTGCCATGGCACGCAGCTGAAAGGGTCAGACTGCGTGGTGCAGCCAGCACCAGACGAGACATGCGTTGCCGAGCTGCCAGAGCACTCACTACCAGTCGAGTTTGTGGCAGTCCTGTTCCTCATTTGCCGCCGTCCGGAACGTGCGGAAAGACCATACGTACATGTGCGTCCCTTTGCGTTGCACCGCCGACAGACAGGCTTGTCTTTGCTACACCTGACTTTGGCATTGGAACATTCATCACCTTCATGCCGTTAGTAATGGGCCCGCCTTGTTCTTGTTGAAAGAACGCGATGTGTCTCTTGTTGAAAGAGATTGGCACGTACAGCTCTCTCGCAGCTTAGGGCCAGATTTCCGCTTCATTTCTGAAGCAGGCTTTTGCTTGGGCTTGGCGACCTTTTGAGAAGGTGCCGAGCTCATGGTCCAGTCTACAATGTCTGACATGTTGTGATGTCTTGGGAGCGCTGTGTTGTACAGCTGTGTGTAGTTCGTGCTATGTTGTGGACAAGGGAAGCAATTGTGAGTCGTCCGGAGGTCTGCCGTATTGATTTCCGTACCGACTAGCAGCCGTGAAAAGTCGAGAGGGGCGCTATGGTTTTTGGTCCCGCAGCGGGTGGTTGGCAGGATTTTGTTGAGCCCACAAGAAATTTGTCGAACTTCAAGGCCTATATCGCTGCAAATGACGCAGTAGAAATTTTAAGACGAATTTCAATGCCGGACATACAGAAAGTAAAGTTTAGACCATAGAAGCTGTACGCAGATCGCAAAAAATGCAGTCTGAACGAGCGAGAGTCGTACAATGGACTCGTCGGCGAGCTGTTGGTGGTGGTGCGGTGCGAGTTGAGAGAGTTGGTGAGCTTGGTGAGGCTAGGGTGAGAAGAAGGATAAATAAGAAATCGTGCACGCAAGAGCACCTCGTTTATTACATGTAAGCTCCGAGGTGATCGTCAGCTTTTGAGTCTTGGCCCAAGACTGTGGGCGGGTCCACAACATGGTGACATGGGACCAGTAACAAGCGGAGTCGGACCCCGGGTATTCACAACCTGGAACCTTCCGAGTTGTGAGCTTGCACAGCATTTTGATGAGTGTTCAATGACCAGGCTTCGTATATCAATCTGCACATTGGAACCCCCGAAATCTGCCCCTACGTCTGAAATTCCTCGGTCCATTAATCGAGGCCAATTGGATGTCAAGAAGGGGAAGGGTGCGTCTCGGTCATGATCCAGCCACGAGCAGTGAGTCGAAGGTCTCCAACTAGTCAACAGTGAAACTGCTGGCATGTCTTCTGGTGTTCTCTTCGCAAAGCCCGCGATCGTTGAAAGCTCGGAGAGTTGTGGTACGATACTCGCCGCTTATCAGTTGGCAGCCGGTGTCAGAAGTAAGGACCTCGGGCGCTTTTGCTGGGCCGCTCTGCATGGTCATAATTCCTTGTTTGTCCCGCGAATCCTATGCTGCCTCATAGTCTCCGGATATAGAGACGATGGCGATCGAATTCAAGACACAAATAGTAAAATGGCTGCTGGATGCACCAGGTGTCTGATGAATATGGTTATCGCTGATCGGAGGCCAAGCTGAGATGACTAAGTAGCCATGCATTTGTGAAGTGTGCGCTCTTCAATGTCGACTACCTATCATCAGATATCAGATTTAGTGCTGAGTGCTCACATCCTTCATGTCCGTATAAGGTCCATGTGCCTGCCCGTGGCCTATTACGCTGCATGATGTCACCAATACTGCAAAACGAGGTAATATGTGCATATAGTTGACTGTCCTCGAGGGCCTCATGCCCTTTCCCTCACGCAACAAGACGAACTGGACTGATTTTCCCACCTGAATCGACCCCTCGACCAACAATATGGCCGGCGATAATCCCACTTTGGCCGCTGCAGAAAAAGCTACTGGCATGCAGCCGCCGAACACAGGTCCTAAGGAGCCACAACCACCTCAGCACGATCCTGTCGTGTCAGACCCAACCATCGACCAGATCCCACCAGCGCTCGCCAGGGTACCGGCACCGTTCGAGCCATTTGTCTTGACACTGGCACAGCTGAATACAAATCAGCAAGCCTTGGACGTCGACAGCTTCCCGAGTGACAAGCAGTTCGAAGATCTGGTAATCCAATCACTGTGTCCCTCCGGACCTGTGCGGACAGAGGAGATAAAGAGGGCGGATGTGCCGTTGCCAAAGGGGCATAAGGATGTGGTGAACGCGGTAGAGGAGATGGGAAAATCCAAGGTGTTCAAGGTGGTGAGAGGGCAAGGAAAGGCTGAGATATTTATCGAGGCATTCGATGTCCATGGGGAGAGACTGGTAGGCGTCAAATTTCCTCAGCAATGACGGTATCTAAGACAACAACTACCAGCGAAGTGCTCGCCTGCTCACTGCTGGATCGGTATGGCCACCGACAGCGTTGAGTAAACTGCCTCAGCTTGTCGGAGCTTCAAGTCACCTTCCATTTATGTCTCGTTTGCGAGGTCCGACTTAGGAGGTAGCACTGAGCAGGAGTTCATGACAACTCACGGACCTGTTCGATCTTGTCGGTATCCTTGCATGTGACGAATTATTCATGTTGCTAGCGAGCTCGCCGTGAGACTAGTAGGTGTTGACATTCGATGGCTTCAAGGAGAAGGAGGATGTTCGCGAGGCGCTGTTGCCACAATGGCTCGTAAACATGTGCAACCTGTAGGGCGCAAATAGAACAAGCGCCACGTGACTCGGCAGGGTCATGCGGGATCAAGTTAGCGAGGGTCAGCATGCGAGCGTAGTGTTCCTGGTTGTTTGCTTTCGAGGCTGAGCGTACACCGGCGCGTCGACGGCGACAAGGCTGGGCGCCTTCATATACGCCCTCACCGCGATTCATCAGCTGTCACTTCTTCTCCTAGCTCCATTCTCACCTTGCGCAAACACGAATACGCAGCCCACACAGTCGCGCCGAGCCGCGTCAAACGTCAATACCACCAGATCGGGAGGCTGCAGAGTGACCCGGCGCTAGCATATTACGTGCAGGCCGTTACTGTGCGATGCTCTCGTGATCGCGTGGTAAAGAGCAAGTATTGGCAACGCGACCACTCGGATCTCATCATCATAGACTCGATTATTGGCCGGTGGACTTGCGCACATCCTACCTCCAGAAAGAGAATACTGGCGCGGCTGGATACCGTGTAACGGGACCGCTATAGAGTGGTTTTGACATGGCGTACAATCGTGGCTACAACCCGGATGCTCTGCCGGCGTACGTACTCTTTCCTTCTTCCTGTACTCCTGTACATCCCCTGTTGTAACGACCAACACAAGAGTATCAATGACAGTCTATGCGTTTCGAGGCAGAGACCTGACAAAGTACGGGCTTAGACACGCGGAGCCTGAGCAGGCTGCACAGATGATGGGCGGTAGCCAGCAGACCTCAGGCGCGCCACCTTCACGACCTCACGCAGGATCGACGTCCCTTAACTACAATAAGCCTATCCCTCCGCCACCACCGCAGGTATCGAATTTGAGACCGCAAGACGACCGGTACGGGAGGCAGCAGCAGGGCCAGGGTTATCAGTCTCCAGGACCAGTACCTGGCGCATATGGGTCATCTGGTCCTCCTCCTTCACAAGGGCAGGGTCACAACGAATACAGTAGAAACCAGTCTTCAAGATATGACAGCTATGGACAACAGCCACAATCACCTAGGTACGCTCAAGGGTATGCGCAGCAGCAAGCACCCCCGCCACCACGGAACAACTACACTTCTCCGCCGCCACAGAACTACGGTCAAGGCCCACCTCCGCAAGGCTACCACAACCGACCACCGATACCAGATCATCAGCGACCGCCAACCGTTGCGCCGCCGCGTGATGGCAACGACAGAGATGCATTATGGCCGTTGTTCTTGCAGGTGGATAAGGATCGCTCGGGTCAGTTGAGCGAAGAGGAGCTGCGACGAGCTCTGGTCAATGGCGACTATACTGCATTCGACCCACATACAGTCAAGATGATGATTCGCATGTTCGACACCGATCGCAGTGGCACGATCAATTTCGATGAATTTTGCGGCCTGTGGGGGTTTCTGGCTGCATGGAGAGGATTGTTCGATCGATTTGACACCGATCGGTCAGGCAACATCAGCCTGCATGAATTTGAGGATGCATTGGTGGCCTTCGGCTACAGGTTGAGTCCGCAATTCGTGCAGTTACTGTTCTCGACATATGCTAAAAGTCATTCGAGAGGACGGGGGGATGAGGCACAAAGGGAGAAGGTGTTGTCGTTCGACCTGTTCGTGCAGGCGTGCATATCCCTGAAGCGAATGACAGATGTTTTCAAGAAGTACGACTCGGATCGAGATGGTTATATCACGCTAAGCTTGTAAGTGCTGAGATCACTCTTGGGACCGGTGAATGGCGAGCTAATTTGCGCTGCAGTGAGGAGTTCCTGACAGGTGCGCAATCTCTCTTCCTGTTCAACTCTATCTCCGCGAAGACGGATACGGGACTGTACTAGGACCTTGCTGACGACTCTGGTGAAGAAATTCTTAAGCAGAGATGAAGCGTTATCGGGACAAGCATATCTCCTGCGGAAAATTCTCGATGCCTTGGGACGGACCTGCACGTGAACAATTGCACAGACTCCACATGCCGGGAACTCACAGAAACCAGCCATGTGAATGACAGCAATACCTGAAGACTGCTGTTGCGCGAGACGAACAGGTGGAGACTCTGAAGTCAACAGTTGAGGAGCACATCCTGTTGCTCACAACAAATACAGCTAGCGAACCCTATGGAGCTCTACGACAACGATTATGACATTTGGAGGCATGGGAACGCAGTAGTACACGAGAGCTGTGCATGCCATCCGGAAGGAGCCATCAGTCAGGGACTCGTGGCACGACCAAGCATGACCTTGGAAGGGCATGACTCAGGCAGGATAGCATAGTACGCGATTATTATCAACCAATATTCATGAGATGATTACCAGACAGGGCATGTATGCAGACCACGCTCTATCTCGCTCGCACCGACGTGTGTTTGCTCCTCATACTGTGACAGTGAGCGTCGTCACGAGATTATACGATCATACAGCGACAGCGAGGTGCAAGCTGTTACTAGCCACGGCCCACGATGCTGGGTTGACGTTTCAGCCACAGCGACTCTTTATTAAGACTTATTAGTAGGGAGGACCGCCTGCTTCTGCTCTATTTTTATCAACCTACCTTTTGACACTTACCTACTTCTGCGCCTTATTAACTTCTTCGTAAAACGCGGGGTCATTCACTTCGCATTGTAGTCTTCTTGCCCTCGTTGCGACGCATACAACGCGCTCATCTGTCTCGCGCCGAGTGCGCAGTTGGTCCCCCATCTTGCCCGCGCGTTTCTCGAGTCGGAGCGAGCTTGGCTACTGCGCCAGAGGACGGATTGCGGTAGCGCCAGTGGGTCTGGGCAAAAATAAAATAGTGTTGCCAGGCGGATAAGAATAGCCATGGGGAGGAGGAAGATTGAGGTAAGGTTGGCGACGGGGGCGCTGTCGTCGCGTGTGTGAGCTGACGACGATGGTAGATCAAGCCGATCCGCGATGACAGGAACAGGTAGGCTGCTGCCACCGCTGCTGTAGTATCTCCATGGGAGGCCGCTAATAGCCACGACAGGTCGGTCACCTTCCTCAAGCGCAAAGGCGGTCTCTTCAAGAAAGCGCATGAGCTATCCGTCCTATGTTCGGTCGACGTCGCCGTCGTCATTTTTGGGCACAATAAGAAGCTGTATGAGTACTCATCATCAGATATCAACGAAATCATTGGCCGGTTCCAGTACTATGGTGGCGCGCATGAACATAAAGGCCCCGCGGATTTTGCGGATAAAGGTCAAGGGGACGAGGACGATGACGAGGATGGTGCGGAGGATGGAGGCGAAGAGAGAGGGACCCCGGCGCCGGGCGGGGAGCAGGCAGCGGCAGCGATTATGCAGCAGCAGCATGCGCAAATGGCAAACCACCCTGGATTTCAGAATGTGAGGCATGGCACACCTAATGCTTCACCGCCCATGCACAATGGAGCGGTGCCGCAGTTTGTGAGGGGACCTTCGCCGCTACCACCCGGTGTAACGCTGTCGCGACCCTCATCGCGCACATCACAGCATGCAGGACATATGCGCAGGACGAGCTCGAACTTGGTACCGCCGCATCTACAGCAGACACAGGCCCCGTCCCAGCAGCCGAACTATGCTTACACGCCCAACCCTCCTTTCTACCCGCAGCAAGCGGCGCAGATGCAAGGCAGACCACCCGGCTCGACTTACCCAGCTCCATTTCCACAGGCGCCGGCGCCAAGTGTTCAACAAATTCAGCAGGCTTATATGGGAGGTGACAGACGCCAATCTATGCCTCCGGCATTTCCTCAACCACCGGCACACGCGAACATGGCGCGCAATCCAGCGACAGAACACCTGCAGCCGCCTCAAGCGCGGCCTCATCCTTCGCCACATGCATCACCGCAGCTTCAGCAAGCGACTGGAGGACCAACGCCTTCCCCACAGCCTCCACAGCAACCGTTCTCCAGCCCGCGAATGCCGCAACCTAAACCTCTGCCGGCTCATGCGAAGCAGCACATCATCTTCACACCGATAGACGATAGCAGATCCATGTTGTCACAGCATTGGGGTGCCACGAGTAACGCGGAAGGGTTTCGATCAGACCCGGCCATTAAGCTAGAAGACGGCGCCCCAAGGTCACAGTCGATCGACGTTGCGGCGATGCAAAGACAGCGGGAAGTCAGGCTGAATGGTTCATCGCCAGGCCCAGGGCCGAGGCACATGCCATCCCCTCAGCCTCCTAACCGAGCCGCGAATACGGCCAGTGTACCTCCCCCAGCTCCACCAACTCGGCAAAATACCAATCAATCAGATGCCAAACGTCCGAGACTGAAAGTCCAAATTCCTAGCGAGCAGTCTGGTGACGAAGGAGGAACAGCGTCGGCCCCGGACGAGAGCAGTACAGGTCAGCTAACGACAGGGCCGCAGCAGCAACAGCAGCAACAGCAAGGGCCGCCACATGGCGTGGTACTACCACCGCCCTCACCAAGTGCTGGCACACTGCTATCTGCCGGAGCGCAAGGTCCGCCAAATCCGTTCGCTAGGCCTGCGCCTCCCATGAGCACAAACCCGCACGCGATGAACCGGGAGCATATCGAGACGCCGATTTCTGCATTACCGAGCAGATTCATGTCAGATAATCTACTACCTTCACCAAGCACATTCTACCCGGAGTGGGGCTTCGGGAGATCCGGAGACAGCAACATGCTGCCTTCGCCTCTGAACTTTCAAACGCCAGTAGTAAGCAATGGACAGGGATGGAGAGAGGAAGACAGGAAACGGCAGAACGAAGATGATGGATATCATGGCGGGGGCGATGCGAAGAGGCCGAAGACTTAGGAGGTCTTTCTTGATCCTCTTCTGCGGGCTGGCCAATGTTGGAGGCCTTCAGAGATGCTGTGGCAGCAAATTAAGTGATTTATCTGGAGATTCGGACGGGGTATGCGATTTTTATGGCGGATGCCTTCATCGTGGCGCTATGTGGGAGTAAGTTGAAAGGAATGCTTAGTACTTAGTCACGATCAATATGCAAGCGCTAGGCGCCAGAAGAGCGTAATGATATCGATCCATCTTCTGCTGTCGACAGGATTCATCTGACACGTGAGAGCGCGTCGCGTCGCGCACCGACCACCAGGGGTCTTGCTCCTCTCCACTTGACAGCTTCTTAGCTTCTAGCATGCAGCCTTCTGCTAGTAATACACGATTACACTTGTAATATTGCACACGATAAGTTAGGACTATGACGGAAACATCTCGCCTCGCTGCCCTGCCAGGCTACGACACCGCGCCAGATGTCTACGAGACTCCAGACCTGACCGACGACAGCAACACCACCGTGTTGACCGAACAGACATCACCGCGCTCGGCCCCTGAATCCTCCCAGAGCAGCGAGGAGGACGACGAAGACGCCGAGGAGACTGACGGCGTGTTGCGACGAAGACTATACCCACAAAGGGCAAGGATTAGATTTGATGGAGCGCGAGTGGGCGGGCGAGGTGTGGATCTCGGGGACCGAGTTGATGGTGGCCGAAGAGGTTACAGTCTCAAGTCACGAGGGAATGGCAAGGCGGAAGGGCTGGAGGCTAGAATGGCGAGGTTGAAGAGGGAAATTGACGAATGCAGAGAAGAGGCGGAGAGGCAGGACGGGTCTGGGAGAAGCATTGATGAGCTGGGCAAATTGCTGGTGGACCTCGAGACTCTTTCGCCAGCGCCAAAGGAGAAGCGGGAGAGACCAAAGTTACAGTCACGCAGCAGTACGCCTGGCCAATGGCCTCTAGAAGGCTCCAACGAAGCAGAAATCACAGACGAGCAGACATTATCGAGAGTCGCGGACTTCGAACGCCGAGTATATGCCCTGGAACAAGCGCTCGGCCTCTCGATTCTGGACGCAGCGACCATGGCTGGTGATGCAGCAGTCGCGACGCCTCTCCTGCCTAGCCTTGTGACGCTCGACCAACAAATATCTGCGCTCGTCTCTGCAACCAGTCTAGCAAATTTGGAAGCTGCGAGCTCGAAAATCTCGGCGCTGCGACGCGATGCAGAGAGTTTGTCCGAAGGCGAAGATGGCATTTCTGCCGAGGACAAAGCGAAATTGGAGCAGTTGTACACTTTGCTCCCTTCCTTGCTCTCGCTCCAACCTACGGTCCCACCGCTCCTTGCTCGGCTGCGGAGTCTGAGGACTTTGCACACGACGGCCGCGAACGCGGTGAGCGATTTGGAGGATGTGGAGAAGCGGCAGGCGGAGATGGAGAAGGAGCTCAAGACGTGGAGGGAAGGGTTGGAGAGCGTTGAGGAGGCTGTGGAGAAGGCGGATGAGACGAATGGGAAGAATGCAAGGGTGGTGGAGGCGTGGGTGAAGGATTTGAATAAGAGGATTCGGGAGCTGGGATCGAAATGATTGGGGATTTCCGAGTACAAACGATTCGACGCCGAGGTTACTGTCGTGTGCTTGCCGCCTCCGCTCAACGGCCAGAAAAGGCTTGGAAAAATCGAGGACCTAGGCAAAAGCCCAGCCTCCAGAGCACTTTTCAACTAGACGGCCTCTTGCGATAGCCCTTCCTCCGCCTGCTCCTCGCCTTGCCTTTACCCTCGCCGCCTTTTGCAGTACCCTGCGCCGTCAAGTCCTGCAGCGGAAACCCCTCTTCATCAACCTCGTAACCAAGATCAACATTCTCCGAAAACGACTGCTTCTAGCTAGCCACGCCACTCTCCAGTCTACTGAGAGTTTGCACCTGATGCTCCTTCCTCCTCTGCTGGCTCTCGGCCGCATTGAGCTCGTTGACCCTGTCATTTGATAGTGTCGGGACCGGTGGCGCCGCGTTGTCGTAGATCCCCGAGGACTGTCCACTGACACCTGATTGGGGTCTGGAACCGCTGGTGCCCCAACGCGAGTGCGGGTGCGAATCCGTGCCGGATGTGGCGAAAGAGGCTTTGGACTCGCTTTTTGCGATGCGGGATTGGCGCTTGGATTCGCGTTTGGACTCCCGCTCTGCTGCGCGTTCGGCGGCGTTGGCTTTTTCTGCTTCGAGGCCTGTGGTGTGACGTGGTTAGCCAGCAACATTGACCGGAGCAAGGTCTTTGGATACTTACCAGTCTTGGTCTCCTCGTGCTGTCTGGTCAGAACCTTCTTTCGCACGAACAAGACGCAGAATACACCCGCCGCTGCGAAAGCGCAATACATGATCCACATGGTCGATAGCGATTTTGCGAAGTCCTCCCGCACGATAGACTTCTCGTTGGCAGGCAGTCCGTCGATGATATCGACGTTCGCGCCCGCAGAGCCACCTCCAAGTTGCTCTGCGAGTTGTGGTCCGAGCACTCGCGTCAATTGCGCACTGTACTTCTTCATGTGGTTCTGGAACACCACCTGTCCGATTACCACACTGGTAGCGGTGGCCAATTGCCTAACGAAGCCCAAGGTCGCCGTCGCTGTGCCGATATCCCGAGGGTTGATGTGAGCTTGCAGCGCAATGATCGGTGACTGGAAGATTGGACCTATGCCGAGACCAGCGATAATCTGGAACCCGATGATTTTGCCCCAACCAGAGTGGGCGCTAAGGTCAATGAATGCGCCGTAACCTGCAACCATCATAATCATGCCGAAGTACATGGGTGGCAAGAACATTCCAGTCTTGCGGATGAAGACACCGGTGCCGATGGATGTGAATGCCAAGCTCAGTGCGGTCGGGAGGAGGTAGACGCCGGAGAGGATAGGCGTGGCGCCGAGGATGGCCTGGAAGTACAGGGGCAGGTAGTATGATCCGGCAATGAAAACAAAGCCGTGGAAGAATACGACGCCAAGAGTGCCAATGTTGGTGACTTTGTCGAACAGTTGCATAGGCATTACTGGGAACTTGGCGTACTTGTACTCCCAGAAGAAGAAGAGACCGAATGTGACGGCGCCAAAAACCAGGAGACAGATGACTGTCGCGGAGTCCCAAGGGTATGTTACACCACCATATTGGAGACCAAACAAAAGCATAAGGGTGCCACCAACGACAAGGAGCGAGCCGACCCAGTCGATGGCTTTGAGCCCTTCCAGGAAATTGGTTCTCGGAGTCTTGAGGTCAAGGAAGAAGAACAGAATCAAGAGCGCACAGCCGTCCAGTGGCAGGTTGACGTAAAAACACCAACGCCAAGTGACCTTTTCAGTGAATGCTCCTCCGATCACAGGGCCGATCGCAGAGGCAATAGCCCAGACTGCGCCAATCAAACCATAGAATGCGCCCCTGCTTCGCAAGCTGAACAGGTCGCCAATCGTGATGTTGACCAAGATCACCAGTCCTCCACCTCCGATACCTTGGATCGCTCGCGCAGCGATCAGCATTCCGATGCTGTTCGACAGACCCGCAACGAGAGATCCGATCAGAAAGATGACGTTGGCCAGCAATAACATGGGTTTGCGGCCGAAGATATCGGACACTTTGCCCCAGCTGGGAATACTGGCCGAGTTGGCAAGCAAGAAGGCGGACCCGATCCATGTGTAGCCCGCCGAGGAATGGAAATGCTCGCTGATTGTCGGAAGAGCGGTCGTAATGATCGTGACGTCCAACGCGGCGAGGAACACAGCCATCATGAGCGCGAACATGATGACGGCGATTTTGCCCTTGGAGCGCTTGGGCGGTTCGTCGGGTTGATGTCCATCTTGCTGTTGCCCATCTCTCTGAGCGTCGCCTTTCTCGATGTCGCCAATGGCGGTGTCTTCGCTAGAGGCACGCCAGTTGGGGACATTCAGATTGGGCGGTAGCTCGTCGGTTTGTGTCGTTTGTGTTTTTGGTCGTTCTTCTGAAACCTCTTCCTGCTGCGCTTCGGGCTGGCGCATCTCGGCGTTCGTCGCCATCACCCGGGTCTGTCGTGGATACTATTGTCGCGTAGGAATGTGCTGGCGCCCTCGGACTACACTCAGTGATGCCTCGGCGCGTCGAAGGGGTTCAGATATTACAAGATATCAGCAGTAAACAATCATGACGTCAAAGATTCGACAACGGTGAAGGATACGAGAGAAAGAGACAGCGAGATAAATGCTTGCCTGCTGCAGCAGCGGTGGTAGAAAACAATACATCAGGCAGCTGCAGTCGCAGTTCCACAAAGTCCATGACCGCTGCACAAAGGCGCAGAGAGGAGGTGCAGCGAACGAAAACCCGATTGTCCGTCCCAAACTTCCACCAGTTCGGGGCTCGTATAGCCGAGAGCGTTGGCGCCCGGCAACGTGGATTTTTGGGGCCGGCTTTGGGAGCGTTATCATTCTCCGAGGTATCTCTTTCAACGGATTTTCTGACTAAGTACTATCTATGTGTATGTGTTGCCGTAAAAAAGAACTTAACCTTCAGAAAGTGTCTCATCGCACATCTGGGGTCGTCAGGGTGCTTGCCTGTCGCTGCTTACTTTGTTTCGCGCGAGTGTGCTGTTTTGACTTCCGCAACAGAACTCACGTCCCCTGCAGCATACTACCGATCAAGGGAGGTGCCGACCTCTAAATTGCCAAGATGCGCTTCTTCAGACTTCACGACTTGCTCTCATGCACCTTTTCCATTGTATTGAATGCCAGAGCGAGGTTGCACCAAGGTGTACAGAATTAAAAGCGGTAGTGTGCCGCGTCAAGCAAGCCACGCCTAGGCCTGAGAGTTGGGCATAAGACAGTAGCAAATGCCCGCTCGAACCACATCGGCATAGACGTCTGTGTGACACCAATAGACCACAGCTTGAGCTCAGCCACATTCGAACCGCCCTCTGAATGCTCTTCATTAGCAGATACCGCATTAGGACGGAGCTTGACGCTGCACCAGATCGCTGCGTGCGGTAAGTGCCTGAGCATAGGAGGTACAGCAAATTCGTAAGTGCTGATCTAATGCCAACAGGCGTCCTGTGATTCTCAGTCCGGGCCATGATCGTGCTGCGCTATGAGCAAGCACTCAAAAAAGGGGAAGGGATTCGATGTAGAGCGTATTCGTGGTTCAGCAAAATTATTGTCTGGCATTGATACGCTATCCATGCACAGTAACCTACCGTCTTCACTTGAAGGCGCGGAGCCGGCTTCGATCTTGGATCTGCGCGTCAAGCTCTTATATCGAACGTCAGATACGAGGGTAGGTAATGGCCAGCGAGCTGCGACGATGGACAATAGTAGCTCTATGTCTCAGACCATGTGTCGAGCTGATCTCGCCGGACGCGCTTGAGCGGAAGTGTCGAGGACTCTTCTACTTTGTATGGGCGGCGCTGTTGTGCCGTACTTGAGGACTCATCGCCGTACCCATCTGTCATGTGATGGCGTCTGTGGAGCTTTGGACTTTGCGCGTTGCCACGTTCAGGCTCGAGACCTCACCATCGACCATGAACGACCCAGGATGAGTCGATAGCGCAGAGGGCTCAGGCACGGACTCGTGCTGGCACGTCTTGGCCACGAGTAACTGGCGGCGCTCGGCAGTGCTTGTAGCAACCGAGGTTGAGCCAGCCGCAGCTTTTCGTTGATCTAGAAGAGGAAGGTGCGAGCCTGGACCTTCTCGAGGATATGCGCATATTCGTACCTATACTGGCAGTTGTGTGAGCCAGTATCTCACCCTTTGCGTCCGCAATCTCGCTCGATATCCACCAGTACAAGGAGTATCGGTCCTAGAAGACACATTTCTGGCAGACAGATGTTAAGTTGTCTGGGCGACAGAGCTTGACTCGTACAAATGGCATCACCCTAGCGCGTACAGGACCCACTTCGCGCGGTGCTGCAAAATATCAACACCAAGAGGACTTCCGCACCCTTCTCCTCCGCCATCCATAACCACCTGCATCCAGTACCTTCCAGCACTGCATCATTCAACCTGATACGGTTCTGAGGGACAAAGGGGTTTGCTTCGAGCCATCGCTCGCACTTGCTACGCATTGCTGACAAACTGCAACACTAACGCTCAAGACTCCTTTTCAAGGAGTACGCGACATCCTCAAGATGTGCAAGCAAATCTTCCGCTACTTTCAGTGCGGCCACGGTGCTGGTGCCGCTGAAGTGTTGTGCGAGCACGCCCTCGCCATTGACAGTCCATTTTGGATGGTACACGCGTGCCAGGACTACGAGAGGGTCCCTGGATCAGCATTACCCACGTTCTGTGGTGGACCGGGCTGGTACTGCGGCCAGACTGAGACGGGCAAGATCTTGGACTCACATCACGAAACTATACTCCAAGCAAACGCGATTTTCAACGAAGCGCGCAGTCGACTTGACGAATTGGTAAGGTTTTCAACATATTCCTGTTACCCCTTGTCTGCTTTGTTCGACGCTCTCGAGCATGCTACCTAGGCGAGTTCTTGGGCCCACTGACATCCCGCAGGTATACAAGGGCCGCAGAGCTGCATTCTCTGCAGGCGCGAACACCGACACAGGCCTACTGTGGAGCACCTACGAGCTGAAAACATACAAGGTGCTGCGGGAGAAGTCCATCAATGCCATGATGGCCAAGCAAGACGCACTCGCAATACTCAAAGATGGCGCCGAATACCTCGCATTTCGAGCGCCAAATCAGCAAGTTACCGCCTACGAGCTACCGAACCGCTTCGTCCATGGCCCGACGAAGCTCCGCGAGCCTATGCCACTGTCTGCTCAGCCGACTGAGCTCAACGAGTCGGAGAAGTTGGCGTTGCGACAGCACAAGTTCACCACGCGGCAATATGTCGAATTCAACAGTGGTCCAGCTGTGCCATCCGATCCTATGGGTCCGCAGGCTCCTCACATGGTCCTGCAACCTCCACAGCCTGCCTTCCAGCCGCCACAAACCAAGTCGCAGCCTCCACGCTTCGCTTTGCATCCTCAAAATTTGGACTTCCAGCCACAGCAACCTCTTCGAGAGCCTGCTGTCGCGCCCAATCAAGTCGGCCAGACCTCTTCGTCGAGCATGCAGAGCTACGTCATGCAGCCTCCGCCGTTGCCACTAAAGAGACCGGCAAGTCACCACGATCTGACCTTCGGGCTTGGCAACGCTGCACATAAAGACCCTGCATCCTCAGAGCAAGCAGCCAGGAAGAAGCAGAAGAAATCGCCATCGAAGCCTGAGTCTGTTCGCCGCAGCGACCGTGTGCGCAACAAGATTGACTCCAGCGAGCGCTCGATAAGCTCCCACGGTACTCCGTCACCGCAGAAGTCGGACACCGTCTCGCCATGGAAGTCTGATACTTCTGACGATGTGTTCGGTCCTCCTCTCAATCCGATCAGACTGCCCCAAGGCATGCCTGAAGCGCAGCCGCGTGCGCCTAGCTGTCCCCGCTCGCTCATGAACATGATGCAGGACCTGAAGCGTCGTCGAGCTCAATCGACAGATACCGCCAGCCTCAACCAACCCGAGCAATCGGTCCAGCCGGCCTCCTTCCAGGCCGGCATGCAGTCTGAGCCGGAATCCACCACCGCCCAGGTGAGCTCATTCCCTCGATTCACGACGCCGCCCCCCGCTAAAGTGCCCACAGCGCAGCGCACCGTAGATCCGAACACCGGATCACCGATCAAGCCTATTGGCGAATATTGCGACCTCATCCAGCAGGCGCTATTGTATGGGGTCCGGTCTGTGGGTGCGCCTTCGGCCGAGGTGATTGCTAGGGCGAGGGCCAATAACACCAAGAGGAGAAAGGCACGTAGGGGTAGGGATGAGGTCAGCGATGATGGCGTTGATGGGTCAAATAGGTAAGTCTGTTTTACTTTGTCCCACGTGACGTGACGGCGGCGGGCGGTGGCGTTGATAGGTGACGGTGAGACGAGGGTGGGGAGGGTGAGGATGAGGATGAGGATGAGGATGAGGATGAGGATGAGGATGAGGGTGAGGGTGAGGGTGAGGGTGAGAGTGAGGTGGTGATGATGGTGAGAGTGATGTCGGCGGGCACTGGATGTGATGTGTGGTGAGGTGACGGGAGGTGACGGTGACGGTGACAGTGCCGTCACCGCATCAAACGTTGGATCACGGGTGTTGACGGTGGTGTTGACCGTCAAAGTATGTTTCGTATGTGAGAATATGATATCTACGACTTCTGCGGATCATGGCCCCAGTTCTTCAGCGACTTGGCGCTCTTGCTGTCGGGATCCTGCTTCGCCTTGCCCTCCTGAGCCAGGTGGCGTTTGTTGTATGCCACCACCTTACGCATGTGCGGGATGTCATCCTCATCGTACTTCTTGGGGTCTTTCTTGGGGTTCTTCTTCAAGATCTCGATGATCTTGCGGCCGCTGTGTGCGTTTGTCAGCTGATGGTCTGGCACGGAGAACCGCCGAATCGTACCTTTCGTGCCCGATGGTTTCCCCAGAGCCATCATCTTTGTCCCATCCGGCCCCGGCGGACTCCTCGCTGCCGAGCCACTCGGTGAGCTCGTCGGGAGTCATATTCACGAGCTCATTCCATTCTCTGGGATCGTGTCAGTCCAGAAGTCAGGTGTGCTTGCATTGGCAATACTGCTCACTGGATAACTGTCTCATCGTCTTTGACCATCTTGACGGCAGTGAAACTGAAAGGCTTCCTGCTCGCCTCGACGACTGTATACGGATTGCGCCTGATGTGTTGCGATGTTCCGGCTTGGACAGCAGAGCGTCTCACACGGCTAAAGATGAACATGCGGTGCCTATGGTACCTACATGAACATTGTGTGCCTGCATGACATTCATATAACACGAGGCTACATGACGACATATTCTGCGCTAGCCTCGGTCTCTGTCTGTGGTACAGTACGGGAGGGCGACTTGAGCCGCATGTAGGGAGACTGATCAGTCACGACTTCCTTTTCATTTGCAAATCGCTGCATCTGTTTTCGTGAGCGCTCTCGTGTGCGTTCCTTCCTTTCTGGGGGCCTGATCTGCCTCGATATCATTTCGTGCAAGGATCTTGGTGACACGGGGGATTGTCGGGTCACAGCATTGCGGGATGGGATTGGCGAACTGCTTTGATTGCACCCGAACATGATCGACGGGCCACCCATATGTAGGTACTCGAGCTTCGCGCTGGAGCTTCGTGCTGGAGCTTCGTGCTGGAGCTCCTCAGGAGATCCATGTACGATCCAGGCTGCCACATCTAATAATAATAATGAAGAGGTATGATCCATCTGACGGTGTGGCACGGAGGTTGCACCAAAGGATCTGCACGTGAGATCTAATCTACACGCGGGTTTCCGAACTTAGAAGCACTGCCCCACCACCATTTCAAGCTGGTAGTGAACGATCCTGGTGCTTGCCCGCCATTGACGCCCTCGACGCGTGTTTTAGCAGGTTTCGTGGGTTTTTTTCGAAACATGTTCCAGCTGCCGCCTGCTATGTGGCGAATGCAGACGGTCAGACAGTTTGGGCGGTGCGCTGGCGATGCGTGCGGCAAAGCAGCGTGATGAGCGACGATTAGTTTACGTCGATGACAAGGTTCGGAGGAGTTGGAGGGCACGGACGACCCCTGTAATCATCCACTCTAATCACATCTGTCTACCTGCTTTGGTGCTGCTGATCTCTCGCCGTACGGTGTACCAACTGCTGTCGTTCATTTCTCGTAGTATTGTCGTGCGCTTGTGGCACGATCTCCCTTTTATTATTGTCGCGTTGTCAGCATAATACCCGCTGTACGCGGTACGAGAGCTGGTCCCCGTGACCGCCAGCAGGCAATAGGAGAGGGCGGAATAATTCTCAGCGACGCGACCTGACGCGCCCTCGAGCTACTGGATTCTTCGGCTCTGCATCTGTTTGAGCTCACGTGCGGCCGCGAATCCTGCTCTTACGATTGATGTTTCTTCAACGGCCTTCACGCGACGGCCCATCGACGAACCCATACACCGCGAACGGCTGTCCGGACTTGCCGTGCATAGATTGCGAAACGGAACAGGGGGCACAGCAAGATGCCGTTGTTCTCTCGGTTTAAGAGCAAGGGAGCGCAGCCGGCGAAAGCCAAAGAACAGACAGACTTGACCAACGGCAAGCCTGCAGCACCGCGCAAGCCGCAGTATGAAACCTCATGGCAGAGCAAGACTGTGGTTTTGGAAGAGGTGCAGGAGCTCATCCATGCGTGTACAGTGGAGATGAAGTCGAGAGGTATGGCCCATATCATGCCCGTATTGTTGCAGACGGATTTGGCCGGAGACGCCAGAGCGACTCTGCAAGTCACTTGCTGAAGCAATAGACTAACCATTTCCTAGCTGAGGCTCTCGACTCGCCTTTTCTCCTCTTGCCATTTCGACCGGACTCAGATTCAAGTAGCGCCCGATCATTCATCCGCAACTTTTACCAAGCCAACAGCGAAGGCTCTTCGCAATACCGAGGTGCTGGCCTCCAGCAAGAGCTGCGACTGACTGATCCGGTTGTACTCTGCAGCATCATCAAGTGGTGCTGGAGCAGAATCCCAGGCGGCGTAGTGAGCTGGCCGGTCTACGAGGGCTTCCAGATTGGTGAAAAGGAGTCGAATTTGGCTCGCAATGCCTTCGACACCTTCATACCGATCGGCGCGGCCTCTGAAGCACGCAAGAGCATTATATTCGATTTCTTCGATGCACTGGCAGCTGTTGCTGCGCACGGAAAGCTGAATGGGCTGGGTGGTCGCAAACTATCCAGGCTGGCGGGCTGGTGGGCGTTTGATCATTCCGACGACGGCAAAGGTTTCGAGGGCGGTTACAAATCATGGACCGCGGCTGCAGATGCAACGAGTCATCTATTCTTCGCCTACCTCCGCTCGCTGTCACCAGAAGCGGAGCAGGCACTCGCCCTGATCGAGAGAATACCAAGATCCTTGCAGGCATTATTGGCATCCACCGAGTATCCGCCAGAGACACCGACACTACTTCAACGGTCAACTCCACGTGTGGTTATGCTTGTCGACTCCGTATCGCCGACTCCATTTGCACTGCTACGCAGGGCCAAGCATTTCGAGTTTCGTGAGAGCGACCGAGTTCTGCGAGAGTATTCCGAATTCGAAGATCCATTGGACGCACTGACGGAAGAATGCAAACGTGTCCTATTCGCCATCTCATCTACGAATTCTGCTGCTGCGCTGTCAAGACATGGACCCGTAGTGAAGACAGGGCAGGAGTCATGGAATGCGTTTCAAAACCTGGGCTTTTCGGACCTCGACGACAAGTCACTAAAGACCTCCGAACCCATGCCTGGAAGTGCGCAAAGCGGTCTACGTTCTCAAGCTCGGTCACGTAATGCTGATCATGGCAGGCCGACTACACCCTCGTGGGCTGACTTTCTGTCCTCTGGATTCACAGACGATGATGTTGCAAAGACACCATCAACCCTGAGTCTGCCCTACGATAAGGTACTGCCACCAATCGGAAGCAGAGTAAACAGCCCAGTTTACTCGATACCGGGAGAGGATGTCAATTTGGCGCCTGGAGAGCTCGCTGCGGTGACGAATGTTGACCTTGACGATGCATTCTGGTGGGTATGGATGACAAGCTTGGCCGGTGAAGAGCCATCCGATCGAAAGGGAGTCTTCGGCCGATGTGCATTGATCGAGACGACTATCATGAACGGCCGATGGCTCATCATGGAGGAGCAAGTGAAGGGCGCATCCCCCGACCCAACAGAAGGCGCGTATCTGGTGCCAAAGAAGAGTCTCTTCAGCTTCACAAAACGCGGCAGGAACAAGAAACCCACCAAATTGCCTCCGACTCCAGCTGCGCCTCCACAGCGCGCACCGTCCACATCGTCCAGCAAGCCTGGTTTGGCGCCGGACCAGCAGAACAAGATCAAAGCAGCCGCTGCTGCGCTGACGCGGAAGCAAAATGGCGATGACGTTGCGTCAGTAACTGGCAGACGTGGACGAAACGACGAAGCGGTTGCCACTAAGACTAGCAGCGTGCTCACGTCAGGTATGCTAAGCGAGGCCAGTCCAGCAATGAAATGGGCCAGTGCATATGACAAACATGCCATCCGTGCTCAGTATCTAGGCGACGCATTCGCCGGCAAAGGCGCGAGCCGTGAGGATCTGGTCAGGAAAGCTTCCTCTACCAATGTCAATGGCGACACGACAAGCCTTACCAGCCCTGCCGCACCTGCTCTCTCGCCCGCGGCAGCTTCATTCCAGTCAGAGAGCGCTCGAGATCGCGACTTGCCGTCAATACCAAAGGACGAGCCGGTCGCAGCGGGCGCCGAAGGAGACACCAAGCAGGAGCCCACCACTGCCCTGCCCACAGCCTCGGTAGTTCAGAAGCCCGTCCTCACCCCACCATCCATCAATATTCCGGGTGCTGACGAAGAAGCGGACGATGAGGATGAGGAGGAGACGGCCTCCCCGGTCTCCCCGGCCGCCGCAGCTGCAGCGACAAGCGCTCTTGAAAAGGAGATTGCTGTTGACACGCCCTCAAAGGGTGCAAAGGTAGAGAGGAAGCCAGTGCCTGCACAGGCTCATCCTGCCCTGCGCCCGCGAACAAAGGAAGGCCCACCAGCCTCGAGTGTCTCTAAAGCAGAGCCACAGCGTCCTACCAGCGCCACAAACGCTGCCGCCATTGCCGCAGCCCGTGCCATGACTACAACTTCCCCAAGCCCAGAGTCGCAAAAGCTGAAAAAGCAGCCCGGAGGCCCAAGTGGGTTCAAGAAGCTGTTCGGCCGAAAGCAGGACAAGGGTCGCGACTCATTCGAAGCACGAAGTGGCGGCAATCTTGCCAGCCTGTCCCCTCCGTCAGAGACTAATCTAAGCCGTCGGCTTTCGCTCATGCGCAAAAAGCCTGTGAACAAGGCCGCCGTTGCGCAGGTGTCCGCACCGCAGCCTCCTCCGGAGGCCTTCCAAGAGCCCACCGCCTTGCACAACCAATTTGATGATACTTCGCGCGTTGATACAAGGCCAGACGCCAATGCCGACGACGAGTTCTCTCGCTTCGACCAAGGTCCGACAAACGATGTGCCACTTCCAGCTGTTCATCACGATGACCAACCCGTGGACGAGGCCATTCCGGCACCTGTACCATCGCGTCATTACAATACTGCCTTGGCCAGCCGCATTGCACCTGAACACCAGGAAGCCGAGCCTTCCTTTGTGACTCCACTGGAACATCCAAGCAATGTCGATGATGATGATGTTCAATCCGAGACCACCATGGAGGAGCACCAGCCGCCGCGTAGCATGGAGCCAGCCCAAGACAGATGGGCGCAGATCCGCGATAACGCTGCGAGGAGGGCTGCAAGGGCCAGTGAGGAGCAGAGCATGCAAAGTCGGAAGACGGGACATAGCACTCGTGAGACCGATGATGGCGAGACCAGTGGCGAAGAGAGTAAGTGCCAGCCCATATATATTTCTCAGCGACCGCAAACGCTAACAGCAAGCAGCCATTGAGTCCCGCGTTGCACGTATCAAGGCTCGTGTTGCCGAACTGACCGGCAACATCGAAAGCAGCGGCACTACCGTCAGACGTTGACCGAGACCAGCATGCTATTGCTGACACCATACTAGTGATGTGACTGAGAAACACCTTCGGGCGGGATCAGATGGAATTTTCCTTAGGTTTTGTCATTGCGAGAGATACCACTTTTGCGCGCCATGTCTTGCAAGCAAGCGGGTCATACACATTCTTGATTTCTTTTTACCGCGCTGATTGTTATTGATACCACTGTCGATCTTGGTCAAATGGGAAAGCACGGTGCTATTGATTATTGGAACATGAATATATAAGATTTAGCTGCGGAGGCGTAATGCGTATTCATCGACATTGAGATAAGGCCTTCGGCCACAGCATCATTTTTAGGGTCTAAGGCGCTATTGTTTGATGACTGACACATGTCTGGTCTGTTCAAGCTCGTATCCGAGTAGTCCTGGAGGCGGCTGGCCTCCATATTCCGAGAAGGTGCGACTGCGGGCATAACTTGAATGTCCTTCAAAACGTGTCTGCCCAGACCAAAGGCCTAGACTATCTTGGACCTACGCCCTGCCACCGCTCGAGCTGATAGCACTCTTCAATGCTCGCACAGTGTCATGTCAGTGAAGCACAGTCCGACATTGTCAAGCAAAGGAGGAAGTCGTCTCCAGGGCTCTCACGTGCATCGCACGAGGCCATTCCAAATCTACGTCGCCCGATCACAGCGGGAAACTTCAGTGCTCTCGAAAAACCGGACACAGGAACAATTTGCAATATGGGCGTGTGACGCACGGGATCACTCGCTTCCACGGAGGGTACTGACGGCCTCTGGCAGACAGGCCCGACGGGCCTATGCACGCACAACAACACTGTCCAGGTGTCAACAGCCCGACAACCCGAGGTGGTCTTCGTGCCTTCTAGCCTGCTGCTGTACGCTCTGGATGCGGATGAGGAGCGCTGACAAGCCCGTTACATGTAGCTGAGCCGGGCCCGTCTTGCGGAATGGCAAGCACGAAAGTGTCGGAGGGACTTGCAACCCGGCAGGGTATGCGCAGCAGGATCGTGGTCACAATGATGCGCAAGCCAATGGTCTGGCTTCAAGTTCGTTGCTCGAGTCAGGTATGCCCGCCAAGTATTCCCGGAGAGCGCGAGATCAGTGCATTGAGGTCATCCTTTGTAGCACAGGGAGGCGTGCGGTGTCAGCCGCTTTAAAGAACGTGTTCGCACGACACGCGGGATATGAGCCGTGAACCATTTCATATCGGTGCCATCCCCCTGGCGTTGGTGAACATCCAAAGATTGGTTTTACTTTTCGGTCCGCTCACTCGGCGGTGAGGCGAGGCCATTGCTTGTTTGATCGTAACGCGAGGACGACACTCAAGGTGTCAACTGCGTCATTGACAGTCACACAGCGTGCGCCAAGAGCTTTCGCTGCCAGCGAACACCTTTGCCGCATGGGTCACTATACAGCTCTATTGCCGTCTTGGCTCTTATGCATGCACCTATCGCTCCGTATACCGAAACAAAATCCCCAAGATTCGTATGACATCCTGCATCAAGTGGAGTTTCGGAATGCCTTCCCACAATGCACCTTGCTGACATGCAGCCACTCGAAACCCCTCCTTGGATACTGAGACCAGCGAGCTCCCGTCGAGATCTGTACTCGCGGATGCAGCGTGCAGATGCGCAAACACCGACCGACATGATGGTATGGAAATCGGTCATTGACCCATGGAAGGCCTGCTAGACCACTCATTCGGCGGTCAAGAGCATCACGGCGCTGATGTGCGTCGGGAACTGGACGGATGCTGCACATCTGCAATGCCGGCCCGCTTGACGCGAGCCGCGATCTCTGGTATCGGTCGGCATGTCAGCGGTCGATTACACACGTACGTGGCAGCAGGCAGTGGACGTCCGCGCCGGACGAGACGAGACGCGCCGCCCGAGCAACTTCGCTCCTGTCAACCCCCGGTCGACAACATAGAAATCCACTACCCTCGCTTCGACCTGGATGGCACGAGGCCGACTCTCAGACCTGTACGACCACACCATTCATGCGAATCTCGCTGATAACCCTTCGACCCGTCGGACCGCGGAAGCGGCATGGCAGCACAGCTACATCATGTTCGTGACCAGCTTGTTGCAGGATGGGTGGCGTTTTCTCACGATGTCGCACAGGACAGCGCGGTTTGGAGCGGCCTTTCGATCCGGTCAAGGTCCAACACCGCTTCCGTACGCCTGCCAGACACGCTCAGTCGTCGCACCAACCAGTCCAGCAGCGAGGGGATCATCGGCTGCCAGACAATCGTCTACGTTATGGGATTGGATATAAAGACGCTGTGCCGAGCACCCAAAGATGGGTTTGCTCAGACTTCGATTTCTGGACGTCCAGGACCATCCTGATCCACCAGAAGTATCTCTTGAGTAAACTGGCGCTGGCCACTTCCACATGACTTCGCCAAGAGCAAGGAAGCAAGCCAGTCAGCAGGGCGCCAGCGCCACCGGTGGTGGGAGCGGACCAGGCGGCACCGGACCAGGCGGCACCGGACCAGGCGGCAGCAACAAACGGTACATACCTCTTTATCCTTCCGACTCGACAAGCAAGACTGACAAGACCCGACAGCGCCTCCACCACCTTCACCATCAAGACCACCTCGACCTGCGGCACAGAAAGCCTGCATCACCACACCAGCGGAGGCGCATCCGGCAAGCGGCAGAAAGACACCGCTGCATCGACGGAGATGCTGGAGCGCTTCCTCGGCGATCATCAGGCTCATGAGGCGCTGGCCGTCGGGTTAGGCGTGGATCATCGCAAGGCCGACAAGACTAAGACGACCAAGCAGTAACGACACTTTTGTACGCGGACGCGGGTTTTGCGGTCCTTGATACTGAAAGTGGCATTGAAGTGGCTGACGCGTGCGTACAGGTAGATGACCTCTTATGGGCGGGCGTTGAGACGTTGCGTTTGACTTGGCTTGGATGTTCTTGATATTCAGGCGGCATCGGATATACCCTAGTGCGTGTTCGTGATTGGGTTGTGCTTCCAGCTTGGGAGATGCGTTGCGATCGCTTTGTTGGCGGGCAAGGAGCCTTGAGCAGGTCTCGAGGCTAGCGGAAATGCATTCGTTCTGGCTTTGACGTCGACTTTCTCTGATAGCATTAAATGCCCTGATCCGTGGGTCAGTCTTTGCCCACCTGCATGCGCCAACAATGGCTCTGTTAGCGAGTAGGAAGCCTTGAGCAGTTGTCAGTAATGCGATCATTTTCGGTAGTTGAAATGTAGATGTATTGGCAGAATCGCTCGCTTTCCGCATCAATTCCCACGCGTATGAGCGTGACTGTCATACTCATTATCTCCCCAGCCAGCGAAAGGAGCCAGCGATATACGTATATGCGCCTCTATAGAAGCTGCGAAGTGGCCATCTGTTCTCGTCATGCTGCAGCAATTGCGCCTGCTTCACGCCGCTCAAGCTCCCCTTGAAGCCTATCTATCAACTCATCTCCACGCGACGCCGCCGCCGCCGCAGCAGCAATCGTGACAATGCCTCTGCCTCGCTGCGACAGGTATGTCCGCAAGAGCGCATCCGGAATCTGGACCAGCAAGCCTGAGAATGTTGTAGGTTGCAGGTATTGAGTACTGCGTCGCTTGTCCTTCTCCATTGCGAGAACGGATTCCAACGCCGCCACGATCTCTGCTGCGGAGGGGTTGGAATGCTAGTCTTCTGGCAGCTCTGAGTGCGCGTCTCGGATCTATTGCCAAGCTTGCTGTTAGCTTGGAGGAGATCACGGCTACTGATGCACGCTATTGGTATTCAGCAGATCTGCTTCTTGCTGACGCACTGGTGCAAAGTATTGGTGCGCCATTGCTTCTTTCGCTGTCAAACGCTCCTAGAGTGTAGATTAGCTCCAAATTCTCGACCGTGTTTTTGCTTCGACGTACCTGATGGTCGTATCGCAACAGCTTATCAAGGAAGTCGATCGCATCATTCGAAACGAACCGCTGGTTATCAGAGTTGACGAACGCATGCCAGCTCTTCTTTGGGAACCGACCTAAGATGTCGTCGTATTGGGCGTCCAGCTCGATGTCGTACTTGTCGAGATAGTCGAAAAGGTCTTCTGTGCCAAGAACCTTGGCGATCTTGACAAGCTGATCGCTGTTTGAGTTGCCGTGGAAGAAAGGCTCCTTCCTGAAGATCATGCTGGCAAACATTGCGCCTAATGACCACATATCGAGGCTGTAGTCGTACTCTTGGAAGTCGACAAGCAGTTCCGGACCTTTGAAGTATCTGCTTGCCACGCGCACGTTGTACTCGGTGCCAGCGTGGTAGAACTCCGCAAGACCCCAATCTATCAGCCGGAGTTTTCGGTTCTCGTGGTCGATCATCACGTTGTGCGGCTTGACGTCTCGATGCATGATGCCTTTGCTGTGGCAGTAGTCGAGCGCCTTCAGTAGCTCGTATATGTAGTATCGCACGTCCATGTCCTGGAACTTTGGGTACAGCGTCCGGAAGTCTGTGTTGTTGACATGCTCGAAGATTAAACTCGGTGTCTTAGATTGGCTATCCCGTACGACGTCCAGTAATGCGACAATGTTGGGCCCACCCGAGAGGTTCTGCAGGATTTTGATCTCACGCTTTATCTTCTTCTTCTTGACCGGCTTGAGGACCTTGATGACGCACTTCTGGTAGTTGACAACATTAATGCCCTCGAACACTTCCGAGTACTTTCCCCGTCCTGTAGACCTTATCTGTCAGCGATTCCTCGTCACCCAAACAGGCAGGCACGTGCCGGCGCAAATGTACCTATCTTGCGAACCACCTCGTAATTCTCCAACACGCCCCAGCTAATGTTGACACTGTCATAATCCCAGTACGCGCGCGGCATCTGCTGATTGACGTCGCCATACACGCGCGCCATGGCGTATGCGACCCGGCTGGACTATGCCAGCAAAGATCTTGTCCTATATACTCTTGAGGCGTAAACTTGTTCCACGATTGATGGGGATCCTCGAAAGCGCACAGTAGAGAGGTTGGCGACTTGCGATTTGAGTGACCGGGGCGGCGCAGGGGTCGGCGGCGGGGTGGAGGGGGAGGGTGTCTGGTGATGAGTGGGTTCGGATGATGGGCAGTGGGTTCGTCACAGATCGAGTTGCGCAAGTGCGGGGCCCGTGCTCCGTCTTCACTGGAACAAAAACATGTACGTACATGTACCCTATCACCTTTTACTCTTCACATGACAAAAAATTCTCTGCCCAATATGGACCTCCCCCTGATACAGCGGCTGGCACCACCTTTCGGCTTTGCACTCGTCTCGTTCCTCGCCATCTCATCACAATGGCTGTTCAACTACATCGACCCCGGACCGCTGCAGAGAGGACACGCTTACATCTTCGACGCGTTGGTCATATGTCAATTGATCTGCTGGTATCGAGTATGCTACAAAGATCCTGGTGTCATACCGTCAGACTGGCAATCGCGCCCCGTGGTGGATATCAAGACCACGGATGACGCCAAGGCCACTCAGAGACAGCGATGGTGCCGCAAGTGTCAGTCGTACAAGCCGCCACGAGCTCACCATTGCAAGACTTGTCAACGGTTAGTTTGTTCGGAGCTGATGCGTTGGTCGCGTCTGACTGGCACGCAGATGTATCATGAAGATGGACCATCATTGTGTCTGGACAGGTAGGCTTGCCATAGTAATGCTTCGATCAAGAAGGTAAGTAGTAACATTCATGTATAGATAATTGCATTTCTCACATCACCCTCCCGCATTTCGTCCGCTTTCTTTTCTACGCCGTCACGAATACGGCTTATCTGGAGGGCTTCTTATACACTCGCTGTGCCATTATCTGGAAGCAACGTAACCTGCCAAGCGTATGTCCATGCACAATCTACCTTCGATTCTCAAGCTTAACATCTGCAGTACCTGGGCCCAAATTTCTACCAACTCGCACTCCTGTTCGTGTTGGTGGTCGTGAATTCATTCCTCCTCTTCTCGATGTTGCTTCTTCTAGGCCGTACTATCTGGGGTTTGTGCCTGAACATGACAACCATCGAAGGCTGGGAAGTTGACAGGCATGAGGCTGTGCTACGTCGGGCTCGTGTGATGGGCGGCTACCTCCATGGGCCGGATGGGCAGAGGGTCAAGATTGAGCAACAAGAATTTCCGTGGGATGTCGGCATCTGGACCAATATCTGCCAAGGCATGGGTACTTGGAATCCAATTGCATGGTTCTGGCCTTTTGCTACAAGTCCAAATGTGGAGAGTGGCCTGAGCTTCGAACATAACGGCATCGATGGTAAGATGCTCAGCTTCTATACTACTCTGCATCGCTGACGAGTACAGATCCAAGCAAGCCGTGGCCACCAGTAGATCCGGATCGCATGGCCAAAGCAGTCCCGGTATCCTTGAATGGAGATGGCTTCACTCAGTCGATGGATCCAGAAGCATTCCGGATGCGACAGGCTGCTGACAGGGCACGGTATGAGGACGTGGATGGCGAGTATGTAATCCGCAGACGACCATTCCACGAGCGCCTCGAAGCTACGCACCAGCGAGACCAGAATCGCGTATATGAGATCGAAGACAACGAAAGCGTCGAGACTGATGGCGAAGTGGACGAAGATCATCCTGCAACAAGACGCGACCATGATGCCGGTGAGGAAGGCTGGCGGAATAAGGAGGGCGAAAGATTGGCCGATTTTGGCGTTGACGAGGAAGTTGACTTCTACGATGAAGATGAGGTGCCATTGGCAGAGCTCATACGGAGGCGCAAGCAAGCTCAATGACAGACTACTGTCTCGCTGCAACCATCTCATCTCCATGAAGTAATAGTCAGTTCCTTCCCAGCTTGGGCGCCGAAATCGGCCCGACTCAGCAACACCAGCCGATGCGGAGAAAGAGCTCCCAGAAGCCGAGCACTTTACCTCGCAAGAGCAGAGCATCAAACGACCCGGAGCACAAACACGCCACACCTCCAAATACCAATCCACCATGCCCAAAGTCATCGCCCACCACCTCCCCCCCACCCCTCTGATCCCCAACTCCCCCTACCCCCTCCTCCACTACCCAGGTCTCCTCACCAATCCCACCGCCACAGCAGCGCACGCCCTCTTCGCCTCCAACGCCTGGAACACCCAATGGATCTACCGCTACGGCCGCTCGCAACGCAGCCACTACCACGCCACCGCACACGAATGCATGGCCGTGCTCTCCGGGACCGCGACGATCCGCTTCGGCGTCGCGGATACGTCTGAGGATCTCGAGGAGAACACGCACGGTCCGGCTCACGAACACGGGGGTGTGGAGATTGAGGCGAGAGTGGGCGATGTCTTTGTGATTCCTGCGGGCGTGTCGCATAAGACGTTTGATGCGGTGCCTGAGGCGGAGTTTGGGCTGTTGACGCCCGGGGATGGGCATATGGTTGAAGGGGGGGATGTGAGGGAGGTGTTGGGGGCGGTGCCGTTGAGTGGGTTTACGATGGTCGGGGCGTATCCGGTCGGGCAGGTGTGGGATTCTTGTTTGGGTGGGGAGCATTGTGGGAAGGAGGCGAGGGAGAGGGTTTGGAGGGTGGAGAGGCCGGAAAGGGATCCGGTGGCTGGGGTAAGTGAGGAGGGTTTGGTAGGATTGTGGGGGGAGGGAGATTTGGTTAGGTTGGTGGGAGAACGGGAGTGAGGTGATGTCTCAGGTGTTAGGTTGCGGCCGTAGGAGCAGCTTGTGAAGCACGGCCAAGGAGGCTGCGACGTGCCAGGAAGCAATGCGTGTTCACAATGCTAAAAAGCGTTAAGAGTCGACGCCACCAGCGCCATCGCTGGAACCAGGCAAGCTCAATCGGAGCAATCGGAGCAGCAAATAGCAAAGACATATTTTCCTTCTCTCAGCATCACACCGTATGCTCAGGCACGACATCAGCGTACAAATCTTCCTCCACGTCGGCTCTAGCCCTAGCAGTGAATGCTTCCCTCATCAGCGACGTCAGATCCTGCACCATCTCGCCGTCCGATACCCTCGAAGTCAGCAAAGTCTCCAGCTTCGAGCTCATGGCTAAGACCTCTTGATCATCAGGCGCATTGGCGAAAGTGTCATAAGCATCTATAGCAGGCTCGTTCCAACCAAGCAGAGAACTTCCTTCGTCTATCTTGCCCGCCCAGCTTGAGACATCATGAAGCGAGATGGAGAGCCTGAACTGAATGTTGTGCATGCCTGCCCCTTTGGGTATGCGCTCAAGCGGTAGGCGGGAAGATTTGGTGCGGGTCACCTTCCTCGAAGTGCCGTCTTCAGTCGTGCGACGGCGGCATGTGCCTGTGTGCCTTTCCAAGATGTTGAAATCTTCCTCTTCGTCTGCGCGTCGAGCTGCCTTCCGCGTCAGAAGTCGATCACCGGCATCGTCCTCCTCCGCCGTCAAGTCAGCCCGATTTCGGACGTTACCGCTGACTTCACGCAAGACGCCTTCTCCTGTCCTGCGTCGTTTCGCTGAGCGAGCGGACTGCTTCTCGCCTGGCCCGAAGCGCTTTTCAATGGCAGCCAGCTCACTGGCTGGCATGAAGCCGCTCGCGAGGTTCTTGACAGGACTGGCATTCTCCTCTCCTGAGATGCAAGGTCGACGAAGATCAACGCTGGCTGAACGGCTTCTGGGAACAGCTTGACGCCTGTACAGCCGCCTCTCAACCATTGATGTGGCCGACTCGACACCAGTCAGGTCAACAGAGTCGACAAACTCGCGGATATCTCGGTTATGTCTCGGTGGAGTCAAGGTTCGAGGCTCATCCATTAGATCACCGAGCTCGCCTTGTCGGACGAGTCCATCCGAGTTATGGTTCAGGTAGGGGCGCCGTGCCTTCGCTTTGGATCTGCCCGTGTCTTCCAGAGGGTCGAACCAGACCTTCTCACGTTGAGGCTGATCGATCATTGGCGAAACGAATGGTTTGTTGACGCGGCCTTGCGAGCGCTTTTGCGGACTCTTACGTGGCCGCTGGACTGCATCGGGTATGGCATGGAGAGGCGTACCTGCCGAGGCTTCATTTGAGTCCGATGCGAGGCCATAAGGCGGCGGCATGTCTGTCCTTGGTGATGAACCGTCAGGAATGTCCATGATACCGCCACCTGCACGGATACGCATATTCGGTCCATGCTCTCCGGGATGTAAGCCGTCCTCTAAAGGAGAAGGCGACGAAGGTCGTGGGGTTGGCAGGCCAGGCTGCAGTGACGATTCTCCGCAGGGCTCGGCGTGGCGATCGGACGAGCTGGTCGGTAGAGGTGAGAGATCAGATGCTGATCGCCGTCCTGATGCGTTCAACTTTGCCATGACCATGGTTGTCATGTCCCATGGGTTCGACACCGCAACGTCCTTGTTCGCTTTGCGGAGCTCGGCGAGATCTCGCTCTGGTCGCCCGGTTGACGAGTGGGCCTGAACAAAATCGACATCCTCCTCATCACAGCCATACATGTTTGACCTGAATCCTTGTTGAGGCATAAGATCGTCTCCAATGTCCCCTCCATTGTCCAACAACTCATCTTCAGTGTTCGCAGGCAGGGGTTGGAGCTGAGGCACATCGTCAAGGCTAATGCGTGGTCGTCCATTCATCAGTGGACTATGTCTCTGACCAACAGCTGCCAAGCTGTCTTCTTCGTTCTGACGATCCAGCGGCGGCGACGGCGATCGTGGTGGTGCGCCAAGCGTCTGCAGCTGCTTGGGCACCTGAGCGCTTTTAGTTGGCTCTGGAGCGTAGACGGCACCGAACAACTTGCGGCAAGCATCGATAATAGAATCAGGGTCTTCAAAAAGCACATCATCCTTCGCAGGCTCCACATTTGGATCATAGCTCGCCGCTGGACATGTAATTCGCATATAGATGAAAGGTTCCTTGACGCCATCGAATGCTCGGTTCGCCGCCTTCAACGAGTCTCTGAAGATCTTGACAATTTGCTTTAGCGTGCCTCTCGAAGCCGTCACCGGACGCGCATCGACCGAAAGGAAAGAACCCAAGCCGCTGACCTTGACGACTTCAGCATCAGGCCGAGGTATGAAGGCCTGCAGGGTGAAGCCGCTCTCCTCAATAACAGACCAGGTGCACTGAGAGACGCAAGCCGAGCCAACAATCTTGATTGCCGCATCTTCGACGCTACCATCTGGTTTAGGTGGATACATCCAGTTCAACTTTTGATCCTTTGCCTTCAGCACTTTCAACGAAAAGCGAACATGCGGTCGTGCAAAAGCATAGGCTTGCAGCGTTTGCTTGACCTTCTTCAGACACTTCTCGGTGTTCTTCCACGCGACCTGTCTTCGGACTGGGTTGGCTTTGATGAAGTCTGTGATTTTGACAGTCGTCCCGACAGGCAGGGACACGCGATCTTGCCCAACAACCTCGCCTCGGTGGTTGATCTTGAGGGCAGTCGCCACCGCCTCGCCCTCGATCCTCGTACTGACGGTCATCGACCCGCTCAACTCTGCTCCCGCTGCCAGAGCCTGTCCTCGGAATCCTAATGATACTCCAGCAATAGCCTTGAGATCATCAATGTTGACCAATTTGCTGGTGCAATTCGGTATCGCCACCATGGCGCGATCTTCGGGAGCAATGCCATGGCCATTGTCGCGGACTTGAATGACGTCGAGCGTATTCTGGTGGATATCGATGGCTATTGATGTTGCATGGGCATCCAGGGCGTTGTCGATGAGTTCCTTGACGACTGTAGCTGAGTCGGTCAGTACTTGGGAAGCGCCGATGACTCGCACAGCAGCGCTGTTGAGCTTCTCAATGGCCATCCTGAGCAGTCGCACATATCCACATGAACGTTGATCCAACTAAGTCAACGATGCTGTTCGTCTAGTCTGGTGAGAGTAGTTGTACTGAAGTGGCCAATCAATTCAGAGACGCGTCGTTTGGGAAGGCACGCGACGTGCTAACGCTCGATCAAGACTAGTGTCAATCTGCCTGCTATCGATAACAATGACGTTCTCCAATACATGGGATTGGATATCACGCAATTGCTCCTGCTGTTGTTGGATATATCCCCTCGTCCCTTCCACCCTAAACCAAATCCACCATGGCCCTCAATCCCCGCTTCTCCGGCGCCCGCCTCACCGCCACCACGAGCCCCACCCAAGCCCTGCACACCCTGGAATTCTATCTCGACTACGTCTGCCCCTTCTCCAAAAAACAATTCGACACAGTCTACACCCACGTCTTCCCCCTCCTCACCCAAAAATACCCCAACAAACTGCAAATCGTCTTCCGTCAACAAATCCAGCCTTGGTAAATCCCACCCCTTTCCGACTCAGGCTCTAATGACCCTACCGTAAGAATATCTACCTGGTACTGAGCGATTCCATCAAGGCACCCTTCCTCCACCCTCGTCCACGAAGCCGGCCTCGCCGTCCTGCGCACCAAGCCGGACGCCTTCTGGCACTTCAGCAAAGCGCTGTTCGCCGCGCAGACGGAGTATTTCGACGAGGCCGTCGTGAATGAGGCGCGCAACGAGACGTACAAGCGTCTTGCGAAGTTGGCGGGGAGCGTAGGGGTCGACGAGGGGAAGGTGTATGGGTTGTTGGAAATCTCCGCGAAGCCCGGGAAGGATGGAGGATTGAATGGCGGGAATCAGGTGACGAACGATGTCAAGTTGATTACGAAGGAGCAGAGGTTGAGGGGCGTGCATGTTACGCCGACGGTGGTGTTTAATGTGAGTTCTTCCCTTGGGGCCTTGGGTGGGAGAGTTGCTGATGTTGATTGCAGGGATTGCTTGAGCCGGGTATTTCGAGCTCGTTTACGAAGGAGGATTGGGAGGGGTGGTTGGAGAAGAATGTGGCGTGACTCGAGACGGCGAGGGCGCAGCTTTAGGTGGATGTGTTGGCGGGCCATCGCTGGACAAGGCAGTGCTGCTTCGATGATTGCAACGAAATATTTACTCTACGAGACAGGTCAGATTGAGGAAGCCAGGAAACGCCACTGCTATGCTCGACCATCCAGCAAGCGCCCCACCCAATCAAATCCAAGAAACTCCTGTCACCCAATCCTCGCAATGACTAAACGGCTGTCAACTCCAAATCCAGACCCTCCACTCACCCAATCAAGCTGGAATCCTCACAGCCTCATCCCCACCACACCTCCCAACCGTCACCCTATCCACCTTCTTCCCCACCCCACCAGCACCCTCCTTAACCACAACCCCGCCCCACTCCAACCTCTCCGCCATCCCCTCAAGGACCTCGCAATCCTCATCCCCATCCAGCCTCCCCAGCCCCCCGTTCCGCACCCACTGCTCCACAACCTCCAAGACAAACGCCATCTTCTCTTCCATCGCATTAGCCTTGACCGTGCGTAACCTCATGCGGCCACCTTCATGCAGGAGTGACGAGAGGGAATCCGTGTGCAGCTCGCGGCCGCAGACGTGATGAGGCAGGAGGGAGTCGTGGGTCGCGAGGTAGGATGTCGCTACTGTCGGGAGGAGGGTGAGGGAGGCGGTGTGAGCGGTTGGGGAAAGCACGGTCTTGGTGTGATCCGGGAAATGGACCTAGGAGCATCAAGTCAGTGCTTTATTCTCCTGAAGGTGGGTTGGAGAGATGGTGTACCTGTAACGACCCGTCCGAAAACGCCCAGATCCCCACGTTCCCGATCCTCTGATAGAACCTCACGAAATTCCCTTCACCCTTGCCAGAAACATCGACTTCCTCGCTCCCGTCCAAGCTCTGACACATGTATCGCCCAAACTTTACCCACAGCACCCCTAGCGTCCTCCGCCTCTCCGCCTCAAACGCCAGAGGCCCCTCCTTCACAGAACCCAATCCCTTGTACACTTTCCTCCTGATCCCATCCTTGCCACCATCCTCCAGGATCTCGAACGGTATAGAATCCAGACTCTCGAAATTCTTACCTACGCGTTTCAGGAAGTGCTGTCCGTTTCGCACAAACACGTGCGTGACAGGAGTTTCTGGCTTATTAGGCTTGGCGGCGGCAGAATTGATGATGCAGCCAACTGTGCCGTCTGACATAACATAGCCGACGCCGTGTTTACGGCTGTAGTCGACCCAGCGGCTGACGAAGGGGAGCCGCTCGGCTTCTTGTGCGGGCGCGGAGGAAGGAGGTGTGGTGTTGGCGAGGGCGGAGGCGAGGTTGTCGCGGAAGAGGCTGAGGCGAGATAGGACGGTGGACGGGTCGGTGCCAGGGACGCCGTTAGCGTCCCCGGGGCTGGGCTGTCGAATGGGTTTCGGGAGGCGTCTGGACATCACCGGTGGTGGCGGGAGAGACAACGTTGCCGGTGCGGGTGCTCGTGCCGCGTCTTCTGGGTCGGCGTCGGAGAGGATTTCAATGACTTCGGTTTCAGTCTGCTTCTTCCTTGACCGTCCTGATTGCTTGATAGGTGAGACTTTCTTGAGCTCGTCCAGCGTAGCGAATGGCCCAGGCACTTCGGGTGAGATGGATCGCTCAACCTTGCGAGCGGTTGTCCGGCTAGGTGCTCGTGGTCTTCGGGCAAGACTGGCGTCTGCACTTCGCTTCGCCGTGTCAGACCTCTTGAGTGGTTTCTCAAGGTCGGAGTCCCCGGACGTTAGCTGCGATGGTCCAGATCTCGAAGACGAAGACGTGCTATTCATCGTCTCCTTCAGAGCAGCCACGGGACCCAAAGACGCAGGTGCCGCTCTTATCTTCGATACGTTCAGCGTCGGCGCCAACTCGTCTGCGGCAATATTCATCATATTCTTCGCAGCTGATGTTGCCGCCTCGGCCTTCTCCTCGCTGATCGTCCTTGCAGCCCTCCTAACTGTGCCAGTCGTCCTGCCAGTGGCTCTTGAAGCCGGTCTTGAAGGTGGCGGCATCATCTCTGCATCTCTCTCCTCCTTGATCGTTCTTCGCACGGCTGTATTCGGTCTTGTACTCGCCACCTCATTGTGAGAGATCTCTTTCAGGCCCCGATCTCTGCTCGCCGGCCTTCTAGCAGCAGCAGCAGCAGCAGCCGGCTTCCCCTCTTCGCTCGCGACTGACGTATCCCAGTTACTGACCGTACTGATATATACTGTATCCCGCGGGATCGGCATCGTAGGACTTTTTCCCAGCTGCTCTTCAGCCATCATGTCATACACGATGGACTTGATGCGCTTGCCACCATCCAATCTGAAGCATTTCTGTTCCACGGAGTCATACTCGCCGACACCAGATTGCCTGCAGATGGTCCACCAGGTCTCGCTGAAGCCTCGACGGATCGTCTCAGCGCTGGGAATAGTATTCTCAGGCCAAGTCGGCGCTCGCTCGCGGGCGGTAGTGGGAATGCTAGAGGGAACGAAGGCGATCTTGAAGAAGTTTTTGCTAACGATCTGGTCGGGCGGCGGTCGTTGTTCTTCAGGTACCAGTAGGCTGGCGACCAGGTCCCGCAGATCTGCACTCTGGTTTGTGGTCGTGCTCAGCTCCGGCCAGTTGTAGGTGCCCGACTTTAGCTTTTTGTAAATCTCCTCCTTGGTGCTCGCATGGAATGGTGCCTTGCCGACGGCCAGAGTGTATGCAATGACGCCAATCGCCCACAAATCCACCTTCTCGTCGTGGCCCTTTCCCTTCTCCAGAATTTCTGGCGCAAGGTAATTCGGTGTGCCGCACATGGTAGTTCGCCTCTTGACTTCCATTTCTCTTTCCGTCACCAAGAGCGCAGCCAGTCCAAAATCGCCAACCTTGACATTCATGTTCTGATCCAGGAAGAGGTTGCCGGTCTTCAAATCGCGGTGCACGATGTGCCGGTGATGTAAATACTTCACAGCGCCGCAGATTTGTATCACGAACCGCCTGATCTCGGGTAGAGTGAGATGTTTTCGCGTCTTTAGCATGCCCGCCAGTGAGCCATTTGGACACAGCTCCAAGACCACGTATGTGCTCGTCTGGAAGCTAAACGCTCGGTAGAAGGTGACGATATTCGGATGCGACAGTTTCGAATGTATTTGCAGTTCCGTCACGAACTACTCTCGTATTAGCAAGGCCACCTCCACCATTGATGTACTCTGCAGTACCTTTTGTGCCAACTTGGCCGGCTCCATCTTCGTCTTGACAATTTTCAACGCGACCATGTGCCCCGTCGGCTTGTTCCCTTCATATCGTTCCGCCCGATGGCAGATGGCGAAACCGCCCTTGCCCAGCGCCGAGCCCGTCGCATAGTGGATCCCACTGGGCTCCGTCACTATCGGGGGCGGAGGGTCGGCGTGAATGGAGGACATGATCGCTGTGGTGTTAGTATGGCATGCACCCGACAGTGATGCTATGGGTGCGCTGGGCCAAGAAGCGTGCAGGGCGTGCTGGAGTTACCAAGGTACAAAGGTTGGTGTGGTGTGGCGGCAGATGTTTGCGGGTGAACACACCGATCGTCCCGGCAACGCGCTCGCAGCTTCCAAGCACCCACTCTGTACAACCATAAGTACCTCATCTATGCACAGACATAAATCTCGACAAGATGGCACCATCCAACGGTGACAACACAGACGTCCTCGTCACGTCCTCCGACCCTCTGCACCCCGCCAACCACATCTCCTCCCTCTGCCGCAGCTTCTACACTCTCGGCTGGGTTACAGGAACCGGCGGCGGCGTCTCCATCCGCCATCGTCGCCCCGAAGATGGCAAAGACTACATCTATCTCGCGCCTAGCGGCGTGCAGAAAGAGATGATGCAGCCGCATGACATGTTCGTCATGGACTTTGCGACGAGAGAGTATTTGCGTAGACCAAAGGTAGGAAACAAGAGGGAGGGAGGCCGTGGCTTCAGAACTAAGGTAAGTGCCAGGTCCTCAAACCCTCCGCCTGCACACCCCTCTTCCTTGCCGCCTACACCCACCGCAACGCCGGCTGTTGCATCCATACGCACTCCCAATGGGCCGTCCTCATCACTTTAATCTGCGAAGCCGGCTTGCAGCGTGACCCTGCACACCCCGATAGCAACATGGTCTTCAGCATCAAAGAGATCGAGCAGATCAAAGGCATCTCCCGTGGTGGCTCGGGTAGCGACGAGATCGCAGAAGGTGGGCGCAAGCTGGGGAATTTGGGCTATTACGACACGATGAGGATCCCTATCATTGAGAATACGGCGCATGAGGAGGATCTGAAGGATACGTTGGAGCAGGCGATTGCGGAGTGGCCGGAGACTTGCGCGGTGCTCGTAAGGCGGCATGGGGTCTACGTTTGGGGCAAGGATGTCGCGCAGGCGAAGACGCAGGCGGAGAGTCTGGACTATTTATTTCAATTGGCGGTCGAGATGCATAAGATGGGGATGAAGTGGGTGAGTTAGCGCTTGAAGGGATGTCAATCAGGATGTGCGCGGTGGCTTGGTTAGTCCACTGAATGCTCGAGGGAGGCTGCGTAGAGGACTTTGACCCGGCAGCGGGTGTTCTATGGCTCTCTAGCGGCAGCATCCAGACAAAGGCAGGCGAATCAGTCCTAGGGGTTGCAATGCAGTGCTATGAGGCAGGTCTTTCAACAGCCGGAAAAGAAATGATGAAGGTTATGTACAGCTCAACCACTGCACAACGAGACTATACGACGGTCTGAGCCCGGTGGTTCTAAGGTATTGAGCTTCGTCCCCTCAATGTCCTGCTGCACCGGGCATTGAAAAGGCCCTGTGTGCTCTGTATCTATATGCAAGAAGCCTGGGAAGTCTCCGGAGTACCAGGCGCTACAAATCCACGACTTGCTTAAAAAGTCTGAGGCAGAGACTTCAGTTCAGAACAACACACCCAGCGCATCAACGCAGCGTTGATTTGACACCCCCCTGGATGAATGAACGACAGGAGAACAGAGAAAAACACCCAAAAGAAAGGTGCAGTGAGCCTTGATTATGCCTTTGAATGCTTCTGAGAAGCAGCGATCGCAGGATCTCGTGCCCAAGACCTCTCGCTCGTGCGATATCCGTCGATGCGGTTGCCTTGCAGATCCCAGTCATAAAGGCCGAGTCTTCGGGTCTGTTAATATGCGGCAGCCTCGGTCGGAATGATTCGCACACCGCGTCTCCATACTGGTGCCTTGAGATGTTTGCTAAGGAAATAATGCTTCTGCCCGGCGTCTAGAGAACGGTAAGATTTTGGAAGCGGGATCTTGGCCGTATCGGTGGGTCCGAGCATGGGCGGTGCGGGGTTGTGAATGCGTGCAGGGACGGCGTCGAGGTTTTCAAGATTGCTCCAGTACATGTAGTATGGCAAGAGAAATAGCTTGGACAAACTCTCTCTCTCTCGCGTCGTCAGCCCATCGTGATCTCAACCTAAGCTTACCGTAGGTCTGCAAAGCCCACTCGATCGCACATTACTGTCACATTAGAGACGGCACAAAACCCAATCATCGAAAGGTGGATTATCTCGCTAGGCACAAGATCAAAATCGTCATCTTCATAACCTCACATACCCATCTCATGCGCCCTCTGCAGCCAATCCTCCTTCTTCCACCCCTCATCCTCCAACTGCTCCCGGCGCGCATAAAAAGCCTCCATCTCCGCCTTCTTCGCCAACAAGTACGGCTGCACGTCCAAGTGAATAGGATCCCAATAATGCACATGCGCCGCGTATGCACCGCCCTCTAGATCGTCCACCGTCGTGTGATGCGTGACCCACTTGGCGTCCAGCGGCGCCCACGGCATGCACCCCGTCCTCCGATCCTCGGGGTTCAAGAGGAGTGCGATGCCGTCCATATCGTGAATTGAGGCCCATCGGTGCGCGTAGTTCAGGAGATTCTGGTCCGGGAGGCTAGAGTCGAAGGGTAGGCTGGAACGGTCTTGCGGTTTGCCTTTTGGGGCCCGCGTGAGGGAGACGTAGTAGGCGTAGAGCATGGGGTCAGGTTTGGTGATGAAGAGGCCCGCGTTGAAGTACCAGGGGAACGGGACGTCGTGCTCCGGTCCAGGTTCGGTGGGCGGGTAGCTGTGGTTGAGGGTTTGTTCGGCGTAGCCGGCGAAGACGAAGGAGGTGGGCAGACCGGCGGGGATGGGGACCCCGGAGTCTTCGCAGGTCTGCTGGACTTGGACGGCGGGGTCATCGAAGATGTCGTCGATGTTGCGGAAGACGAACATGTCGGCGTCGATGAAGGCGATGCGCTCGAATTGCGTGAGCTCCCACAGTCGGAACTTCGTGAGCACGTCTTCCCAGCGTTCGAGGCTGGGGAGGAGGAGGCCCGGCGTTACGGTCTTGACTTCGTGCACCAGTGCTCCATCTCGCTCCAGCTGCTCGCGCTTCCTGTGGTCCACCTCCGGGGTTACCAGGACCACAAATGGGAACTTCGACTTGGTCCCAATGGCGTGGCAGAATTGATACGTGAGGATGCGGGCGTTGATGTAATAATGGTCCTCGTTGACGTCCTCTCCATCGCTCCCGGACTCCTTGTCCCCAGTCAAAAGCGTCACAAACGCATACTGCGAGTCGGTCGGTATCCGCTCGCCGTCTTCGACAGTAGGGACGGTCTTGCCGCCATACAGCACAGCGCTGCCGTGGATGTCCGGTCGTAGGTACGCAAGCGCGCTCACCAGGATCAAGACGATGGCGGCGAAAATGGCCAAGTCTCGGAACCTCTTCTGCCCACACAGGCGCACCAGCAGGGAATCACGCTGTTGCAGCATGGGATGCTCGCGTCGTTCTTTTTTACCTCAAACATGCGAGACGTGTTTCGCTCGAGTGTACGGAGTACAGTATGGAGCTAGGCATGCAGGGGGCGTGTCAGCCGTCTCTTGGACAGGTCGAAGTCCCTATCATTAGAGTTCGACCCGTACAGCACGTGTGGGGTACAGACTTACAGTGTGTCCTGCGTACTGGAACAATAATAAAACAATTCTGCAAATCACTGGCGGCAAAGCAAAATACTTATGTCTGCGCCAATCAATATGCCTTGAGGTACATAACAATCTCCATTCGTGCGAGTCTCTGCCTAGAATTCCATCAGATAGAGTTCGTTCGTACTCGGGCTTGCGTCTAGCAAAAATAATAATAACTCTGCGAAGCGAACGCGTGGGCTGTCTTGCTTATGTAATACGGCTTCGTGACAGATAACAATCCAACACTCACCCAACCCGTCGATTGCTTGATCTGTGCTACACGAGGCGATGCAAGACCTACACCGTGAAAGTCCCCTGCAAGCACACATTCAAAACGCTCTTCCCGACAAACACCTTATATGTCCCCTTCGGCTGCACCCACTGCTGGCTCACGACATCCCATTCACTAATGTCCTTCTTCCGCAAGCTGTACGTCACGGCCTTGCTAGCCCCCGGAGCGAGTGGCGTCTTTGCAAACCCACGCAAAGCTCGAGTACGCGCCCCAGGGATCTGGAGGTACAGCTGAGACACCTCAGCCGTGGAGTAGTCTCCGACGTTGGCGACGCGGTGGGTGACGGTACCGACCGTGTCGAACAGGCTTGTGGAGTTGATGCCGTCGATCTTGATGCTGACGTCTGTGTATTCGAAGTCGGAGTACGTCAGACCATACCCAAACTCGTAGCGCGGCGTGACATTGCGAGCCAGGAAAGAACGGTAGTCGATCTCGATGCCCTCTGTGAAATTCACCTGCGGGACGGTGTCGTTCAAGCTGCTCATGGCAGGCGCAAGCAGAGAGCCGTAGTCCTCCTCGGTCTTGGCAAGAGTGTACGGCAACCTGCCCGAAGGAGAAACATTACCGTACAGGATCTGGACAAGCGCACGTCCGGCATCCTGACGAGGAAGGTGAGCAAAGATGACCGCTGTGACGTTCGGGTGCTCGATCCATGCATCCACAGTCCGGGCGCCTGCATTGTGGATGACGACAATAGTATTGTTGCACTTCGCGCGGCGACATTCTTGACAAGCTCATCGCTAGGTCCGTCAGTCAGGCCATCGAATCGGTCCCAGCCTTCGCTAGAATACTCGTTCAAAAAGACAATGGCAGCATCGCTGGCGCCCTCAACAGCAGGGTTCAGCTTGTCCAAGACGAGGCTCCAGAAGAGCTGCGTGCCGTCGTCGATGGCACGTTGGGTGAGTGCGTCAAAAGGAGTGCTCAGATATGGTGGTGTGTTACTGCCTGAGCCATCACCAGTGAAGAGGAGACCTGGGAATGTGTGCGGAGCTTTGTTGCCAACGACGTAAGTATCATACAGGTCTTTGCCCAGAAATTGCCAGTTGAAATTGAATGTGTCATACGCAGTGGTGCCACCAAGGACGCCGGCTTCGAGGTTACCGCTGAACAGCTGGGCGGCAGTGGCACTGTTGCCGTACAGTGAGAGTACATTCGGCTTCTTGAGAGGCAGAGCCTTGTTGGTGTTCTTGACCAAGACGTGGCCCTCTTGTGCCTGCCGAAGCAGACTTGGAGCCGATGCAGGATCCCGGGCGTTGGCGAAAGCATGAGGTTTGGTCAGGTTGCCTGACTCTGCAAAGCCAGCCCCTAAGCCGGTCGCTGGGACATATTTGGAGTCATGGCCTAGGAAGTACCAGGTCGCCACTGTCCGCAGAGCCATGTCCTCTAAGCGCTCACGGCTGAGAGTGCCCTTTTCGACCGCCTTTGCAAGCTGCGTGCCATTCCAGAACGCTGAGTCTGGCATCACGACATCCAGTCCGTTCGCTGCGGTGGAGAAGGAATGTTGAGCAGACCAATCCAAAACAATAAAGCCTTTGAAACCTAGCTCGCCCTTCAAGAGATGCATCTGGCTGTAGTTGTTGTCGCAAGCATAGGTGCCGTTTATCCGATTGTAGCTGCACATGATCGAACCGGTACCAGCCTCGACGGCTTCCTGGAAAGATCGAAAGTGTCAGCGAATGCGACGGGAGACCTATTCAGATCATGCTCACCTGGAACGGCCACAAATACACCTCATGGAGAGTCTTATCATCTATGTTGGCGGAGACCGCTTGACCAGCAGGATTCAACGTCGAGACCGTGCGGTTGGATTCCTGCTCATTTCCAATGTAGTGCTTCGTACACGCGATGATACTCTCCTGAAGGCCCTCAATGGTAGGTCGGACGAGCGTGCCCGAGAAGTATGGGTCAGCACCGAAGCCCTACCATAGTCAGCAGATTGTCGACATGTCACTAGCTTGGGTCATGCACACCTCCCAGTTCCTGCCACCCTCTGCGATACGGCCCAGCGGGCCTACAACCGGACCTAGCGCAACATTGACGCCCTTGCGCTGGAACTCAGCACCCATGTATTTTGCGCGCTCATATGCCAACTCAGTATTCCAGCTAGCGCCAACAGAGATACCAGATGCAAATGCGCTGACACCATCTTGAGCTCGTACACCATTTCCTGCATCCTGGAAACAAAGTCCGGGAAACCCTAATCTTGGTATACCCCCACTGATTCCCGAGCACGCGCTGCTAGCATCAACTGTACCGCCCGAAAGACCCAAAGTGACGTTGTTGAGCTCGGCTAGCGTGGCATTGGACAGCAGGTCAGAGGCTCTGCGGTAAGCTGCCGCCCACGCGTCTGCATTTGCCGAAGCTATGCTCTGTTCTTAGTAAAAGAAAGGTGATCTTTTGGAGATTCAACATACCAGCAGCTGCAGCAGCTTGCGCAAAAATACCAGCTATAAAGGCAGCGCGCATCACCTTGGCATTGGGGCGCTTCATGTCCAAGTTGTTGACGGGCGATCTAGGAGCAGGCCAGGTGCGTGGTAGGCCATTTTCTGGGGCGCGACTATGTTTTATACATCTTCAGGCTGTCCTAGCGGCCAATGTCGCCGGCTCTCGAGTGGAAACACACGTACAATCTCCCCCTGTCGTCAATAGTGGTTCCGCGGGCTGCAAGCTCGGTGCAAACACTTTGCGAGGCTACATTGCGAGCGACAAAGGGTGGCACGTGTACCTGAATAGGATAGGCCAGCGGGCTCGCTTCGTCTCCATTGCTCAAGGACAGACCGCTCGTGCTGGTCGTGCAAGCATGGCGTGGTAGTGTGATGAGGGGCGAGAAGAGTCGAACGGCGAAGTTCTCCCGGCATCTCCATCTTCATAGGGTTACGTACAGGGCCCGGATTGAGAAGGCGGTTGTACCATTCCATGGATACGGTTGTCCCTGAAGTATAGGATCTGCGATGAGCTTTCTCGCGCGATTCCCTATAAAACTTTTGAAACAAGAGACGCTACAATCGGCGGATTCCTGACACAGAGTGAATAACAACTGGGGTCTGAAAGCTGTAAAGGGCTTTCGTCATAAGGCGCATGCCCATGGGGTCCGCAGGTGGAGTCACAGAATGGCATGACAGCCAAGGCGCCGACAGCGGGGACCGGAGGAGATCTGGAGAAGCCCTCATGCCCCACACCCGACAGCTGGGCCCTGGCGGTGTTCGCCGGTCACTACCTGTGTCAGAAGGGTACAGGTACGGCGGAGCTCAGAAGGCATCTAATGGCCGAGATCAGGAGATCGACAGTCGCCGCCAGGCCAAGCACATGATCCCTGTCTACATCCGTGAGCGACCAAAGGTGAGCCACTCATATTCGGCGTGCAATTCGACAGTAGCAGCCGCGTGACCGCTATTGTGCTGCTATGGTAGTATATCGCGGTCCAGGCGCCACGGTAGCAGGCTGTGAACCACGCCAGGCCTAATGCAGGTGCTCGACCGGTATATGGGTCGTGGTGAGGCAGGAGGTGCGTGTCATTCTTGACGACCGTGCCGTGCGTAAGGTCATGTTCGTCTCTTCGGGATATCGAGTACCGAACATGACAGCACTTGTGGATCATGCGCGGCTCTTTAGTTCACGCGGGCGAAATGATGGAGCCCGGCGCGAACAGGTCGCTTCCAGGTGGGGACAGTACATGTAATGTTGAAGTCCAGGTTAACGCCGAAGCAGGAACCCGAGTCCATGGCAACTAGGCTTCTTACTAGGTACCGTCTTGCAAAGCCCTGCGGTCTTGATCTTGTCTTCACGACGTGACATGAAGACTCAGGATATGACTGTGCCTTGGAGATGCGACTAATGTCAAGATTGGCGACCTTGGACCGGGAGAGGGCCGTCTCCGAGACGCTTCAAAAGCTGCGCTGCGCTTCGGGATTGGAGGGTCCATGTAGCCCAATAATGGCATCCACGTACGCGAAGGTGAAGGTTGCAGTCCAGCAGAAAGTACGATGTTCTTTACTTCTACCTAAGGGAAGTGAAGAGAGCTGGCGGGAGGATGGCGGGACATGCCGTCCAAAATCCGTGCCCCGAAACTCTACATTAACGCGCTCGTTTCGTGTGTATTTCGCGTGCATCCCGAGGTCGTCCTCGAATCCTCTGGTCTGCCTCTGATCCTTACATGAGACAACGAGAGACAGACCGACAACAACAATGGGTGCTCTCCATCTGGACTGGCAGAAGCTGCCCGTCAGCCTAGCAGAGCTCTGCATCAACACTACTCTCCGCTGCGGCCAATCATTCCGGTGCGCGAGCCACTGCAACCCCTACCGGCAACCACCTCTCACTGACCCTTCTCCAGATGGCGCAAGAACGAAGCAGGCGTCTGGTCCATCGCGCTACACAACCGTATCCTCTCCCTCCATCAAGACCCAGATTACCTCTACTACCGCTCCATCCCGCCCTCATCTCTCCAGCAAGCGCCACTCACGCCCCCGAGCTCACACCCGCCTTCCGAACCTGACACCAACAATCCCGACGACGACACACTCGACCTAGTCAAGCACTACCTCAACCTCACGCCCAACCTCACCGAGCTCTACCAGCAATGGTCGGCATCCGATTCGAACTTCGCCAGAAAGGCGCCCAAATTCACGGGTGTGCGCATCCTCAAACAAGATGCCTGGGAAGCACTGATCGGATTCATCTGCTCGAGCAACAACAACATCGCTCGGATAGGTCAAATGGTACACAAGCTTTGCATCCAGTACGGTCCATTGCTGGGGCACCTAGACGACGAGCCATACCACGATTTCCCTGAGCCCAAAGCTCTAGCCCAAGACGGCGTGGAAGCGAAGCTGAGGGATCTCGGGTTTGGCTACAGAGCAAAGTATATATACCAAACCGCCTGCATCGTCGCATCCAAGCCAGACGGCTGGCTTGACTCTCTGCGCAATCCGGAGTCGCCTGTCCTCGGCCTCAAGCCCTCTTCAGGCGGCGAGTGGACACCACAAGGTCGCGCCGGCTACCGCCAAGCGCACACTGCACTGCTGGAGCTGCAGGGCGTTGGGCCCAAAGTCGCAGACTGTGTATGCCTCATGGGACTCGGCTGGGGCGAAGCAGTACCCGTCGACACGCACGTCTGGCAGATTGCGCAACGAGACTACAAATTCGGAAAAGGCAAGCACGCTTCTCTCACAAAGCAGACGTACGACGCCGTGGGTGACAAATTCAGGAGTCTATGGGGCAAAGAGGCGGGTTGGGCGCACAGCGTGCTGTTCACGGCGGATCTGAGAGCGTTCAGTGAAAGGTTGTTGGCGAAGAAGGAGGAGAAGGTGGAGGAGGTGGAGGTCAAGATCGAGGCGGGCGTGGAGGTGGAGGAGGATGTCGTCAAGGATATTAAAGTCATGGAGAAGGGCATCAAGCGAGAACCGGATGAAGGTGAGCGGATGGTCACAGAGGTCGAGGAGAAGGTCAGCAGGAAGTCGAAGAGGAAGAGGGTCAGGTAGGGATTAACGACAGCGCCATCTTGTGAAGCGAGAACAGTGCTACCCTTGATGTGCCTATGGCCGTCTGCCTGCGTCGAGACTGCAATCGCCAGTGATTACGCACCGCCCTGACTCCCTGGCGCGCAGAGTCGTACGAAACAAGACCGAAAACCCAAATGGTTGGGGCGGCAATCTGCGGCCTCCTGCTTCGGTGAGAATCTTGGCCCCGTCACGTCACGGCGCGACCACCTGTGCAGGTGAGGTCTTCTGTCGATGGCGACGCACAGACTGCATCTGGACACTGATAGCATGCACGATTTGCATGCGTGATGTCGTCCCCTGTGCCTCGGTCGTGCATCTGCTCCTTCCTTCCTGATTCGGTATACTGCCGTCTTGCGTTGCCCTATCGAGGGATGCTTGCCGACTTCGATCGACTCGAAGTCGATCAATGGATTTGAGCATTTTGGCAGAGGCGCGAGATCTGAAGGCGTGTGGCAGATGTAAGGGAGCGTTCAACTAAAGCTTCGGGCATGATCAGATAAAAAGCACAATCCGCCCACGTCAAAGCGGCATCGGCACCGTGAACCGTCTCGTCGCCTCAACGACAGTCTCCAATAACCTCTCGTCCCCAGCACCGACCCCCCTCACCCGTCCCTCCGACCCAAAGAATGGCACAGCATCGGCGTCGCACACCGTCCCCTCCCTCGGCAACTCACCCGTCTGGAAATACTGCCTCACGGCCCTAGCCGTACAGACCGACGGCTCCGTAAAGCTGCAATGCCCCTCTGAATCCTGCCTCAGCAGCCCCGCTCCCGTGAACCTCTCGGCCATCTTCTGCGCGCTCCTGAACGGCGTGACCGAATCTAGCGTGTTGCCGATGAACAGGATGGGATGGGATATGTTGCCGCCAAAGGGTCCGGTGAAAGGGTGCTTAGACTCGGCCTTCCAGCCTGCGCAGGTCAGGAGGGTGGCGGCCCAGTAGTCCCCCATGGCCTGGCTTTGGTTCTGGAGTTTGTGCCAGTACGTTCGGAAGCTGTCTTCGGTGCACGCGTTGGAGCCTTTGGCGTCTGTGCAGAGGACCGCGGGTAGGGCGTCGTAGGGACTCCAGCCTGGGAGCACGCACTCGTGGGAGAGAGGGTCGCTGCATTGCTTGGCTGTGCCGCAGACTGATTTGCGGGAATCGTATTTGAAATCGGCGACTTTGCTTCCGTTACTGTTGGTCATGTCGTCGAGCATGTCGGCGAGGACGGGGAAGCCGTGGAGGGGCTGGTAGAGGGCGTCTTTGACGATCAATTTCATGTCTGATCACGTGATGACTTCTGGCCCTCTGGTCGCGGTTCCGGGGACGGCTAGTGGGTCAGTTTTGATGTCGTGGAGGAGCCTGTGGTATAGTGGGCGGAGGACAGTGGGCCCGCCTTCTCGCCAGAAGCTACAACGCTCGTGGCCAGCTGCTGCGCAGTTGTCGAAGAAGCGAGCGAGGATTTTGTCGGTATCGGCGAGATTTTGCTCCTATGGGCCTTGATAGTAGTCTTCCATTTCGACGACGCCGTCTATGCACAGGCCACAGCAGTCACGCCGGAGAAGCCTCACGTGTCTGTCGCATTGCAGGGAAGCATGTTGAGCCAAGCATCCTCTGCATCGCTTGTGGTAGGAGGTGGAGGTAGGCTTGCTTGTTGATCGTCGCTTTTACCTTAGTAAAGCTGAATCATTGATTGGCTCTGCATCACGACTCTCGTCAGTCTTCATCATTATCATTAAATGGCAGCCGATCCTGCATACATGTACATGTATCATCGCGACCTGTACATGTCTCCAAGAGGCGCATGGCTGCTGTTGCTGTGTGGCAGCGCGGGCTTATCGTGCGAGGCTTAAGCTCTTGGATGCGAGAATCCATGGCAACCTTGGCATCGCGCAGGCAAAATGCTGGTCCGAGATTGAGTCAGGGTTGAATACGGAACCATATCTGTGGTACTGTATTGCGTGGACGAATCGTCGGATGCTGTTGAAGAAGCTAAAAAATCGTCATGGCACATATATTGCTCATGATCCGCCATGGCCTCTCGCGCGTCGCTCCAGATCCTTCTGCGACCCTCCTTCGGCAGTATGAGCAGCTCGGATTCCGCCGAGCAGCACGAGCTTCGCAACTCTGGCTGCGAGTCGGGACAAGCTTTCGGCTTGGAGCGAGAGACCGGTCGTCGTCGAGCGAGCGCGGTGAACGACAGAGCGGTGGAACGGCCGGATGGCGCGAATCGCATGGAGGCCATGCGTCTGGTATGGGGCAAACATGGACTCAAGTTCATGTGGTTCGGGATCATCATGATTCTCACCGCTTAGTACGATGCTGAGCCTACTCGCTCCGTCCACCTCCGCAATCACAGCTGACGTCCACAGCCAATTCGACAATGCCCTGATCTACAACTATGCCACCTACGCGACATCCAGTTTCGACAAAGTCGCGGCCATCTCCACCTTGGGTGTGGCAGGCAACATTGTGTTCGCCGTGTTGAAACCCATGATTGCCAAGCTGTCCAACGTCATCGGGAGAGGAGAGGTCTACTGCATTGCCTTGACATGCTATCTGCTGAGCTATATCCTCCGAGCATCATGCACCACCTTCGACACTTACGCCGGCGGCACGATCTTCGCCAGTGTGGGGATGACCGCAGCAAACATGATGAACGACGTTGTCATCTCTGATATCTCCAGCATGCGGTGGCGTGGGTTTGCCCTGTCTGCGAGCTTCATCCCGTACTTCATAACGCCCTGGATTTCGGGCGTGATCGTCGCCAAGGTGGTGGCACCCGATGGGATAGGGTGGCGGTGGGGTATCGGCATGTTCGCGTATGTACCGCTTGGTCTGCATCTTGGCGAAACTGCTAATGCCTGGAACAGCATCATCATGCCCATTGCAGCTTCCTTCATCATTGGCACGCTGCTGTATTATCAGCGTAAAGCCAAGAAGGCTGGGCTAGTTTTGACCGAGCGCATGACCCTCTACGAATTCTGCTCGCAGCTGGATCTCGGAGGATCTATTTTGCTCGCGGCTGGATGGGCCATGTTCCTGCTTCCGTTCTCATTAGCCGCAACGACTCCCAGCAAATGGACTACAGGTTGGGTCAGTCAGATCTACTCTGGCACAGTGAGAGATAAATAGATCAGCTAACCGTCGCAGGTCATTGCCTTGATTGTCTTGGGCGTGATTGTCTTGATCAGTCTCGTTTTCTACGAAGCTCTCGCGGCAAGGCATCCCATCCTCCCAGCACGCTATCTGAAGAGCACCAGCATCATGCTGGCCTGCGTCACCGCTGGGCTCGACAATTTCGGCTTCCAAGCTACCCATACCTACCTATATACGTGGGCCGTGGTCGTACAGGGTATGGGCCCAAAGACCGCGACCTATCTGACGTACACCAACGGCGTCACGCAAGCTGTTGTGGGCCTCATCGGCGGCGCGATCATGTACAAAGTCAAGGGCTACAAGTGGCTACTTGTCGCTGGCGCCACGATCAAGATGATCGGCTACGGCGTCATGATCCGGTTACGTGGAGCGAACAATACCTGGGCGGAAGTCTTCACCGTGCAAGCCATTCAAGGCATCGGCAGCGGGCTCCTGGAGATCATCGTCATCGTGGCCGCACAAGTCGCCGTGCCACATGCAGAGATGCCGCAGGTTACTGCTCTCGTGCTGCTCTTCTCTTTCATCGGCGCGGCGATAGGCACATCTGTGGCAGGCGGTATCTATACTGGAACATTCAAAGACGCTCTCCGCCATCGACTCGGAGACCTGGCAACCCCGTCTCTGGTGAACTCGGTCTACGATTCCATCACCAAAGGTATTCCCGCAACTGGAACAGCGCAGAAAGCCGATGTCAACCTCGCCTACTCTGATGTCCTTCGGTACATCACCTACACCGCTGTGGCAACATCTGCACTGGTCCTGCTGCTGACCCTGCTCTTCCCGAATATCCGGCTCCCGGAAACGATCGATCCTTTCGCTTCCCATGAGGAGTCTGCTGACGAGACTAGCGCCTCTACCGTGTCTGTATCGAAGGATGAGCCTCTTGCGAAAGTGCAGCCTCATGAGGATATTCGTCGAGCATAACGACTATGGACAGCTTATACTATGGATCAGAATCTAGATAAACCCAGGTACACAGATGAAGATACGCCATTTATTACAGGTTCTCCCGCTCTCGACGACCGCCGTGTGCTCATTGGATGCGAAATAAGCAATTGTAGAAATGTGCGAGTCGTTCTCGGACAAAGACTTGAATTCGCCATGGATATCTGTAGAAGGCGGTAACCAATACAAGAACGCAGTGGTCACAACTGATGCATTGGCAGTGCCCCTTTCCAGAGTTGAACACGATGGCGGGATTTCAAGTTTCATTGAAGCCTGCATTAATCAGAACGAGACGGCGTATGCTTGGGCAATAGGATGCCAGGTCTACAGCACCATAGATACGAGACAGCAAAAAATAGTCATGGCAGCTCGGCGGGTGCTCGCTACTGGCCTGAGGGCTATCGGCACCCTATCTGTTGCTCATCTTGTACCTTATTCTCAGCGATGGCCCCGATTCGATCCGCACTCACTGCTTGATGCGGCCCAGGGACGACTCAGAGAACGGGTCGCTTCAGATTCTTGTCGAGTCTGTTGGCGACGCTGGGGCGTATGCGTCTCTGCTGTTGACATGGTAGCTTCCAACCCCGGCGTAGCCGCCGGCCTGTGAATTCTTCATTGGCTGCATGAGGCGAGGCTTGTCGTGCATGTGCAGCGCGCTGCTCCAGCACTAGAGCATGCAGCTCCAGCTCATATCCCGGGACTGGCTGCGTGCTCAACAGCTCTGGCGCAATACGAGGCCAGCTTTGATAAAGAGTTTTTAACGCCCTTCTCCATCTTCTGGTTGCCCGCAAGACCTTTTTTTTTTTTCAAAGATGAGTCCGCAGCGTCATGTAAGCTTGTCAAGAGAATCTGCGCTATGTAAGCTGACCGATGGCAACATGGAAAGGTGCACCCACGTCACAGCGGTCAAAGTCATTCTTGAAAATGGGAGAAGACGTACCATCATAGAAACGAGGCGAGTGGACTGTGGCAAAGCCAGCTGTCCTACTTCCGACAGGAATCGAAACGCTCGTCGCCAGCAGCAGATTTCGCGTCACGTCTGCATCTATGGTGTGACGGGTGCGGGATCAGCAGACACAAGTGGAGGTCAGTCCATCGGTCTTTGTGAGGAGCCCCAAGCGTCCATGCTAATTAGAGCAGGAAAAGAGAGAATGCAGATTCATTTTGCAGAGGAAGTATGAAGGATTGTCGCAAATACTCTTGGGCTTGTATCGGATCACGACATGTCCTCTCTCCGCACCATGTCGATATGTTGTTGAGTATCTATCATCCAGCTCTCAAGCTTTGCCAACGCCGCGATATCGTTCTGAGCTGCTGATGTCACGCAATCCTCGTCTACCCAACCAGGCGTACCAGCGGAGATGAGAGGCTTCCCAAACTCCCGACACGACCCAAAGTTGAATATGATAGGTACATCATCTTTAGTGAATCCGATGTTCATTGGGTTGAGATCATTATGTGCGAGGCCTAACGAGTGGAGATGCTTGACGCCCTCCTGGATCTGCTTCATAGAAGCTTGAATGTCAAGGCGGCGGGGATCATCCTCAAAACGGTATTGAAGGATGACCTCATACTTCTCTAGCCCAATTCCTGTGATCCTGCCACGTCTTTTGGTGCATCCAAAGTAACGTGCTACATTCGGATGATACTGGACCTTAAGCCGTTCTAAGATTGTAATCTCTCCTAGGAGTAGAGCAGGCAACAGCTTTGTCTCCTCCGGATCGTCGAGACACAGGAGCTTCGGACGCTTGATATAGTGCAGGGTATCCTGGATATCCGACGGGTCGCAGATCGAAACCTGTGGATTGGCAATAGGATATATGACCTCGTCTACTATGGGCTGCAGACTCTGCGTGATCTCATCAATCGTCAGGTCGAATTTGCGGATGCCGAGGACCTGACCGAACCATGCTGTGTCGTCTTTCGTGACGTAGGCGAACGTGCATCGGAGGACCTTACCGCTCTCGAGGTCTTCGGCCTCGTAGAGGTGCAGAAGGTCGCGTCTCGATGTTATTCTTAGTGTTTGCAAGCCACGATAGACTGCTTCTGACGGTGACTTGTGTTGCATGATTTCTGCTGTGTTATTTGTGATGGATGTCTCTCCGACGGAATCTGGCTACTCGTACCGACAGATTGATGACTACGTAGGACGCAAGACAAGTGTAGATAGGACGAAGTCCGCAAATAAATAAGAACCTACCTTGAGTACGGAGGTCCTCTATTAGTATGACTAAGCGGACAATCAGTTCCTAGACACCTCGGGGTCAATTTTGTGCAACTCCTTTCACTCAACATCATCCTGTTATGGACGACGATTTCCCGGGTTCCGAGCCTGGCCCGATAGTAACGTTCCTCGAAATACCGACATCCAGATGGTCGTATCGCTGAAGCATAAGAGCGGTATGACGCGGGGGACGAGTCTGTTATACGTGCAGAACGGAACCGGCGCTCGACACTTGACATATTGCTTCGAGGCAGCTGTAACTTCGGGGCACGAAGCGATATTGCGATGCGCAATTTGAACGACTGTGGCAAGATTTGCCGATATATCCTGCAACGATGCGGCGACGGTTTTGGTGTTAACGACATCGTGTATGCAAGCCACGCAATGTCCTATGAGTCTCTGAACGTCATAGGCCTAGGGACACCACTCCACGAGGCGGCAAGCACAGGTAGACCGGCAGCCGCCCTCGTTCTACTGGAACATGGCGCGGACCCGATGATCCGGTACTCGAATGGGCGTACAGCGCTTGAGGTGGCGAGCTGGCTGGCACTGCGAGGCTGCAATCTCTAGTAGACATTCAGCTTGCGTGAAAACCTTCCTGTCAATGATTCGTCCATGTCAAACGCTACGTTCGCTTTGAGAATCTCCTAGCTAGTGTTCATCAACGATCCACTATACTCCCTGGCACATGTGAGCTTGATCTATTTCTCGTATACGAGCGTGAGACCCTCATATCCAGCCAGCTAACAGGAATCTCCCCTTCTAGCTTCCTTGCGCGATCATCCTCGCTTGACCTGATCCAGAGTGCCCTCTCCAAACAAAGGGTCAGACACGACCACCAAGCGGTATCTGGCTACTCTGCACGTGATGCTCTCTCATATCCCCTGAGGGACTGAGGTAGGTCCTAGGCCTGCACACGAAAGCGGGACCTCGCACGCCGGCTATTGCTAGAGCTTTTAGGCACAAATGTTTGGAGTGATACTAGGTTCATGAGACGCCTCGCATTTTGACCGTTGCCTCTGGATCTATCAAGCCAATCGTTGGTTCTACCCTCGAAAAGGAGCTCTAAGTCCCGACATCCACTCCTGGCTGCTATCTTGCGCGGCGTTGGGGGAGACATTCGTTGTCCCTATCCGATGTGGCCTGTCTGCCTTTGCGCCCATATCCAGAAGCACCCGGGCCACCTCTACATTTCTGTCTTTGCAGGCGTCGTGTAGGTGCGGGCCTCTTTTAAGATGGCCGCGGAAGCGGAATGACCTAGGATCTTCCCATAACGTGTCATCGTACGGAGCCCCTTTCTTAGCGAGCCTCCAAATCAATTCTAGGCTAGAGGGCTGGCGGTGAACTGCCGAATGCATTACATAGCCTTTCTTCAGATCTGGGTCTGTCTCTAGAAGCAAGAACACGACCGGCAAGTCCGCGTATGCAACAGCGCAGGATAGTGGCGTCTCGTCAATATCGCAACCAGCACTTGGGTCCGCGCCAAGGTTGACTAGCCACTCAGCTAACGCTGCGTCATTACGTATCCTGCTGTCGAAGTGTCAGCTAAGGTATAGTAAGATGTGCAGCACAAAACTTGGTACCTTAAGACTGCGGGTTCAAACCTGTCTAGCGGCGTGTTGATGCTCCAGCCATGGCGGAAAAGCTTTAACAGTAACTCTCGATCGCCTTTGTCTACCGCAGCTGCAATTGCTGGGCCTTGAACAGGGACTTCTGTCAACAAGAAGTCCAGGACGTGATTACGTTCGTACTGGATAGCATCTACAAGCAGCTGGGACCATCGTGGAGGGCATTTCATTTTCCGCGGCTTGGCTTTGAAGGCGGCTAATTTGCACTGGACACTTTCAATATCGCCAACGCGCACCGCTTCTCGTAGGTCGTCAAACATGGTGTGAGGGATAATGATCTGCTCCATTTCAGGATGCAAGAATGATGAAGCTTCATGATTGTCGACGTGCGGGCGTCGTCGCGTAAGGTAGATCTTCGATGCAAGAGCTCCCGCAAGAGCGGGGAATATCCGTCCCTGGCAGGTAGCAAGTCGTTATAGACGCCACTCAAGAAAGCAAGGTCGCTGGATCGATCAGCCGCGTAGTATATATTGTTACAATCATTGCGTTACGTTACCTACAACCTATACGATCCTGATCTCCTGCAGACCCCTCTCATTCTTCGGCCACGCTTCACCATTCTGGATCTCGTGCACATAGGCATCACCAATCAAGGTTTTGTGTCCCCGGCCAGCATCTCTGAACACAAAAGGATGCGGCGCGCCTTTCAGAAGCCACATCTCATCGCCCTTCTCCGCCCATTTTGGCACCCAAGCCAATCGTCCTTGATCCGTGACACCTAAACGTCTCGTGTAGTCGACCGCGATTTTGAATAAGTTAGGAGTCAAAAAAGGGGAAAGGTCGTGAGATAAATCGTCGTAGTGAAGTATCGGGGAAGGGAAACCGTCGGGATAGAGCACTGGGTAAGGGAGTGGTTGGCTCTGTGTTTCAGAGTCTTTGTATGCTCGCTCGAGAAGGTTTTTCAAGAGCCGATGAATCCGGGGCCCCAAATCGGCGGTCATCTTCTCGTCAACGCGGTCCTGCACTATGAGTTGATAGAAGTTTTGTTCCAGCTTCTTGTGTACAGTTTTGGTGGAGAAGGCGAAGTATCGGCAGCGTATGTACCACGGGAGCAGGTTCTTCTGAAGATAGACGTGAAAGATTGTATGTCGCGTGAGAGCATCGTCATAGTACATCTCACCCGGCCACTGCGATTGCGGCAATATATCAGCGATCTTAGAATTGCGGATTCCTTGTACGCAACAGACACTTAATTGATTTGGTGCGATGTAGACCGGCATTTGTTTGCAAGGGCCGCCCGCACAGGGGCGCTTGGTCTCGGGTTTGTAGTACTCGAGTTTGACCGCTGCCTCACGCCGAAATGTGGCGATCTCCATAGCCCAGGAAGGGTAGTCGTTCCGCGGAGGCGTCTCCGTCGGTTTAGTGGCTGCCAATGCAAGTACACATGCGCGTCCCATAGGCTCATTCGACTGCAATTGCAGAGCAGCTATGCTGACCCTCTGAAATACCTCTTTGGGCTGCATTCTGGAGTATGCATCCAACGATCTCTCCTTGGCAAGAAAGCTTAGACCTCTGATGCCGTAGATGATGTCGCAGAGAAAGGTTGTTTCCATGCCGCTGCCACGAAGGAAAAGCAGTTTGAACAGAAATTCTCGTGGTCTCTGCTGCGACCAGCCTCGCAATGCTAATCGATAGTCGTGGAGATGGCCGTAAATACAGCTGGCCAATCTCTTTTCTTCTCCGTGCGACGTAAGTGAAGGGTGTTGGCGGCCATGGTTGAGAGAATCGCAGAGATTACGGTACATCTGAGCACCAGAGGCAATTTGCTCACGCGAAGCATGCAAAGCTCCGCAATGGAAAGTACATCGCTTTGGTAATACACTCTCTTGAAACGTCCAAATGCGGCGGAACCATTTCTTCTCCCAAAGGGCGACCAGGGTGCCGAAAGCTTGCGCCAGCGATGCAGATGGTATCTTGTGGGTGGCAGTGCAACACGGACAACGGAAAATCCCACGATAGGAGCTCAAGCTCTTGCCAAATTGATCAAGAAGCTGCTGACTTTGAGGTTCTTCAAACAGCAGCGGCACGTACTTGATCTTCCTCCGAATTGCGGCGAGGATGTGAGTAGCTGCGAATGCTAGGCTGTCCGTATGAGTTGAAGGGCCGAGCCAGACCTGAACTTGCGTTGCCCGGCAATAAATATGTGCCATGAAGCGCAATTGATGATCAAGTTCGCCATCCACGTCGTTCTGATTTATACATATCGCATCTGCCCAAAGCCGGACCTTACAGTCTGGCTTGCGAAAGGCTATAAGGGCGCTATGCAGGGACGATGTGATCTTCAACGGTTCATCTGGAAGAATGATGCGGTGCGTGAAATTCGGCTCGCCCCAGACGTAGGACACTGCAGAGTACCGAGGGGGATTTCGTAACGAAACAGCTTCCAGCGAGGCACGGAGCGCATCTTTCCCAGACCCAGGCTCCAGAGTCAGTAGGCGGATTTCGTCCTCTTTCAGCGTGCCGTAACTTGGAAGACTGACTCGCGAGTCATTGGTTCCGCCGGACATTTCCAGCCAAGTTCAATTCGTGTTCCACAAAGAGTGCACTGTCTGCACTGGCTTCGGGTTGCGAGGCATGCAGTTAATAAACGGTGACAGCCTGGCAAGATCAGCAGCCTGCTGTACGTCCCTTAAGCGCTTGACGCTGCTGCACCACTGCGGCACCACTCCGAAACTTGATAACGTCTTGCCGCGGCGCCGGCGCGTGGACAAATTGGTTCCAGGATCGCCTCCCGACGGGAATTCAACATCATGGCAGGCATGGGGCCTGGGTCAAGACAGCAGACGGCGCAACGGCATTTCAATGTTGGTCAGAAGGTTCCCAGCTAACAAGACGGAAGGCGTTTCATTTGGAGAGAATCTACTTTGCCGGTGAGTACTCAGCAATGTGTGCTCGTGACCAAGCTGCATACCTAGTGACTGTCGATGCACAAGCGGTTGAGCCTCTTGGCTTGCTGTTGTGGCGTCCTCGGCCATTGGCAACGTCGACACTACCATCACAGCTCACACCACCCGCATGAAACCCCAGCATAGGATATCCTCGCGCGGTATTGCGTGCTGCCCAACACTTTGCAAGTCCAATCATTTCCAGCCCGGCGTAACGCGCTGAACAGCAAATCGATAGGCTGAGCATGGGCACCGTTAGCATATTCGACGCGCTCGGCGCTCTCGCGCGCGCCATCTCGATACCACAAGTGGGACAGTGTCAAGGACAAGGGCATGGACGGCCAGAAGAACTGGCGTTTCAGCAGCCGCAGGCGCTTCTGCAGGTCCAGCAGGGAAAGCCGCGGGCGACGGATCGCGAGGTCGTCCATGGCGAGGCGCGTCAAGAGGCGCGAGGGGCTGCGGATACTCTCGTTGAAGATGCAAATGGGTATGTGATGGTGGCAGATGCAGGACAGCAGCGCGGCGACGAAGGGAATGTCGAAGAAGTAAACAGCGAATCAGAGGTGAGTCTTTTCCGGATCGGGAGCTCGGCAAGGGTCATCCCGTCAGGTTCCCGCCTCCCCGCAAAGCCACTTGCGATTGCGTCTTGTCCACCTGCAGATGCTCCTGATAATCATCGGAATATTGTCATCCTCCACATCCATACACGCTTTACATAACAATTCGACAAAAGCCAAGGACAAACTGACAAGATGCCGTTCGGACTCAAGAAGAGTAGCAAAGAGGGTGACAGCTTGGACGCCCAGAAATCCTCGCTTTTCGGCCGCAGCAAGGCATCAAAGTCTCCAGCTCCGCAAGCAGCCAACCCATACGCAACACCGCCGTCATCTAACGACCCATACGCTCAGCGCAACGCCAACCCATACGCCAACAATGCGGCCCAGTCCGACCCGTACGCCCCTCGCTCGCAGTCGAATCTGTCGCAGCCGCCTGTCTCGTCTATGAGCAGCCTCACGCTAGGCAGCCAGGCCAGTGCCCCTCCTAGCTACAGCTCGCAGGCCAATTTGCAACCATCGCCCAACCGGCAACAGAACTACGCTACCAGTGCACCCACGTTCTCGGGTGGGGGCAGTTATAATCAGACTGGCGGATATGGCAGCGACCCGTACGGTGGCAGCGCCGGGCAAGCACGCTATGGTGCGGGTGGCTACGGTGGGCTGGGTAGAAAGCCGAGCACAGACACCATGACCACGGATGCCGGCCGCAATGCACTCTTTGGCGACGCACCAGCTAGGGTGGCTGCGCAGCAACAGCAGAAACCCCAGGATGACAGTTACTCCAATGCGGGAGGCTACGGACAAAGCGACATGCCAGGTGGCTACGGCGCCGATCGCGAGCTGACAGCAGAAGAGGAAGAAGAAGAGAATGTCCAGGCCACTAAGGATCAGATCCGCATGGTTAAAGGCGACACCCTTTCGTCCATTCAAAGATCTCTTCAGGCCTTGGAAAACATGGAACAGGTTGGATCTACAACACTGGGCAACCTGCATCGCCAAGGTGAGATGCTCAATAACACCGAGCGCAATCTGGACTACGCGGCCGTGCAAGCCGCACGCTCGAAGGACAAAGCACAGACACTCAAGCGTCTCAATGACAGGCCATTCTTTATCCCTGAGAACCCTACGAATCCATTCGCAAGCAAAGAGAAGAGGTACAACCGCCAGCTCGAAGAGTCGACAGCTAGACATCTCTCAGAGAAACGGGAGCGCGAAAGGACTGCGGCCAATGCGTATCAGGGGAAGGCGCGTGCCGAGCAGCACCAGAAGGACATGCGAAATGCGAATCAACCTGTACAGAAGAAAAGCTTGGCCGACCGAGCGAGGTTCCAGTTTGAGGCCGATGAGGAGGATGATGCCGTGGAAGACGCAATTGATGAAGGAGTGTAAGTTGGGCGACATTGGGCTTGATGTGAAGTGATCATCGTATATTGACATTTGATACAGGGGCAAGATGGAGTACCACGCGAAGAGAATGCATCTCATGGCGAATGCTATGAGCAACGAGCTCGACAAGCAGATGGAGAACATTAAGCATGTCTCGGACAAGACGGATAACGTCGAGACCCAGGTCCAGACCAACTCTGCCAGATTGGCAATGATCAATTAGAATCCTTGACAGGGCGGCGATTTTTTGGTTTCGACCGTTCTATACTGTGTGCGAGCATATTGTGCCTGCTGTCTCTCATTGATGATCGTGATACTAGACTTGATTTAAGCTGTAGTATAGGCGGATGATGCAGGAACGAGTGAATGCACAGGAGAGCTTCAAATAGTCACGACAGAATATAGAAACACGCAGATTGGAACTGCCACGCACGACTGAGCGCTTTGCATCTGGCTGGCCTCACAACAGCCTTTCTACGCTTCAAAGTTTGAGGGTGATCGAATCTAGATGTTCACTGGCCTGAGAGAAAGGACTGTAAGTCGATGGAGTATGTACTGCGCTATTATCTTACAACCCACGTTCTTCAGTCAAAGTACTTGACAAAGCGCCTCCAACGCCCCGCGAGCCACAAAGGCTGGCACTGGCGTCACTTGTCGTCAAAATCATCGCTCACGACAGATCGTTCGACTACGTGCTCGACTTGCACACTTCACTGAGCGCTCTTGACTCACAGCAGCAAAGCAAACCCGGCAACAAAAGCACCAGCCAGTCCCACGACTCCCAAAGTCTGGCCAACAAAAGCGTCAACTCCCAACTGCACCCTCGCCGCACTCCCAGTGGCCGTCGCATTATGACTGCCCGTAGCCGTCGCACTGCCACTCCCGCTGCTGCTCCTATTTCCACTCCCACTGGCGTGAGCAGTCCCAGAATGCAGCGTCGCGCCCGCAGAACCCGTGGTCGTCGCAGCAGCAGCAGAGGACACCATCGCCGCCGCCGACGTGGCCGAATTCATCGGCCGGGACTGATTCGCGCCCCGAGGGTTCTGCGCGCCGCACATCATGTCCTCATCGCACTTCACATTACAGGCTTCCACGGAATTACAGGCCTCCTTGCACTGCTGGCCCCAAGTCTGGCAGACGAAGTAGTCGAGGGTCAGGGTGAACTCGCTCGCGTTGGGGACTATGTTGTTTTTGCAGACGCAGGTGTAGGTGAGGGTGTCGGGGTTGCAGCTGTTGGTTTGGGCCTCCTGGCCGACGTCGTATTGGGAGCAGAGGCTGTGAGGAGGTTGGTTGGTTAGTCCGGAAGGGTGGGTAGGACGGAGGGAGGATGTACTAAGGGCATTGGGTTACTTGGCTGTTGCACCAGGATTTGCGCGTTGTGAGGCTGACGCTGTTGGGGTCGATGGGGTGGTAGGCGTTGGCTGTGCTGAGGAGGAATGCCGCGAGGGCAGCAGTTCGCGGGGAGGACTTCATGTCAGTGTGCTTGCGTGGAGTGCGGCTTCGTTCTGGGAGCTGTGGAAGGCCGAGAGGCAACAGGCGGAAGGGAAGATGATAAACCTCAGAGCGAAATTACAAAAGTATCGTCAAGCATGCTCAAGAGTCCAGAGGAGGAATCGGGCTCGTCGAGCGTAATGATGCTTATTTATTGTCGAGCCCCAGACATGGTGTGACGAGTGGCATCTTGCTCGGGCAGGCTCATTTCGAAGTATACCAGGTATGCTGACCAACAGAGTGCCAGCATCTAGCTTACAAGCTGGAGCTTCAGACGCCTAAATTTGGTACCTCCTGGGACTGGCCGGTCGAGGATATTCAGGCCGAACGGTATGCACGGCGGAGTTCATCAAGCAATGCTCCAGTGTGCAGAAGGCAAGAAGAAGTAGGCGGGCGCGTATATCGGTCCATAGACGCACTTGGCCATTAACGAATTTGCTGCGCGGGTCCCTTGTCGATGGATCCACAATTGACCAGATGAAGTGGTCCGGGCGAATGGCGGACTCACATTGGAGTACATGTATGGTATCCAATATTAGTCGATCGAGGTTGTAAGAGAGAGATGAGTCGTGTTCCGCGAGGAACAGGTAAGACAGAGGCTCAATGCGCCACGAACTCATCGGGCAAAGCGGCCACGCTAAGAAGAGCTGGGTTATCATGATATGGCGAGACCTGGACCACTGCATCCGCGATTACGACATGAACCTAGTGCAGTGAATACTAACACGACCATGATAATAATAATAGGCTCGTGAGCTCAGCTGCTTTTACATGTCTTCTTCACAATAGCCATATGCATATTCTAAGATAAACAGGGCACAACAGCGCCCCACACCCGCTTCATGGATGGAGAACCACCCCGCCACCCCATCGAGGCGGAGCTCAGATCGCAAGGAAACCATAGCGACGCGTTGTCAGCCATAACGACCCTTCCAGAAGACCATCACGTGCAATATAGCTCCTTGCCGACATCACCCACCTCTGACCTTAGTGGCGACTTGGACCCAGATATCCAGGACCCAACCCCCGACCAAGGACCCAATGCCCCACTCTTCTGGACCACGCGACATGGCCGTTCAGTATCAACCATAGGCTACCACTCCCTCGGCGAGACCCTGCCCCCCGCCATCAACCTCGAAGACCACTCCAGCGAAGACAACATCGCCACCCACGGCTGCTGGGCCGCAGGCGTCACGGTAGATTCCTACACCATGATTCAAGGCTCCGGCTCCCCCCACTACTCCAACATGGCCGCGTACGTGATCTGGCATATCAACGTCCAGACTCTCAAGGGCGGGGCCATTCGTCTCAATAAGCGGTATTCGGAGATTGATAAGTTGAGGATAGATCTGGTCCAGAGTTTCCCGCATGCGGAGGGCATGTTGCTGAAGCTGCCACGGAAGAGTTTGGTCAGCAGGTTTCGGCCGAAGTTTTTGGAGCAGAGGAGGGTTGGCTTGGGGCATTTCTTGAACTGTGTGCTTTTGAATATGGAGTTCGCGGCGAGTCCGATGGTCAAGGAGTTTATTTTTGCTTGACTCATGTGTGGCACGTCTGGAGTATCGATCTTGAGGTTGACTTAGGGTGATGGTATTGGACGAGACTTCTTCGCATTCCTATTGACTGGAAAAAGGAATGCCAGCTTTCTGAACGAGCCATCGAGTGTGAGCTCCAAGACAGCTCGCTGCCACGACAAAGAACCTTTCTCGAACGGATCAAGAATGAGAACGCTCGGCCAACTTAGCCGTTCACTCGACACCAGGTATCCCAGCCTCCTCGACGCATTGACCTCGCGCGTCGCCTCACCTCCTACACACCTATTCCGAGGTTTTCAGCCGCCGTAAAAACGTCGCCTTCCACCATCGCCGCCAAAAGCTCATCGCCTCTCCCCCACAACCACGACAACACCTCCAAAACCTCATCTCTCGCGTCTGAAAAGACCATCAATTCCTCGGCCTCAATCATCCGAATATATGCGTCCCAAATCTCTGTGGCACGGATATTCACTTTCGCTGCACTGATGCCCTTGTCACGAAACGCCTTGCCGAGGGCATACCACTTCTGTTGCTGTCCGATCAGCAACATGCGTGGCATGGGTAGCCCGTGTGACCGGACATCCGCCATGATGGCGCCGTCGTCTTTGGTATCGATGACGAGTCCGGGGATGCGGGCGAGGAGGGTGGAAGGTATGGTGTCGAGCCATCTACTGATGGGGTGGGTATCGTCGCCCTTGATGGTGAGATGGAGTTTGGCCGACGAGTAGAAGAGGCCTAAAGCCCCCCTGCGGATCTGGCGACACGTCCGGAGAAGTCCAGGCTCCGAGGTGGCGACCAGCGATCGGCCGTGTGGGGCGGTGAAGACGCCGGCGTAGATTTCGTTGCGGAGCTCGGCTGGTAGGCGTAGCAGGGCTGGCTGGTCGGACGATGGCGATGCCATATTCGTGGTGGAGGAGAGATCTATCGCCGTAGGCGTGACGGTGCTGATCAAGCGCAGTAGGGGGTGATGGTCCAAACGACGGCTGTGAATCCGATTGCTTGTAAAGAGGAAGCTCTTGCGCGGACCTAAATATCAACACGTATGCCTTCACAGACCGAAGACTCAATCTTCTAGAAAAGCGGCCCGTGCGCTGGAATCTCGCATGTGAAAGCACCGCACATCCAATCACCTTCCAGGTTCTACTGTCAACAATGCCGGGACCGCTTTCACAGGCATGATTTATTCCCTCCAGACTGTGCATCCCTATGAAATAATAAAAGTCCATTCTTCTTATTATCGTATATATCATATTATAGTGTATACCGACTTCTCGGGCCAAGTCAACAATAATACCTGACCGCTCCTAACGAGCCCAAACCTACTTATTACGTGTACCCAGACCTGTACGTCGACATTCCATCATGAAACTAAGATAAATATTATTAATATATTTTTGATAAATCAATAAGACCGTCCGACGCGATCGCCCTCGGCGGTGTCACGGCACAAGCTGTCTCATGACCCTATGCATCATCCATGCATACACCTAATACACAAAAACCAAACCCATACTTCCTACTTGCACAGAGAGAGAGAGAGAGAGAGATGCGATGCCCATGTCCGCGGGGCCAAGATCTGAGATTGCGTCGACGACGCGGATCAGGATTGGTGTTTCGTGCGATACGGAGGGGAGTGTGCTCATCTGTTATGATGGGTGGGGTGTGCCGTGCGGTGTGCCGGTGACGGATTGAGGAGGGAGGAGGACAGGCGGTTGGTCGGTGGGTTCAGGGGTTTGAGGTGGGATGGTTTTTAGGACTTGCATAAGATCGCGACAAGAGTGAAATGTCAGGAGTTTCCCATCTATTTGTGTTGCCACCCGCTTATGTTATGAGTTCCGAATTCGCCCTAGATCTGTCGTACTGTACAGCTATACACCCACCCATGTACGTTGATGTCGATCTATTGCGTGCATCTCTCCCAAGATTGACCAGCTGATGGATTCTTTTCACGCATCATGATCAGCCTTCTTATGCCGGAGACTCCCGATCCTCCTCTTAATACTGCCCATGCCTTTCTTTAGCGACGACTGTCCAACATCAATGCCGCCAGCATACTCAGCATTACTGTTGTCCGCATTCGCAAACTCCAGATCCACGTACTTGCGGTCGTCGCCAGCAATGTTAACAGGATCGCGTTTGTCCAGCGTTCCATCGCGCTGTGCCTTATGATACGCCTTGTCAATGCCGTTTCTATCCGTCATCTCGATACCGTTGTCGTCAATCTTGTGTGCGCGCAAAGCACGGTCAAGCTGGAACGTGTCGCCTTTGCCCTTGAGATCTTCAGGATCATAGTCCTTGCCTGCCCACCTCTTGTATCCAGGGTCGATTGAGGTTCCCTCGCGCATCATATCGGTGCCCTCCTCGTAGTTGTAGATACGTCCGAACCTATCGGGCATACCTGGAGGGACGTCGGCGACGCCTTCAAGTGGTCGGTGCCTCTCAACTGCATTCTTAATGTTCTCGGCTGGAGTGGCTTTCAACGCTTCCTCGTTGGACGTCTTCAGAGCGGCGACTGGCGAGCTTTCGAAGCTACGGTTGCGGGCGAGCGTGGCGGCGTCGTATGGGCCTTCATGGTGGTATCTACAACGACGAATCAGTCATGGCCTGGCTATACGCCCAGAAGGTGATACTCACGCTCTTCCGCCAAGCGCAGGGTCCAGGCGATCGATCACATCCGGACCCGGCAGATGCCTCTTAGTCAAATGCGGGCTGCGGTTCGCCTTCCTCGAGTCCTTCCTGATGATGTTCAAGGGGCTGACGGTAGGATCGCCGGGATACCGCTCCTTCAAACTCGAGCCTCTTCTTCGGCCAGTGCCGCTTCCGGTCCCGGTGTCGCTCGTACCTACCACCTCCTCGTAAGCGGGTGGAAGGTGCGAACGGGTGCCACTGCCCGAACGCCGGCGCTTAGGGTAGTCGCCGAACGCCTCGGCGCGGTGAGATCCCACGCGACGCTCGGAGACAGCGGCGCCGGTCTTGGCGGGCGGCGAATGGCGGGCTCCTTCCGAAGAGTCGCGGAACGGGTTGTTGGATCCGAGCGAGCTGCCGCGCGAGTGTCTGGCGGCGGCGGAGGATGACGGCGGGTTCGGAGGATTATTGGAGCTCATCGTGTTGCCGAAGTGCGTGTTCAGACCTGTCTCGGCAGACGGCTCGGGGGCACTCATGGGGTCGATCAGGTAGGCTTGCGCCTGGATAATATATCGCCGTCAGATGCATTTGAAACATTCACGTGCCAGGGAAGTTTATCAAACTTACCTCTTTGGAGCTGGCCGACGCCATTGTTCCGGGTACTGGGTGCGCTGGGTTTCTTGGTTGTACAACAAACTGCTACAAGATCGAGACAGACGGATGAAACTGAGAATGGGAAGGGAGGGAGGGAAATGGCGAGACGATATGCTGCTTACTACCTGACATGTACCTTACTACAAACGCTCCGTCTGACGCGGCTTCCACGTTGAGAACTGCTTTCAAGCTTTCGTCAACCCACCCCCACGTCATTGCCCAAAGCGCCAAGATCCATGCTGGATGTCATCACACGAGTCTAAGTTATTTAAGGAACGACCACACTAGTATTATTATTATTTGGGCATGCAATTCTCCGTCCCAAGTGTTGGGCACCCCACAGCCTGTTTATAGCGACAGCGGTATTTGAGACTTCGTAAATTCTGCTCTAATGAGCCAATGGAAGGCTAACAAAATGCTCTTCACCAAGATTGCCTAAGTACCACACCACTAATTCAAAACAACCACCCCAGAAACATGATCGTCTCACGTTTGAGCCGCTAGAACAAACGGCACCTCTCCCGAAACTTCAGGTACCTCCTACGACCACGGAGTATGCACAACCAACTTGTGCAACACGCCTAGATCTTCATGGGCCTCGTCACCTACTCAGACTCTTCCTCCGACGAAGACGAATCAACCCGCGCTGAGCCTCATCCCGCCAAGAAGCGCAAACTGGGCAGCACTATTGATGCTAAGGACGAGCAGGCACTTCCCGCCTTGCCCAGTTCGTTCCACGATCTGTACTCGTCGACTGTGCGCACCAGTACACGCGACGACCCATCACTCCACGGAGGACGGAAGCGCGTGACGCCGCACGTCCAAGGCAATTGGCCTACGCACGTGTCCTTGGAATGGCACCCTGAACCCCACGAACTTGAAGCCTTACACGAGCTACTCGCGAAGCAGCAACCGGATGATGGCAAAGGCGACAGTGCTGTCAAAAGCCTCTTGCACAGCGAGCTAGGTGTCCCCTTGCCTTTGCACATCTCGCTTTCAAGGCCATTGACGCTGAGGACTGAGCTGAGGACCGCTTTTCTCGATCAACTCAAGTCAAGCATCCAGGCGTCTGGCGTCAAGGCCTTTACAACAAGGGTGGCTAATTTAAGATGGCACCCAAACGAGATGAGTACGCGATGGTTTCTTGTGCTTGGTCTTGAAAAGACCACTGGCGACGAGCTTCCCAAATTGCTAGCCGCATGTAATGATGTCGCGGCAGCGTTTCAACAGCCGCTACTGTATACTGAGGGCGGAAAGGAAGAACCGGCGAAGGGCAAGTTTCATATCAGTATCGGTTGGTCACTTGATGCGAATGATCGCGTATGTGGAGCTGATGACCGGTCTGGAGTCTCTGACGCGGTCAGAGACCTTGCGATACCACTCTCGGAGGTCAAGGTGAGGATTGGACAGGATGTCAGTGTTATTCCGCTGAGTACTGCGAGAAAGAAGGCTTTGTTCTCCGTTTGAACGATCTACTTCGCTCTAACTCGAGAGCCCTAATTGAAATGTATGCATGAAAAGTATCACGACAGCGCCAATTGTAGGCTGCTATTCACGCAACACTCCTATGCTTCCTGGCAGCGCGAGATGCCTCACCGCGACCGGTCGCCCCAATTCTGACGCGACGAAACACGGCGGCAAACACTACCTCAGAGGCAGCGATCACATTCCCATGGACCTAACTCGACCGTAGCACACCAAGCCAGTCCTGATGGTCGCTAGCAGAGGCAAGCAGTTGGTTCCACGACACCACGAGCGCGCACCCAGGTGTGCAGGAACTTTGCCATGCTTCTATGGCCGTATTGCTTTTCGTCTCCAGAGTCGAACCTCGGAAGAAGCTTACTTTGGCCCAGTGAATTCAAAGACATCGGTGACCTCCAATTGGGGTACACGCAAAGTGTTCTGTCCATAGATTGAACGACAAGAGGCTAAATATTGGTCCTGGAGGTACTGACGACAGTGATGCAGAGATTCCAGTATGGTCGGTGCGAGTTGCGCTTAGTGCACACAGTCGAGCTGCGTCAGGAGCGGCTTAGGGAGTGTTGAATCCATGTGACGAAATTTATGACCGTGTGCTGGAGAGGCGACTGCCGAGGGAAAGGACGGATGGCAAGAAGGCAGACAAAGCAATCTGGAGCCTTTGCTGCATGGGCGTAATTGGGATTGGCATCGTCGAGATATCCGGGAGGAAACGGGTGGCACGGAACGAGGTATGCACTGCTGCTAGTGTATCGGACCGAGCGTCCTTTGAGCTGAACGACACGTACCATCGAGCACGAGACAGGAACGGTCAGCATCGAAGACTACATAGCCATGGTGTGTGTACGAAAGCACTACTCACCAAATCATCGCGTGGGGATGGTGAGCGAGGATTCACTAGCAGCAGACAGCCGGGAGTCGCACATAGGCTTCATTGACACCTTCATCGTGATAATGCGAGATATCGCGAGCTGCGAGAATCCACCACTGAGTGCGACGAGTGCGACCTATCGCGCCAAGTCAAGGGCAGCTAGTCGACAACAATTAGGCACCGAACAAAGCCTTACGGGTGACAGGTGAAATTCAGAATTTTGCCCTTTGCAATATGCTTCGGGTTTCGTCGGCCTCACTTTGGGACAAGCGAGCCGTCTAGATGTTGTACATATGTCAGCTCTATCCACACACTCCTCCGCAATACCATTTCTATCTACAATTGCGCGACCGCCATATCATCGTTCCAACCCCATCACCTCAATTCACCTTCGCATGCCCATTCACGTACCCATTCGCCCCTTTCTGGGCCTTCTGAGGCACCAGACTCTGCAAGATGCTCTTGGCCGGCCACGCGAACCCCACGCCATGACTGGGGACGTCATCGGGACTCAGCAGGAACTCGATGACGGCCATGAAGCTGTAGGCGGATATGGCGGTCATGATGTGCCAGTACCCGTGCAGCTCCAGGAACACACTGGCTGGGAAGCCGACGAACTGCTTCGCCCGGACGAGCTGGGGGCAGAAATGGACGTCGATGTTCCAGATGCCGTAGGCGGACAAGGCCGTGACGGTGGCGGTGTTCAGGAGCCCGCTCAGTTCCTTGCGGTGCGCGGGGTCGGTGATCTTGGTGCGGATGATGTAGCGCGCGCGGAAGCCGACGATCCAGCTCATGCAGAAGAAGAGGGCGACGTGCAGGACGAACTCGTCGGTGACGCAGTGGTAGATGACGAAGGGGACGATGACGCCCAGGATGACGGCGGCGTTGCGTCGCTGGATGGGGGGCGGTTCCTGGAAGGTGAAGAGTTGGAGGAGGATGGTGCCGATGGCGAGGTGCATGGAGAGCTCGTCGGACATCTGCGTGTGGTACTTGAGGGTCGTGTGGTACAGGCCTGAGAAGACGCCGACGCCGATCAGGGCCCAGTATGAGAGGTTCGGGGTGGAGAGGAGACGGATGTCTTGACGCTTGAAGCGTCGGATGCCGTGGATGCCATAGGCGACTGTCGGTTCTGTCAGATGGTGCGGATTATGATGGAGCTTGTGGGAATTATCGGACAGACTTACTGTACGCCAGACTCGTGAGGGTGTTGAAGAACTCGGCGATATAATGCGTAATCACATAATCCTCCTCACAAAAATTGACATTGGACGTCGGACTGCCCCAGAACGCACGGTGCGCCGAGGCGGCGTGTGGCGACCTGAGATCCCAGCCTGAGCCGCTTGGCATGGTCGACTCGTCGTGCTGTACATGTACCTGCTTGTGTCCACGTCACATACCACCACCATCGAAAGTTGATGCGATCGATGGTGGGTGAGGCTCTCACACGTGCCGGGGTCGTAATGATAATAATAATTACATGTACTGTCGCTTATCTTACCTCCACCTGGCACGAAAATGACCGCCGCATTATGATTGAATGCGTGCTGTGGGGCACCCGAGAGATCCGCGATTGGCTGAAAGACGACAGGACTAAGGTTTTCTATACTGTATCTATGAAATGGCTGGCTATGTGGACAGTGAGCGTACAAGGACGGAAGCGCCTCCGCCACAGGCAATGAGCTGCGTGTCTGTCCTGCACTTGCAGCTAACTACACTCATGGCTCCGGCGGGCTCTTCTGCATATCTCCCTCTGCAGTTCGCAATGATGGACGCCCTCTCCTCCATGCATGGCGTATATTGGCCTGGAATGGGACTCAAGACGTCCACTATGATCATCAGGCCGTGGATGTTGGCTGGAAATCTTGTCGGCCTGGCAATGTCCGCTGGACCGGCCTCAATGGGCCGCAATGATCGGGTGACGAGGCGCTTCACCGAGGTGCTTCGCATCAAGGCCATGGATAGAAGCTGAAGGGCGCCACATCAGGGAGGTCGATCGCCGCACGCGCCAGGGTGGCCGTCGGTGTGACTGATGGCCAAGCCCTTCGGATGTGCTCAATGACAAGATCGGTAGGCTGAGACCAAGATGTCCTCATGTCTACTTGCCGGATCCTTTCTGCGTCGCGCTGGCCCAAGGATGTTCCGGAGAATTGCGCTTGCCGATAGTAGTACATGGCAGTTTCCCAGTCCGCTCAAGGGCATTGGATTCGTGTTACCCATAAAAGGAAGGTGATGCTGTATGCTCTACCAGGTGACAGTCCCATCGCGGTCACGTCGAGGCGGTACGTGTGAAGCCCGCCCATGGACATTCGGCTTGCGTGCGAGGAGGCGACTATGCTGACACGGTGGATCTATCGGTCAGCCAGTAGGTTAGTTGATCCCTCGGCCGCAATGCTGGATACGCCGTAGGTCGTAATAAGAAGCATGAAATCCGTCGGCTACTCTTACGGTTAAGGCAAGTGGAATCGCCGGATTGGACACCTCCGCTGCGTCTGCTAGTTCCTCATATGCATGGGTGACTTCCATCAGTAGGCTATGCGCCTGCACGTATTGGTAACATGCACGTCCGACAGCTCCAACTTGGCTTTGGGCATTCATCAGCTGGACCCCCTGCTGCTTTATCAAGTATTGAATGCCAATAGCACAGCTGGCCCTCACCGCCTGCTACGTCGAGTCGTGGGAAAAACCTGGAAACCCCCGGAAATGTTGCCCGTCTCGGATCATGTGGTGGCAACATCTCATATGGTCTATCATGAAGAGTCTAGATGTCGATGCGCCAGTGAAGACAGACCCTGGTTAAAAGAGATACGGAGAACAGATAGTACATGTACATTTGATCTTCGCCAGAAATTCCACCCTATACCTACTTTCGTCTAGCTTTCCGAGATATATTGTCATCATCATCCTGCGTACCAAGGTACGAGACTTCTCGGACGGCACCCAGAGGATCTCATCATGCACGTGATGGAAGCCACGTGCGACCTCGGCATTCCCAAACATATGTCAGAGGAAGGAACGACGGAATCAGGACCCACACTGCGGACTTCTGGCCTCACGCCAAGCCCAACACACTTTCCTCGGCCCAAACGACCCGACGATGGCTCACAAGAAGAGGTACGGCGAAGCCTGAGGCCCATCCGTAGAACCACACTACTGGGGCGCACAGTGCGCGTATCCGTGTCTATGGAAGTCGCTCTATGGCGTCACTGGAAACCCTCTCCACTGGACCCTCTCCACTAAATCCTGTCCACCGCACTCCAGACCCTCTCCACAAACCCCCAAGATATGCAACGGGTGGCGTGCGGAAACGGATGAACAGGCACTTCCGGCGTCAGACTATAAATCCGCTACCCTTCAGAATGGCACCCACGTCCCAGGCCCAGCGCACACCCCCAGGATCAGTACGATGCACACATCTCTCCTCGCAGCCTTGCTGCCTGCTCTGGCTCTGGCAGCACCATCCGTCACGATCAAGAACGGAACCATCGTCGGAACCTCCCTCCTGGGCGTCGACTCCTTCAAGGGCATCCCGTATGCCAAGCCTCCCACCGGCACACTCCGTCTGAAACCGCCGCAAACGATCGACACGTCCTACGGCACCATCACCAGCAATCCAAACCCCCAATCGTGTCCGCAGTTCCTCGTGCAGCTCGACACCACCGAGATCCCGTCGTCCATCCTCGCCGAGGTGCTGGACTCCCCTGCCGTACAGGCCGCTGAGGACGCCGGTGAGGACTGCTTGACGATCAATGTGCAACGACCATCGTCGGCGACGAGCAATTCGAGGCTGCCTGTCGTGTTCTGGATCTTTGGTGGTGGGTTCGAATTCGGTTCGACGAGCATGTACGATGGGAGCAATTTCGTGACCAAGAGTATCGAGCTTGGCGCGGACGTGATATACGTAGCTGTCAACTACCGGTAGGTCTCTCTCGCGAATCCACTCTGATTCTCTCGGGACTGATGTGAAGATGCAGCGTTTCCGGCTTCGGCTTCCTGGCAGGTTCGGAGCTCGCAGCCGAGCACGCCACCAATCTCGGCCTGCGCGACCAGCGACTCGGCCTGCAATGGGTCGCAGAGAACATCGCAGCGTTCGGTGGCGACCCAGACAAAGTCACGCTGTGGGGAGAATCCGCGGGCTCCATCTCCGTCTTCGACCAGACCGTCATCAACGGCGGCGACAACACCTACAACGGCAAGGCCCTCTTCCGCGGCGGCATCATGAACTCGGGCTCCATCGTGCCCACCGACCCCGTCACCGCGTCCCAGGCCCAGGCCATCTACAACTCCGTATCCACGGCCGCCGGCTGCGGCACGGGCTCCGGCAGCCTCGAGTGCCTCCGCGGCGTCCCCTACTCCACCTTCCTGGCCGCCACGAAAGACGTCCCCGCCATCTTCGGCTACCGCAGCCTCGACCTCGCCTACCTCCCCCGCCCGGACCCCGGTGACTCCTTCTTCGCCCAATCGCCCGAGCTGTCCGTGCAATCCGGCGCGTACGCCAAAGTCCCCGTCATCATCGGCGACGAGCAAGACGAAGGCACCCTCTTCGCCCTCTCCCTCAGCAACATCACCACCAACGCCCAAGTCGTCGACTACCTCGCCTCCTACTTCCCCAGCAACCCCAACGCCCACGGCGACGTCGCCGCCATCATGGCCACCTACCCCGACCAACCCCTCCTCGGCCAGCCCGCCGGCTCCCCCTTCAACACCGGCAGCCTCAACAACATCTACCCGCAGTACAAGCGCCTCGCCGCCGCCCTCGGCGACCTGACCTTCACCCTGATCCGCCGCTACTACATCTCGCAGATCTGGAAGGAGGTGAACGTCTGGTCCTACCTGAACACGTACTTCCACGGCACGCCGGTGCTCGGCACCACGCACGCGCTCGACGTCCTCGTCGACTACGGCGACGGGCCCCTGGAATTGACGTTGGACACGAATGCCGTGCAGGAGTATTACATCAGTTTCGTCAACGACCTCGATCCGAACTCGTTGGGCACCGGCGCGCCGCTGATCGACTGGCCGAAATGGAGCAACAGCTCCGGGAAGCCGCAGCTGGTGGATTTCGGCGCGACGAGTTTGAGTCTGATTACGGATGATTTCAGGAGCGGGACGTATGACGCGATTTTTGGGGTCGGGACGGCGGCCCTGCGGGTTTGAGCAGCGGGCGGGAAAGCGAATGTAAAAAGTGTTTGTTAGAATGATTGAACGACCTCTTCATCAATCCTCATCCATACTCTCCCACCCTCCATCGCCACCGTTCTCCTCCGCCTCCGCCTCCTCCTCCTCGACCTCATCGTCCTGCTCGACGCCCACCAGCCTCTCCTCCCCTTTCGCTTGCGGTAACTTGACTCTCGTGGCGAAAGCCTCGCGCACAGCTTTGTTCGTGCTCGTATCCCACACCTGTACCGCGCCTTTGCTCCCCGCCACCGCCAGCCGGAACGCGACGGCGTCATCCGGGGCGAACGCAGCCGAGAAGACCTTGCCCACGCCGAGATCGCGGGACGTCACCATCGACGGCCCCGCCTCGGTGACGTCCCAGATCTTCACCTGTCGGTCGACGGAGCCCGTGGCGATGAAGCCGGGCACGGCGGGGTTGAGGGAGAAGGTCGAGAGGGCGGATTCGTGCGCCTGCAGGCGCCAGGTCGGCTTGCTCTTCTCCGGGGTCGGGGGCAGGTTGCGGGCGTCGAAGCAGTGGAGGACGCCGGTTTCGGTGCTGACGTAGAAGGTGTGGTCGTTGTGGGGGTCCCATCGCACGTGCTCGACGTCGCTCTCGACGCCCCAGCGGGGGATTGCGGGGTTGGTGTTGGGGGCGCGCATGTCGGCTGCGACGACGGTGCGGTCGTAGGAGCCGGAGAGGAGGATGGAGGGTTGGGTCGGGTGCCAGGCGAGGGCGCAGACTTTGTCGGTGTGGTGGGTGTAGGAGTGGGCGGCGGTGCAGGTGGTGAGGTCCCAGAGTTTGGTGGTTTGGTCGGCGGAGGCGGAGGCGAGGAGGTTACGGTGGTGGTGGTTGGCGGTGAGGGAGAGGACGGCGTCGGTGTGGTGGGTGGGGTTCGGGGTTTTGGATTTCTTCTTTTTCTTTTTGGGGGGGTCGGTGGTTGATGGGTTGGGTCCGAGGATGGCGGTGGGGAACATGGCGTCGACGATGTCGAGGTCCCAGAGTTCGATTTCCGGGTCCATGGTCCCTACGGCGGCGAAGGAGCCCTGTTCCGAGGGGGAGTTGGGCTTGGCGTTGAGCCATTCGACGCAGAGGGGGATGGCCGGGAGCATCACGTCGTGGTGGACGTAGAGGTTGTCGGCCTCGTCTTCGTAGACGTCTGGAGTACTGTCAGTTGATGAGGAGGGATTGCGATTGACACGGGACATACAGCATTCTAGATGCGCGACTTCGTCTTCTATCCTTGCGGCCAAAACGAGGTTGTCTGTCGGGAGAATTTGCAGTTCCTCTCGTTCTTCGTCGTTGGATGCATTGCCGTCCGCTGGTAATGTGAGATATTCATCGTCGTTTTGGTCTTTGTGGTAAGCCAGCGATTTGATGTTGCCGAATATGCTGTTGTTGGCGGTGGCGTCCTCATCCTCGGCGGGCACGTTCGGTTCGTCGTCGTAGTGCTCCATGTCGTATCTGAGTAGTTGAATTATTAGTTGAGATTTTATTAACCCGAAGCAAGAGATCCAACACACTCCTTCAAATCGTCATCGTCATCGGCGATAGCAACAGCTTTCTCGTCGTCGTCGTCGTCGTCGTCGTCCTCCTCCTCCTCATCGTCGTCTTGATCGTCTGCACCATCCTTGGCATCCGCGTCGCCACTGACGGTCGTCTTGCTGAGAGCTTGCCGCGCCTCCTCAAGACCTTCCTTGGCGTCTTCCAGCTCGAGTTTGCTCATCTTGGCGATTCGTTCATATTCCTCAGGATCCAACTCATATCGCGTTGGGTTCTGCTTTGCGTGACCTCGTGGGACCCAGCTTAATGCTGTGATCATGGTGGAGGCCATGTTGAGCGGTGGATTAATGAATATCACGGATTCCCTGTTTTATACTACCTAGATATGGGACCCGTGTTGCGCAAGGTCTATCATCAGTATGTCGTGCCTCGCAATATTGATGATATTGCTTTCGCAAAAATTGTTGATCTTCCAGCCAGGCGGGCCATTTCCGCCCTCGAACTCTTCACATGCCTCCTCTTATTCATGACCGACACACCTATTTACCGATATCAATCAAACTGCCGGTAAGTATCACGCCCGGCTTTCTGTCAAGCGCCGCATCATCATCATGACCGGCGAGCGTAGTCCCAAACGGCGACGAGTCGACCAAGACCCATCACGCACGCCCCACTATCGCGGCAGCACTCCACGACGCCCCCAGAGTCCGCACGATCGATTTGAAGGCAACGAGGAAGGCGTCAAGGACGAAGATGTGGCGGCGCTGGACAAGGAGTGGTACACCCAGGAGGAGGGCGGCGGCGTCTTGGGCGATGAACATTCCTACGCATTCGGTGCCACCAACGATGCCTCCTGGGCTGATGCAGAGAAGGAGGCGCAGCTGTTGGAGAAGAAGATGGCCGTCCGCCAGCGGGTGAACCCCAAGCATTTGCAGAGGCAGAAGGACCATGACGCCTGGGAGACGAATCGCATGTTGGCCAGCAGCGTCGCCCAGACCCGAGATCAGTTCCACGACTTCACCGACGACAACGACGATGTCCGCATCCACCTGTTGACCCACGACCTCAAGCCGCCGTTCCTCGACGGCAAGACCATCTTCACCAAACAACTCGAGCCCATCAGTGCCGTGCGCGACCCGCAGAGTGACATGGCGGTGTTTGCACGGAAAGGCAGCAATGTGGTCAAGGAGCGACGGCAGCAGAAGGAGCGACAGAAGCAGGCCCAGGAAGCCACGGGCGTGGCGGGGACGGCGTTGGGTAATGTCATGGGTGTGAAGGAGGAGGATACAGATTCGGCAGCACCTACCACGAATGGCGAGAATGAAAGTAAGGGCTCCAAGTTCGCCGACAGTCTCAAGAAGGCCAATGGCCAGTCTGATTTCTCACGGTCAAAGTCGCTTCGAGAACAACGAGAGTATTTGCCTGCCTTTGCCGTTCGAGAAGAGCTGCTACGAGTGATACGTGACAATCAAGTCATTGTCGTTGTCGGCCAGACTGGCTCAGGCAAGACTACGCAGCTCACACAATTTCTGTACGAGGATGGGTATGCGAAAAGCGGCATGATCGGATGTACCCAACCGCGTCGTGTCGCAGCCATGTCCGTGGCGAAACGTGTCTCTGAAGAGATGGAAGTCTCGCTCGGCAGCACTGTGGGCTACGCCATTCGCTTCGAGGATTGCACGTCGAAAGACACGGCCATCAAATATATGACCGATGGTGTGCTGCTTCGTGAGTCGCTCACAAATCCAGATCTGGATCAGTACAGCTGTATCATCATGGACGAAGCGCACGAAAGGGCATTGAACACTGATGTCTTGATGGGCCTGATCAAGAAGGTCTTGGCGCGGCGACGAGATCTCAAGCTGATCGTTACATCCGCCACCATGAATGCGGAGCGCTTTTCGAGATTCTACGGTGGTGCACCAGAGTTCTTCATTCCAGGGCGGACGTTCCCGGTCGACATACAGTACAGCCGTTCACCCTGCGAAGACTATGTCGACAGCGCCGTGCGACAGATTCTCGCCATACATGTCTCGCAGCCCGCAGGAGATATTCTAGTCTTCATGACGGGTCAGGAAGATATCGAGGTGACTCGCGAGCTTGTTGCCGAGCGTTTGACGCAGCTCAACGATGCTCCTAAGTTATTGATCCTGCCAATTTACTCGCAGATGCCGGCAGATCTGCAAGCGAAGATCTTTGAGCCAGCGAAAGAGCGTAAAGTCATCATTGCCACCAACATCGCTGAGACCTCATTGACCGTCGATGGCATCATGTATGTGGTTGACTGTGGGTTTAGCAAGCTCAAAGTGTACAACCCGAGAATGGGCATGGACACGCTGCAGATCACACCTATCTCGCAAGCCAACGCATCTCAGCGTGCCGGTCGAGCTGGTCGTACTGGTTCTGGCAAGGCATTTCATCTCTATACGGAACGCGCCTTCCGAGATGAGCTGTACATGGCGCAGATCCCTGAAATCCAACGGACAAACCTGGCGAACACCGTCCTCCTTCTCAAATCTCTCGGCGTCAAAGACCTTCTCGACTTTGACTTTATGGACCCTCCACCCCAAGACACCATCACGACCTCTCTCTTCGACCTATGGGCCTTGGGTGCCCTCACCAACCTCGGCGAACTCACCGACCTCGGCCGCCAGATGACCTCCTTCCCCATGGACCCCTCTCTCGCCAAACTCGTCCTTATGAGCGCCACAACCTACAAGTGCAGCGAAGAAATGCTCACGATCGTCGCTATGCTCTCCGTCCCATCCGTCTTCTACCGTCCGAAAGAGCGGCTCGAAGAATCCGACGCGGCGAGAGAGAAGTTCTTCGTTCATGACTCTGACCACCTCACCCTCTTGACTGTCTATCAACAGTGGATCGCGAACGGCATGAAAGACGGCTGGTGCATTAAGCACTTCCTGCATCCCAAAGCCCTGCACCGCGCGCGCGAGATCCGCGATCAAATCAAAGGCATCATGGCCTCCAACAAACTGCCCCTCATCTCCTGCGGCTACGACCTAGACATCGTCCGCGAGTGCATCTGCTCCGGCTACTACCACCAAGCCGCGCGGCGGAAAGGCCTCGGCGAGTACGTCAACCTCCGCACCTCCGTCTCCGTGCAGTTACACCCCACCTCCGCGCTATTCAACTCCGGCGACCCCCCGGATTACGTCGTGTATCACGAACTCATCCTGACGTCCAAAGAGTACATGTCGTGCGTGACGGCCGTGGACGCGCACTGGTTGGCGGATCTGGGCGGCGTGTTTTACAGTGTGCGGGAGAAGGGGTTGGGCCCGGGGGGCAGGCGCGAGGTGGAGTATTCGAAGAAGGCGGAGTTGGAGCTCGAGATTGAGAGGGATCGGAGGAGGGCGAGGGAGATGGCGGAGGCGGAGGGGAGGCCGGGTGTTGTGAAGAAGGTGGGGAGTGCGAGTGTGAAGAAGGTGGTGGCTGGGAAGGGGAGTGCGGTCGTGAGGCCTGTTGTGGGGAGGAGGAGGTAGATGAGGATGGAGGGTGGGGAGAGGAGTGGGCTTGTAACTGTTGATCTCGCTTCACTTGTGATCCGCTATATACCTGTTCATAACGACAGGTCTTTCTATACCCGAATTTTGGACACGAGAAGTCATGCAACAACGCCTGACTCGTGCCTCGCGCGTTCGTTCCATCACAGCTCGCTACATGACCTCATATGTCACGTGCACCAAAAAAAGGAGTGGGGGACCTCAAGCAGGCGTACATGTATGTGTCTTTGCACGTGACTCATGAGCTACCATCACACCTCATCCCCAGTTTTCTAGACCACAAAACAAGAATTCCCCGACCCCGACCGAGGTCTCTTATCAGTAAAGAAGCATCTCTCCTTCAAAGGGTATCGTCAAGCCCGTGGTGACTTGTCATTAGACTGTCCGTAGGCGACCCTTGTCCTTGCACACTGGCTTCCGACATGGCGCTGTCTTTGGGCGAGTCAGGCGCGGTCTTTCTTGATGCTGGCTGTCTGGAGATTTGTAGTCTGCCTCCTCCCTCTCCTGTACGATCTTCTCGTGCAGCTCCTCCCATTCCTGAGTCGGGATGAAGGGGTCAAGAGTGCCGTCTCCACGCCACACGGCCAAGTCCCGCTTCATCTTCTCGTTGTCTTCTTTCAGAAGCTGGACCTGGAACTTCGCAGCGTCCATCTCGGATAGGATGTCGTCAGCTTCGCGCAGGAATTCTTCTGCATGCTCCGGAGAGACTATGGTCGATATCATCTGAAGGGTCCGGGTACGAGTGTATCGCGGGAGGTTCGGGTTGGTAAGGAGATCCAGGCAGCCTTCACGGCAGTAGGCGTACCTCTTGTCGTCGTAGGCTTGAGATAACTCTCCATACTTGCTATGGTATACCCGCGCCTCGTTCGAGTACTGATACACAGTGACCTCTTCGTTTTGGTCAGAGGCGCCCGAGCCAATTGCGGTTGCTTCGTCTGACTCGGCGGTCTCGAGCTTGTCAGCGCTATCAAAGGATGCATCTTCCTCTGTGGCTGGTGCCTCTACTACGCTGGACATTTCCTCCACGCCACGTTCTGATAGCAGGTTCAGGGCAGCAGACGGTTCGGCGGCCGTGTCGTGCCCTGGTCGTAGCGGCAGAGCTCCAAACGCATGGCCGGTCTCCGTAGTCATCTGTTCGCTGTTCTCTTGCTGAGCTGGTCCTGTTGCCGCGTCACTTGGCGCAGGTGTCGCTTGCTGGAAGGACTGTTGCAAACCGGCCGCACCTATACTGCGCGGATCCTGCATATCCTTGCGCGCCGTCGACTTCCGCATCTTCTGCGAGACTGGAGGATGGCCTGTTTGGAGCCAATCATGCCCTTTTCCGTCCATGTTACCGACTTTTCGGTGTCAGTCACTGGCTTGGCGTAAGCAAAATGCAGGTGTACAGGAGATGCAGAATCCGAAAGTCCAGACGAGGTGACGAACAGACGCCTACAAACGGAGGCACGTGAAAGACTAACTGCGGCCCGTCTGCCGAGTTCCTGCTTGTCCGACACATATTCTTCCACCTCTGCCCGATTCTGTACTTCGAAACATACAGATACCCTACAAAATTGACAAGAAAGCGCACCGCCTGTGCCTCTCCGCTACCACTCCATATCTATCATACCAACGCTGACGCGCCGTGAGAGCCTTGGAAACTTGATAGCTCCCTCGCTAAAGCAGTGTTCACGGCAGTCACTCTACTGCTCAGTGCAACGAAACTAACATCGTGTATTGGGTCGAGAAACCATCTATCATTGCCGTGAGCGCTGCAAAGGGCGTACACCTCCGCGATCACGCTATCGGCGACGGCTCTATGTGGATTGGAGTAGACACGCGGCGCTACACACACACATTCTAGCACCAATACTCGCTTGTGCCGAGGTCAGGAAAGATGCCACAATGTCTGGCGCCATGGACGTCGACCTGGACACACAATGCGCTGTCCCCATCGCTATAGCCGGTGGTCGCCGGCGATCTGAGAATAATCTCGGTTGCAGGGTCTACAGTGAAGCACAAAAGCGCGACACAGTGACAGACCGCTCTCGGTTATTCGATGAGTTGCGCGCAGCAACACCAATTGCCTCGCATATTGCCAGGCGCGGAAACCTCTCGGGAACCAACCCGGCGGGTAAGAACCAGCTAGACACCAATCAGCCTGGCACCAACCAGCCGGGAAACCGACCAGGGAATCAACCAGGAAATCAGCCGCAGATCCTGCCGGCTCAGGGCAGTGGTCAATCCGCTCAGCCCACAGCTCCAGTACAGCAACCTGACATGCCGCAGTCCGTCCAGAAGCAGCTTAACTTGGACATTCAATGCGGTGTCAAGACATGGACTGAACCACCGTGTGAGGAAAAGATACTCTGCAAGATACATACGGATGCCGACAAGCAGGGCGTGGCTGGCAGAAGCCTTGACGTTGGCATGCTCAAAGATCTCTACGATGCGAACCGCGTATCCTTCGGCAAGACGATGGCGTCCTCTGATGTCGATACCAACATTTATTGTGCGGTCACTCTGGCTGACAGGCGCAGCTGTCGTTACGCGCTCGACTGCTCTCTGCATGGGCTTGATCAGAAGGCTGCCGTCAGGAGGACTTATGCTTTTGTGCACTTGCTCGAAATCCAGAAGTCGGTGAGAAAGGTTGAATTGAAGAGCCTGACTTGACGATACTGCCATTTTCTCAGCGGGCGTCTGCCCTTGCCTACCAGTCATTCCATCAGTCTACCAATCGATCAAGTAGGTCGACTAGTTGTATTTGACTGCTAGGCCGTCACGGGTCTATCACATACATCATCAGCTGCTAATCTGAGCAGGAAAGAGGTTGATCAAGTCGCAGAGAGTGAGATTATGAAGTTGAGAGTGTCATTAAGCAGTACAACCGCTGTCGACAATTCAAGCGGTTATTATTGACTGATGGGATCACTGTTCCTTGTCTGTTCCACCGACCTCTTTTGATTGCCAGAGCCTTCCGGGGCGTCATAAGCGTTTTGCGGTCCCTAAACGTAACTCGACGATGTAGCCGTTGTCTCAGCTGAGGTCTGTCCCTCCCTATCTGTTCCACCGACCTCTTGACTGCCAAAGCCCCCCGGAGTGTGATAAGTATTTTGCAGGGAATAAACCTGAGAGCGATGAAAAGGGTGCGTTCAGGCGAGTCATCATCGCTGAACAGCTGTGGACAGAGAAAGCAAGAGTGAGTGTTGATTATTTCACCGAGACCCAGAATGACAGCTGCTCGCAGTCCAGTAGGAGGGAAGAGAGGGGGCTCCCCAGTGGGTCGTTGGATGCTGGCCGAACATTTCCCAGTCGGTTCACCAAATCGGTACCTCCGACCGGTACTTCTCGTGATGGTCTCACCTGACTCATCCTCTCCTCGGCAGCACTCACATGGCCCGTGCTAGCGCCTTTCCACAGGTATAATAATATCCTGCTTCTCCCGCATCTTCCTCCCCTTCTTTCTTTTCTTCCTAGCTCTTTAAGTCCTCCCCAATCCCTCCCCTATGGTTTTCTCGCTAATGCCTTTCACAGCTTTGCCTTTTGGCTTAGGTATGTCCTTCTCCACGCTCCCTCCTCCTTCACCCTCCATCCTCCACCGTCTCCTTCGTCCTGGTTGTCGCTAACAGCATAAAAAGATCAAGTGTAGTATCTGTTCTTTTCAGTTTAATCTCTGAAACGTCACTACGGTGACTTCAAGATTAATCTTATTTTTGAAGCGCGTCGCCGCCTCCCTGGGCTTGCTCATAGGCGGCGGCACCGTGTCGCTGGTATTGCACTGCCTCCAGCTGACGCGAAGAACCATGTTTTTTCATGAGTGTGCTCGGCCTGTGGGCTGGGTGGCTTGAGAAGGACGTTGTTGGTCTTGGTGGTCGTGTTGGTGAGGTGTTGAACTGGGCGCGCGGAAAGGATTGTGAGTGACCTGGTAGGTGTCCCGGGTGTTGAGCATTCAATGGTGGGCTCGCCAATTCGCTTGATGTGTTTCGAGTGTGCATGTGGTGTTCGACTGGGCGCGTGGAAAAGAATTGGAGATACGGGTGTTGAATTCGATGGTGGGTTTGCCAAGACATGGGATGTGCGCACACATTTACCTACTCTTCCTCACGGGTCTTGACATCAAAAGCAATGATACAGGAGATGTCTGCAATGGGCCAGCTGTTATGTGACGGCGATGTACAACAATGATTACTGTCCATTCTGACCAGGCCCAGACTCCTCTGATCAGCCCAGACTCCCCAGATCCAAAGAGAGCACTCGCATCCACTACATGATGCCTCGCTCCCACTTGCCATGCGTCAAGTCCCGCTCTCAAATTCCTGCGGCCACACAAAGACACGCAAGTTCGGCCAACTCCTTGTCTTTGTCCCCACGACAGAAAACATCTCGGCCAGCCCCAGTGCACGCGAGACAGACATCGACCGGACAAAGGAGTCTCATAATAGCATCAGCAATATCATCAGTCAACATACATGACCTCTATATTGCTGTCCACCGCCTCAACAAAACAGTCCATCCACACCGTGCTCTCTCTCTCTCTCTCCCACTCTCTCCCACAACCGCTGCACTCACTCATCCGAAAAATCTTGCGCAGGTCGCAAACACATTGACATCCTCCAGCAGCCCACCAAAACTCCACACATCCACCACCACCACCATGGCACCCACAACCCGCCGCAACAGCGCCCTGCTAAAGAAAATCGCCACCCTCCAGCTCAAACTCTCACCACTCGTCCCCCTCCCCTCCGGACCCCCTCACCCCAACTTCCCCAAAACCCTCATGGCCTTCCATCTCCTCACCGAGGACGAGCTCGACAGCATCGCGCACTACTACCACCAGAGCACGCCCGGCCCGTGGTCCCACCACTACCCCGCGAACATGAACTGGGACAAAGACTTCCTCGCCCGACCGGCCCCACCATCAGCCTCCGCCTCTTCCCCGCGCCGACGGAGCCGGAGACTCAGCCAGCAGGAGCAGGAGTTCCTGACCGATCTGATGAGGACGGTGGAGGACCTGCAGAACCCTGGCGTGCCGTCGACGGAGGGCGAGGGGAGCGGGAAGAATCCTTATGATGGGTTGTCGGAGAAGGATCGGGTGAGGATCAAGCGGAGGAAGATTGGCAAGTTCATTGGGTTGGTCGGGATGGAGACGCCGGCGGAGGAGATCGCGGGGAGGGTGCAGGCGAGTTATGATCGTGTGCTAGAGGGGCGGAGACAGGAAACGGCGAGGGCGGAGGAGCTTATGTTGAGCAGGACCAAGATGGTTTGAGTAGCTCGTGAGTCTTGATGCTGCCTGTTCAGCAATGCATATAATATCTTCGCGAATGCAAAGTTCAAGCAGATGCTCGTGGATTCGATCGCAGCTCCATCGATGTCGAGTCTCGGCTGTGCCCAGCTTCTTGTTTCTAGTCGCTTGCATGTGACGAGGCGGCTGACGTAACGTCACAATTTCCCTACTCGTAGCACCCAACATTAAAACTCTCTCCACCAAACCCCTCAAAGCACGACACGACACAGTCGCCGACTTGAACCCCACTGCCATGTCTAACGCTGCAAAGGACAGCCAATCCTCCAGCCAAGATGCCGCCAGCGAGGGAGTACTGACCCAACTCGCAAAGTAAGCGTCTCTCCACACCACACACAAGTGCGATGAGGAACTGACACCGCCCCCAAAGCCACCAAACCGACACCGACCTCTGCGACTTCACCATCACCTGCGGCCCGCAAGCATGGCCCGTCCACCGCCTCGTCCTCTGCCTCCACTCCCCCGTGCTCACCAAATGGTGCAAAGGCGCCTTCGCGGTACCAATTTTTTCCCCTCGAAAATCTCCTTCTAGCAGCTAACAACCCAAACACAGGAAGTCCAAAGCCGCCGCGTCGAGGGCCTGGTGCACTACCTCTACCGCCTCGGCTACAAGGAGCCCCCGAGAGGCGCGCTGCGGTACCATGTGCAGATGTGTGTGTTGGCGGATAAGTACGACATCCCGCCGCTCAAGCAGTTGGCGGTCGCGCGGTTCCGGGGGGTGGCGGAGGAGGAGTACGCGGGCGCGGCGTTCGCGGAGGCTGCGGCCGAGGCTTTTGAGGTGGTGGGCGTGACGGCGGAGATCTGTGAGGTCGTTGCTGGGTTGGCGGTGAAGCATAGGTTGCTTGCGCCGTCGAATGAGGAGGGAGTGGCGTTCAGGGGTGTGGCGAGGGGGTGTCCGGAGTTGCTGATGGTGATTTTGGGGAGGATGCAAGAAGAGGCGGACCGCGATGTGCGCAAGGAGGGGCCAGAGCTGCAGGAAGAGGTGCGCTATGAATGCCCGAACTGTGGCTTGTGCATCGACGAAGATTCGATCAAGCGGGGTTTTGCTGGGGTTCTGATCACTTGCCCGGAGTGCAGACATTTTCGTCATCGGGATGGGTGGAGGAAGGTCATGGTCCGACGTGGAGCTAGTTTTAGACAGGCATGATGGCGCATCCTGTCGATAGGGCGGAATCCAGCACAAGATTGGAAAACGGCGCAAGAAGGCGAGCTCGATGACAGGGAGTGTCTGAGGTCGGCGTCAGACGAACATGCAGAGTGCTTCCAGGGACAATGGCGATTAGTTTAGCACAGCGCTCATAGGCTTGCCTGTACCATGTGCAAAGCCCTCCGACAACGTTCATGGACCTCATTCCAGCATGACCATGCTTCCGATCCATCGACTCCCTGCCTGTCTCCAACATTGCCAAAACTGCATTTCTGAGACAAAGAGGCTATCATCTTTCTAACCTGGCACTTTGCCTCCATGAATTCCTGAGTATAGAGTCTCTCCACGCCGGCAATCGTGATATCGTGAAATTCATAAGTCGAATCTTCAAGCCTTTGCCTCGCATCGCCTCACTCCTGCTCCACCTTCTCCCAAGTCAAACTCCCAGCACTCCCTCTCATAAAATCCTCACCCTCACGGACCTCCTCCACCACAGCCGGCTTCCTCCCTGCGTCCATCATCCACCCGATGAAGCTACTCGGCAACCAGCTCCCGATGATACTATACGCCACGCTGCCTCGCCCGACATACCACGTCCCGCTTGGGTTCTTCGCGACCAGCGCATCAAAGACGGAGTCATGCAGCTTCCTCAATGGCGTGCCCTTGATCCGAGTCTGCGGTGCACCGTCTCGCCGCTTCTTCGCGGTGATGGCCGGTATGTCGATATTGCCTAGTTTGAAGTGGGATAGCGGTATGTCTTCTTGTCTCAGCTCGGCGGCGAGGGAAGCGGAGAAGCCGCATAGAGCGCCGTAGACTGTGCTTTCTACCGTGTGGCCTGGCAGCCTAAGAGCTGGCGTCACGGATGGCGTCAACAGGAGAACCTTGGATTTGTGTTCGATGACGGAGGGCAGGAAGAGCTGGGTTGTGGCGACCGTGTTCAGCACCTTGGCATTCAGTGCATCGCTCCATTCTTCGCTACTGATGTCCTCAACCCTGGCAGGCGTGGACTGTGTATCCGGCACCAAAACGAGACCAGCGAAGTTCAACTTATGCGGCTCCGCGCCGTCAAACGCGTAGTGATCCCTTTGTAACAAGTTCTTAAACCGAACCAGCTGGTCCTGCGCCACAAACGGATCTGTCAGATCCATCCGCAAGGGAAGCAAGTCAACTCGTGACTGCGAGCGGATATACTGCTCATCCTCCGCCGTGTTGGCCACCACATACACCACAAACCCTCTCCTCTCCAGATCCAAATACAGCGCGCTGGCCAATGGATTCGCCACCGCGCCCGCCACGACCACTACATCTGTCCGAGCACCACTGGCACTCCTCCGCGCCCTCCTCTTACGCTTCCTGCTGTTGTCCTGAACATAGACAAAGGCCCATATACTCCCCGCCACCAAAAACGCCACTGCGGCAGCTGTCGTCGCTCGATGTCTGCTCACCCATCGACTCGCTATCTGTAGTGCTGAAGGCGGCGGTAATCGCTTTGGTGGCGGTGGTCGAGCGAAGGGCGTGTCCTGCGGCATCCATTCGCGGAGCTGTTGTGCTGTTTGCTCGAAGTGCCGCTCGACGTCGTTGGCGATGTCGTTGAATTGCCGTTTCGCGTAGTCGAAGATTGCTTGGGCGTCTGTCATGGTTGCGGTAGGTGATGAGCAATGCAGGCTTCAGGATGTGAAAGATGGTGTTGTCAGAAGATAGGCAGTAGATACCTTGGCTGATCAGTGACGGCAGCGGGGCTGAGCCAAGCCCACACAACGGCACGTGCGTACGTGGGGCGCGTTTGCGCCTTGCGCGCCTTCCATAATGAGCGGTTGGCTCCTCCTCACAGTGTTGCAGCTCACGGCCTTGTGCGAAGAGCAGTCTTGCTATCGAAGGCTCTTTTTTGGAAATTGTTCCAGACGTGACTCGATTGTACCAATCGAAGAACCAGGATCCAGAGGGCGGGAATTGCCGCTTCACCTCAACTTCAACCATCATCAACGCCTCCTCAATAATACGGAGTACATGTAGCCGCATGATGGTTCTTCTTTGAATCATCATGTCCCGAAGTGCAGTCCCGAAGTGCACTTGCGAGTGTCGCTGCAAACATTGTGAGTTGATTTATCTGCCGAGCTTTCTGTAGCTGTGGTACCTATTGGCGCGAGTGTCTCACCGTGCCCTCTGTGCGCCAACGGCCATGCAGCACTTGACTGCCCTTGTTCTCACCGGCCTGGAGTATGTGGTTCACGGTTCCAGCGGTCAAGACATTACGCCCTCGGTGGTGGGTAGCGAAACCGCCTCCACTCGGTCTTGTCATGGACGCTAGCACAGCGTAAGGATTCTGCAGGAAGCTGCCTTTGCGGGATACGGGATGCTGGCTGGTCTGCACTGCTCACTATCCTCCATATTGAAGCACCTGCTCAGGTGCGGTCAAGTACAAGCTGAGAAACGCCTCCAGGTCTAAAGAAGTGTCATACCATATCAACGCAGTCCGTACCGAAGCAGCGTGGCTTAGAACATCTGTGGATATGGCTGGACTTTCGTGGCGTTTGTTGACCTTGCGATACGCTGTACAGAATCTTGACCATGCCTGGCGTTATACGGCTCGTTGATCTGATATTCAGAAGTGCTTCTAGGGGTGTCTACGGATTGTATATGATGGGTGTGGGCATGGTGGCCTGCAGGTAAGCTACAACTCATGGTAACAGGACTGGCAACCATGATCATTGATGCATTGTATGCTGGTGCCGCCTCTTTGTAAGTTCGCTTCCGTATCTCTAGGCTACTCTGGTAGAGTTTGCTCGTGAAGGCTGGAATGCTCGCGCGCCAGACCCAGTGGTGATTACCGGACATCAGAGCTAGATTGCAACCGCTCTGGTGTACATTTGTGACAGACACTGGCTTTCTCACGTAAGAGCCGCCCCAGGAAGTCACAGCTCACGGACGGAAGCCGTGGACTAACACAGACGTACGGATTGCACTTCAAACTCTACGGGCCCTGTGTGCATTTTGCTTGAGCTTCTAGCACAGCTATCTGCGCATCCATCTGCGCGCTCGATCGCCGGCGCATCCTGGCACTGCATTCGATCTTAAGACAAGTATAGGTCCACCGCTTGGAGCCGTTGCTACAACAAACCACGTCACCCGAAGTGCGAAGGTAGCGACTCGCATCATTCAGTCTGCTACTGCGCAGGTGACCGAGTCGAGCCGCAGTCCAGAGCATGGCGACACTCTGCTGCCGCCATCGCCTGCGCTGCCAAGCACACATAAGAATCCGACTGATCCAGGAGCTGGCCATGCGCATCCGAGACCTATCGAGGACGGCCCATCACCCGCTGCGACACTCGACTTGCCATCAACATCTACAGAGCTGACGTCGTGCGACAGTCCGCCACCATACTCGACAAATTCCAGCTCACCTTCTTTCGCCGGGACGTCCGATTCATCGCAGCCTGTGAATTGTCGCCCGACACACAATCTGAGCCCGGCGAGAGTGTCACGCCTGTCACCAGGCGATTCTGGGCTTCTCGACAACAATGTAAGTTGTCATGGCAGTGAGGTCAGCATTTCGAGGCGAACAGACCTGTCTGGCCCTGGTCGATCCAAGGAAACCGCAGAAATCGATGAAGCTGCCCCATGGAAACGGAAGCGTCATCAATACGAACATCGCGATGAGCTTGATGAAATCAGGGCTGAGATTTATGATTGCATGTTGTCCTCAGACGGCATCATTGATGACCACAATAAACTGTGGATCCTGCTCGAAGAATTAGGGCAGGGTAGAACGCCAAAAGCAGTCGATGCACTAAACAGCGTCATTGGCCTGCTCTTGCATCACGGCAATGAGTTACCTGCACTCAGATCGATGGCTGACAGACTGCGCCGAGTGCTTGATTGCGTGCTCGAAGCAACTCTGCGGAGCGGGTCGCCAATCACAGCACCTGGCGTACCAGGTCTGAGCAAGAAGCTTAAGCGCAGTGTACAAGGCAATGAAATATGGTCGGCTGCTCAAAACGAGAGCTACGAAAGCGGGCTGTACATTGACGGTCTCGATCGCAGTGCTTATACCAGACACAACAGAGACGGAACTGCCCGTTGGATTGAGAAGTTCCGCATAGAAGCTAACGATTATCTGGTGTACACAGACGGATCAGCAAAAAAGAGTGTTTACGGAAGAGGGGACCATAGTGGCGCTTCGATCGCTTTGCTAAAAGACGGCAACTAGATCGGCGAATTCAAGGCACTCGGTCCAGCGGATTCGCTGGCTGCCGAGTTGTGTGGCATCGATCGCGGTCTGGGCCACGGAATCGAGAACATGGAAAAGAAGAGCATCGAGCGGCTGATCATCCGCACAGACTGCCAAGCCGCATTGAGCTGCCTCAAAAAGGTCCTGTACTACTCGAAGCCCCGACCAAGCTATCTTGGAATGGTCGATGACATTGTCCAAAAGCTCGGCATTCTACAGTCCATGAACATCATGGTCGCGCTCCTCTGGGTCAAGGGCCACGCCATATGCCCAGGCAACTATGTTGCCGATGTGCTTGCAGGACATGCTTCTGACGTCTCTAAGAAAACAACAGATCCGAATCTGCGTTGGATAAAGCAGTCTCAATGTAGTTGGCTTGATCGGGTCGCGATGAAGGCATACAACAAAAGCTTGAGCTTAGCTCAGGATTCCAACAAGAGGCAGAGGCTGAATCCAGGCGGATCAGAGTCGCCAAGCTCTCTCGTGCCTCCAGTCACGCCCAGATTCTCATGGACACCACAGCTCAGCGCAGGCAGCTATAGCAATCCAGCGGCGCCTTCGCAATTAGGAGCTTCAGCTGGCGATCCTGCTTCTGGCGCTGCTGAGTTTCAAGTTCCGTCACAACCATTCACATTCAAGTGTCCGCCGTCCCTGCCCTGGTCTCAAGGTCATTGAGGCACAGAAACAAGAGCAAGCAAGGCTGGATGATGAGAGATCGATCAATGCAGCCAGGTCTGGTGTCCGTGACGCCGCGCAGGAAGAAGACGACCTGTTCGCAGCATGGCCATGCGCTCTGGAGCATTGCCAAGGACAGACAGACTGCTTGTTCACACAGGCGCTGCAGGAGAGCTTCCAGAATGCACGCGACTATAAGGAGCTAGTCCAAGGCGAAGAGGTGCGACTCGCGGATTACGAGGCCAGTCTGGAGCGGTTGACAAGAGAAGACACGAGTATCGTGTCGAGTCCGGGCCGCGCTGAGGCGATGGCAGCAATTGCCCAGATCAGGGAGAAGATTGACCAGAGCACACGTGCGAGGCAGTGTCGCCTCGAGCTTCGCGATGCTTATAGGCAAGAATCCTACGATCTCTTGCAACAAGCGCTGATGCAGGAGCGACAAGATATGCCCCCTCCACGACGGGTCCAGTCAGTCCCGGATCGCGCAGTCGTAGCATCGCAAGGTCTTCTTCCACCGGTTCCACCTTTGACAGATAAGATGGTCCGTGTGTACAACGGCGGGACGAATGCCACCAACAGCAAGCGTAAAGCGCACGACGAATTCCTGCTCGACTCTACCGAAGAGCTCGTCAAGGCCTTTCGAAAGGACCCGAGGATTACCAGGGCTGATTTTGACCGTCAGCGAGTGGAAGATCGGCGCAAGACAATCCAGGAGCTTCGCTCGACGCAGGAAAAGTTCATGAGAAAACGAGACGAAGCATTGCGAGCGGGTGCCCAGCCGCTGGCACTCCATGAAGTCGTCGAGTCCGACGTTCCGGAATTCGGGGGTTCGCATCCATCAGATGGGTGGACCGGCTCCAGCTGGTGCCCGGAAACCAGAAAGCTACGAGAGAAGTACATCACTTACATCGCGACGCCCAAAGTCATGCAATGGATGAACGCATGGGAGGGCTTCCCGAATGAAGAGACAGAGGTGGACGATGTGCCGCGTGGCAGAGGTTGGAGGGGATCCGACATTGCTGAGATGGCTAAACTGCGGCGTGAGCGCGACATGCCGGAGGACATGCGAGATGTGGTGCAGCGCTGGGATAGTCACAGCTCTCACGAGTTTCATGATTGGAAGCGTCAGCGGATCGACGACTGGCGACGGACGTACGGACCAGACGTGTGAACAGTCAGTCAAAACTTGGTTGACGAACTGACTGACTGACTGACTGACTGACACGAGAAAGCGATAACGATTCACGTCAACAGTAGTCGCGCTAGTCACCTTATATTAACTGTGAACCAGCATTGTGTCAACATGGACCATCAAACATCTTTGTGATGGACTGATATGGCTAACGTTGACATGTCATCGTGTCATTTAGCCAGTCAGTTAGTTGACATGTCTGCTTGCTTAGCCAAGTCCATGGATGCAATGCTGCAGTATGACAGTGAGGAATTTCTTAATCGGCGAGGGTAGTTCGTAAGTTGATATGTGTATTTCCCCTGATACATGTAGTTCCGTCAGGCGAGAATTGAAGTCACAACGCTGGATATTGACGGTACAGAACGGTATCATTACATAGAGACGCAAGTAGGCCTACCAGCCAGCGGATGGCCACTCCAGACGCTGTGAAGATCAGCGTTTTCTTCTCGCCTCCTCTGAGAACATGGCGGGTCCATCTGCAAAGTATGCGCGTCGCCGGACACGATCCGCCCACGGTGCGCCCACGTGCCTCTGGCCGCCTCGGCTGCGGGTGGTGTCGTGAAGATGTAGTGTGCTCCTTCATCATCGCACTGCCAAGACAGTCGAATTCGTGTGGTTCCAATGCCGGGACTGTCGTCATGACAACAATCCTAATCATTCTGTCTCTTTTTTGTTGCGTCACTAACTTTGCGACCTCAAGTCGGCAGCTCTGGGCCTTCGTAAGTCGGAGCTTCTCTAATTACTCCCCGTGTGTATGCTGACAGTCACAACTAGTCTCGCGACCAAGGCACACCCTTCTCCAATTGGCTGTCTACGGTCCGACCAGGATGGGATATTCCACTTAACAGCATTATGTTCTCCTACGTCTTCGCAATGCTGCTGAGTCTCATCAACCTCGGAAGCGCCGTCGCCCTCAACATCATTACATCTCTGGGCACTGGCGCTTTGATCTGCTCCTACATGGTCTGCATCGTGGTCAAACGTCTTCGTGGGGAGCCATTACTGAACCGAAGATGGTCTTTGGGCCGGTGGGGCTTACCGATCAACATATTCTCAGTGTCGTTCTTGTTACTGTGGGTCTCGGATCGAATGGAGTTGCTGTACTTGGTATGCTGATTATTCTGCAGAGTCTTCATCATGAACTTCTTCCCGATCAGCCCTGTTGATCTGACTCCGGCAACATTCAACTGGAATGTTCTTATTGTAAGTGTAGACTACACACGCGACTTAGCTTGGCTGATTCTAAGAAACATCTTGCAGTTCGGCGCTGTGGTCCTCATAGCAGGAGCCTACTACGCTGTGCATGGCCGTCATGTTTACGCCGGACCGGTGGCCTACGTTCGGAAAGATGTTTGAGCGCAATTTGTGCCAACGAATTAACGAAGATATGCAGCTACACGAATTGAGGTATATGAAGATCCCATGTCCACTAATTCTCTGACGAGCCAGCCGACTGAACTGCCAGTCACCACTTGAGTAATAAGTTAGATCGCCATGAAACCATCCGGCTGCCGCTCATCTCATGCGTATCAGACAATCATCAGACGTTAGACCGCCCTACGCACCAATTTGACGATCGATTGATCGACAAAACCATGCTTCCTCGTGACCGTAAGTAGAGCATCCATCAGTCAAACAACTCGTCAACTGGTTGACTGCTTGCTTGTAGCTATTGATCTGTCATCCCTTGGACACTCGGTCAACTATTGATTCGAGCAATGAGGTCGCATTTTCAGGAAGTCAGCAGTGTTATGGAGCAGTCAATCGTTTGATTGAGCCGTCAGCGATATCAAGCATTCAACCGGTTGAATGACTGATAGAATGACTAGGGATATCGGCATACGCCATACCAACACTTCAACCGCCGACTGTCGAGAGAGGATATTATCCTTCGACAACCACTTACAATGACATCGAGCAGATAACGACATCATGAATAAACAGATCCTGGACAGTTCAATGCCTTCAGATCCATCTACCCACCCGATCTAGTGCGGATCGAAAAGGAAAGAACCACCTGTCCACTCCACCCCGATCACTGGGTTACAACAAACTGTCCTCCGGAAAGCCAGCGACAACCACGCGACGGCTCTCATCAAAAGCACAAAACATGTACGATCCCTCTTTCCCTCCCTTCCCTTCGCGAACTCCACAAAACAACCACCCCTCATATAGATATCAGCCCAAAAACATCACTACGGCGTCGCAACGACGCAAAGCCCGCCCAAGCAATGTCCGCTCACTTGACCCGGCTATACACCCACCTCGTCAGCGACTCATCTCCTCACTCGCCAAACATAAAGCATAACGGTGGGAAAAGCAAAAGGGCAGGATCCAGGGAAACTCACCCCCTCGGCCGTCTCAATATTGTACGAGCAGGGTCTGTGGTCGTGAACGCCTTCACACACTTTGGTGTTGGCGGCGAGGGCGTGGGTGGTCAGCAGCGCGAGTGCTGTCGCGATGATGGATTGGAAGTGCATGTTGTCGACCCTTTTTGAGTCTTCGACCTGGTCAAAGAGAACTCGTGGATGACAGTCGAGGAGGCATACACTCACGGTGCTTTCTGCTCCGATGAAGTAGGTGAATGGCTCCCGCTGATTTCTCCTGCTCTCGTGGTATTTCGTAGTAGCGCTGGGGATCTCTGGGGGAATAGAAAAGGCGACGAAGGAATCCTTCCCGCCTTTTATATGTAGTCGGACGTCCCAAGTCATCATGTCCCACTGCTGCCCGAACCATCCGACGCAGTCAACGTGGCCCCTGGACGTAGGCATCTACATGGAACCTAGCTTGCCAAGCACCTTCGACTCAGCCTCGGAGCACAGACCGAAAACACTTGTCGTGTTCGATTTTGGCACGAGCGTGAACATCCTCGCTATATACTACTCTGATAATACGACGATGCCCGCCGGGTTGTTGAATCTTCAGCAGCACCGAGCTCTGCTCGAGAATTATGCGCAGGTGTGGGCGGGGCCTTCGAGTCGCTATATGATGAGAAGATGAATGGATCAACCACGAGCCAGGGAACAAGCCTGAGATAGGGCTAGGATTTCTAGCCTTCGCGGAGAATAATAATCATTAGTACTGTACCTATTGTACTACTAGGTACATCGACCCTCAATTTCCTGGTCCCCTGCCTATACATGTAGTTGCCGGGCGCCCTTTTCCGAAAGTACATGCATGGTCGGAAGAGGTAAGACATTGATAGGCCGATTCTGAACCAGGTGTTTGGGCCAACCGGGCGTGCCTGCTGTGCAGTAGTACTACTAGGTACCTATAGGTCCAGATTCGACTGAGAGAGGGAGTCGCTAATAAGGCGGTGCTGTGATCAGGCGGATGCAGTCTTCCAACCAATCAATAGGTGCGCCAGGATCACCGCAACCATTCAAGACTCCACGCGAATGCTTGTCGACTGGTCAGGCTTTCACAATAAGGGTCTCACCAATCAGATCTTGGGCTTCAGGCTGCTCGAATCAGAAAGATGCCAGATGAAGCGAGAATTCCGCAGGCTGACGAACTTTTCGACCTACGCGAAAGCGCCTACAAGAGCCATAAGCATGCTCCCCATCACCACCGCCCAACTAGCTTCCAATCGTTTCCTCCCCTGCAGATCATCATAGCTCTTCTCACTGAGAAAATCTTCTGCCAACATCTGCACGAGCCCGGCATAGATCAAAAGCCCAGCACTAACCGCGTTCACGATCCCCACCATAAGCAAGCCTACCTCGCTCTGCGGATCGTACAGCCCCTGCACCGCCAGCCCAATCGCCTGACCAATCGGGGTCGTGATGCCGTAAAGCAGACACATGATCCAGGGCTTGAGTGAGCCGCTGGTGTGGAAGCTGGCGATCGAGGCGATGCGGGAGCCTAGGGCGAGACCTTCGAAGGTCTGGTGGAAGGAGATGGCGATGAGGAGGACGACGAAGGGGGCGCCGGTGGAGACGGAGAGGGCCATGCCGATGAAGATGCTGTGGAAGAGGATGCCGGCTTCGAGGAGGAGGCATTGCAGGACTAAGCGTTGTTCGTGGGCGTCATCTGCTGGGTCGTGCTCGGTGGGCGAGGTGGCGAAGGCGAGGTGGCGGGAGGGCCGGATTGGGTCGGTGTGGCCGTTGGGTTGTGAGGGCTTGTTGGCGGATCCGTTTAGAAGTCCTGCGGAGTCGGATTCTGGGTCTAGCTCATCCAGATCCAAGTCTGAATCGTCCTCGAACGGCGGTTCGGGTGGTAGAGGCTTGTTTAGTGCCGCGCTTGCCTGGCTTGATTCAGAAGATCGACCTGCCCGATCGTCTAAAGGAACACTCTCTGCCCCATCGTGACTCTTCCTCTTTGCTTTGGATCCCGGCTCCTGCCGTACTGTCGTAGCACCTTCCGTATGCAGACGGCCGGTATGCACCTCGCCCCCTGTCCTGAAACCCTCCAGATCCACCGCGTGACTATGACCAGCGCCCCTCGTCGCGAAGAACATCTCGATGCCCACAGTTCCTAGCACAGACACCATGGCGATGAAGCCACTCATGGCCGGGTACGTATTCGTCCAGAACGGGGGCAAGCAGTCATCCGTGAGGTTCACATATGCCGTGGGAAGCAGATGCACAAACGCCGTGGCGATCAGCACGCCGGTGCCGAAGTGGCGGGACAGGAAGAGGGTGTAGTTGGGGATGGGCAGATTGGGAAAGCGCCGTACGATGAGCGGGAAGGAGCAAGCGAAGGTCGAGACGGCGAGGACGAGGAAGAGGGCGCCGACGTGGAGGGAAGTGTTGTAGGCGTGATGCGTGACGCCGGAGCTGCATGCGGGCCGCTCGCCATCCGCCGCTCGACGGGTCATCTCGGCGCGGAGGACGTGGAGGGGGAGGGCGGCATCTGGGGGAGCTGCGAGGGGGATTTCGTTAGCATGTGGACAGCGGGCATCATTGTTATTCGACGTACAGATGCGGAGACCATCTTGGGGCATGATATGATCAAGCTCCGTGTGATGAGACCGATATCATGACATTGACATTGACGTGTCTCGTGAACATTGACATACATTGTCTCATCCGGACTCTCGGGTCGCCCTTGCCGAACTCGGGACGCGTGTTCGTCACCGCACGTGCTCGCTCAGCCCTACGAAAGTACGAGATGCCAGGGCACTTTCCCCATCTTCTATCAACTACATATTCATTAAGGGTTTCATGGATGAGCACTGATGCCTTTGTGTTCACCGCGCCCATGAGTGCCGAACGATGCCAAGACAGCACGGCACGGTCAACGAGCTATGAGCGATGAACCGTCATCCTCATCCGCAGCACGAGCAGCGGCCTCCTCATCCGTGAACCCCATCGACGGCACACACGATGCGGCCTCCACGCAGTCCCGGATCGCCGAGAGGCGCAAGAAGAACCGGCAGATGTTCAATCGCAAGCGAGGAGAGCTGTTGGATGATTTGCTCCAGCAGATCGACATGAATGTCTATGCTTTCTTGAGCTACATCTATTACATGGAGTATGTCATCACACAGCTGATTGACGAGGGATCACACTGATGGATAACCCAGCTGCTCCTTCCTCCGCTTCTTCCTCCGAGTCTCCGTCCAATTCGTCTTCCTGACCCCCAAACCCTCCATCTTTCCCGAGCCCAAAGCGAATCGACCTTTCATCGGCGGCATCCTGGGCACCAACCTCCTCTGTCTGCTTTTCCACGCCATCTTCTCGGCTCCAGCAGCCGGTGAAGCGACCAGAGGTTATTTGCATGGCGGGCTCATTTTGGACTTGATCGGGCAGAAGGGACCATCCAGCAAATCACACCTGCTGCTCTTGGATCTGCTGATCGTCTTCTTGCAAGTCTGGCAGCTATCCGCACATTTGACGAGGCAGAGATTGAAGGAGAGCGGGACGGAGATGTCGGTCACGACCTCGGAGGGACGGCAGTACGCAGCGGCTCGCGTCAGTCAGGATCTGGATCATGAGGAACGTGGAGTCCAACGCGAGGATATCGAGATGCAGACGCTCAATGCCGCATTCAGCACCGTCGGCACCACAGCAGAGAGCGGAGCCTCATCATCCCACGAGACGCTGCTTGACACCACGGCCCCACGCTCCGACCAGCACATCTTCGACGCCTTCCACTCCGGGCAAATCGTGCTGGCCGACCTGGACTTGGTCCGGACCGTCAGGGAACAATTCCTCGCATACCAGCACGTCCCACGAGAGCCGCTACAGTCCAGCCGTGAGTTGCGCGCGAACATCGCAGGGCAATTACTAAGGTTGCGATTCGGCACGAATGTGGGAGCGCCGGCGCAGCGCATCCTGGGATGACGGTCCGTGTAGGCTGGCGAGTATTGCTGGTGTTTCGCGAGGCGTTCACACGGGTGTTTGATGATGGTGCAAATCACGAATTCACTTAGGTGGCATGTACCTGCCTTGATATACGCGAATATAGCATGCCAGTGATGCACCGCTCGAGGTTGAGTCACCAATCTCTCTGCGGGTCAAATACAAGTCAGCATCAACATCTCTCAACGTAAAAGCTCTAGCACTTCGCCGCGCAAAGATCAATCGGTGAATCGCACTTAGCCTTTTGATTGAGCTCGTGGCGAGTGAACGGATTCATATATGTACGGATACATGTATATAGGATCATCTTCCACGCGCACAGAGCATCTGGTACTCTAAGTTTCGTGGCTCAGCAGCGCCTGCCCAACTTATTACGCAAGATAGTACGCTCCTTCCAGATGTGACCTCAGATTGACCGAGAAGGCCGATTCGTACTAGATGGACCGACCGTACATGGTCTTGACAACTTCAGGAGCACCAAAGATAACAGGACGTCAAATCCACATGTCATCTCAACATACCGCTCTACCTACCTCTATACAAGCCCTCAAAACCTCACGAGAAGCACAACCCATCACCATCACCTACTCCCCTCCCTCCTCCTCTGCTGCCTCCTCCTCCTCGTCATCCTCCTCCATGCCTTCCGCCGCCTCAACCTCAAACGTCGGCGCCTGATCCACACCCACGTAGCTATCGCTCATCAAGAACAACGTCAACTCGTGCCGCCCCGCCTCCGGCACCACAACCTCCAGCCTCGTGCTCAGCGTCCTCGCGATCGTGACCCGTTTGATGGCCAGCAACGTCTTGCTCTTCTCCTCGCCCACCACCAACCACCAGTTTTCCGTCTTCTCGGCCGGGTAGAACGGCGCGTGCACGGTGAGGTTCGGCTCCTCGTCGTCTTCGAGCTGGCGCTCCACCGTCACGTTGAGGGTCGTGGCTTCACCCGCGGTGATGTGGTCGGGGTCCTCGAGCTCGAAGGTCAGGTCCACATTTGGGTATCTCTCGTTGGTGAAGCGCGCGGCGTCGGCCAGTTGTTTGTTGTCCAGACCCATCGCTTGGACGAGCTTGCCGTAGTCCTTGTTCTCTTCGGGATCCATGGCCTCCATGAACTCAAAGATGTCCTTGACGCCGGCCTTGTTGCACGCCTCGACGACCTCGTCCTCGAAATGCGGGATCTGCTTCAGCGGCGAGTCGCGATCCCACATTGCTTGCACGGCCATCTGGCTGATCTCCATGGCGCTCATGGCGTTGAGGTGGCCTTCGCTTGATAGCACATCCACACAGGCGCTGAGCAGGTTGAGCACCTTGCGTAGAATGATTTCCTGGTCTTTGGCAAGATCCGCCGGCAATTGCATGCGGCTGAAATGTGCCTGCAACAGCACGAACGCCTTGAAGTGGGGACTCTCAAAGTTGACTTCCGAAAGCTTCACAGGCACACGATCGTAGATGCGTTGTAACACACCTTCCTCGTGCCGTCGAATCTGAATGTCCTCGAACTCGGCAGCTGCAGTCACAATCTCCAGAATGCCCTTCAGCTTCGTTGTCCGCTTGAGTGACAGCAGAAGTGTCTGCATGGTGATGAACGAGATGTTGTAGTACGCCGCTATCATGGCAGCATTGAGTGGCGCGACTGTGTCTTCTTCCTCGTCAATCTCGATGAGCTTGGCATCGCTCAGATCTTTTAGCGTCTGCTCGACCTGCTCGGATAAGTACGCACTTAGACCTTCATGGCTTGTATCGCTTAAGCCGTAAAAGCTCGGGTTTGCCAGCAGCCTCCGGTAGAAGTACGTGTAAGTTGTCCAGTCCACAGCGTCCTGTGTACTCTCAATCGTCTTTGTGCTGATCTCGGTAACGAAAGCATCATGCATGTAGCTCTGCAGCTGGCTCTCAATTGGCAGGGCCTCGCTCAAGAACTTTCTGTAGTAGAATCTCTTGACTTCGGGGCACATGAGCACACCTCTGCAATCTTTGTCGACACCTGGACGGCCAGCCTTGCCAAACATTTGCAGGACTTCAGCTATCGGGTAGTCGATATACCTGTGCTCGCGGCCCTCGAAGAATTGCGTGCCCATTACGATGACAAGATGAGCGACGCTCTGGATTTCCCAGCAGCAGTCACGAGACACTAGCATAATTTGGACTGCTCCTTGGCTGAAGAGGGTTTCGGCAATTCGTTTGTCGGAATCGCTGAGGGCTTCGTGGAAGTAGGCCACACCATGCCGCAAGCTCTCAGCCAAGCTCCGCTCCTTCACACGTCCGAGGATTGGCTCGAGCTGCTCAATATCGGCTTGCAAAAATCGATCCTCGTCATCATCTGCTACACATGCTGCAAGCAGGTCTTGCGCAGTTGCCCTGACCTGCTTTCTGCTCGGTAAGAATACCATGGCAGGCTTATCAGGTGCATACTGCAATATTGCCTGGTACGCCGGCTTCGTCATCGCTAGCATCAGCGAGGGGAAGTGCGGAATACTGAAGCCCTGCAGATGTAGGTTGAGCGGGATCGACCGTGTGCTTGGCGAGAAGTTGAAGATCGTGTGTTTAGTTGCACCTAGCCATTCGCCAATGTCTCTCGCGTTGGATAGGGATACGGACAGCCCAACAATGCGGAGACCATTCTCAAGCTGAGCGGCAATAGCCTGCGACCGCGACACCACGGCTTCGTATATATAGCCCCCGTGTCCGCCGAGCATGTGCAGATCGTCGGCAATGATGAGCTTGGTATTCTGCACATTTTTTCTGCGCTGCCATTGTCTGGACATCATGTCCCATTGCACCGGCGTCGCAATTATCAGATCCCCACGCTCAAGCAGCTTCAGATCAGCCGTAGTCTCGCCCGTAAGCTTGACGACTTCCTTGCCACCTGCGATCCCACCGAGCCGTTTCTGCCAGGATTTGTGACGAGCATCGACTTGCTCTTGGAATGGAGCGATGTATACTGCTTTGCCGCCCTCACCTTGAGCCCAATGTCTTAGGATCGCGAACTCGGCACACGCAGTCTTGCCACTACCGGTCGGACTGCCGATAAAAACATTGTCACCAGTCTGATATAGCGCATTGAAAGTCTGCGTCTGAATCCTGTTGAAGTTTTGCCAGTCAGGGTACAGATCGATATATTCCTGCCTTTTGAGTGCCGACACGGGAACAGGTTGCATGTCGAGCAAAGGCGTCGGGGCTGGGAACTTCTCCGGAAGTACCAGCTTCTGGAATGATAAAGCCAACTTGCTCTCAGCGTGCATCCATCGATCACTCACGACCGTGATGAAGTAGTTTGGCGGCATGGGCTCGGTGATCTCGACCGTGAATTCGACAAGGTGTTCGTTCATCTCTGCTGTGGCGTATTCCTTGCGCAGCAGGAATTGATCGTGAAACAGTATTTTCTCCCCATCACAATCCTCGACAATAATCCACCAGTTCTCTGCACGGCCGTGCAGCTCATCTTCCCATTCGAACTTAGGCGTGAGCGTCAACTCCACCCTCAGCATCGAGCGAGTGATGGGCTGTACCTGTGCCGCGATCTCCAGCCTTGGGAATTTAGCCACCATGTTGCAGACTTGGCGTCCTTGCCTCGGCATGCCTAATAGCTCGCCCATGCGTGGTGGGTCAAGATCGAAGTATGCAGACCAGGGGACATCAATTCGCTCGGCCTTTTTGACAATCTCCTGACTGCACTCTGGGAACTGTCGAAGAGGGGTCATGGTCGGCCACATTCTCTTCTCCGCCATCTTGCACAATGCAAGCGCATCTTTGGCGACACCGGCCCATTCCTTCTTGAGAGCAATCTCGAACATGGCACGCAAGATACGGCCGGCAGACTGCGTGACGTAGACAAGATCAGCCATCAGCGCCAAACCTTCCAGCTTAAGACGAGACACGTATGCTTGTAGCAGGACGTTGATTTTGCAATGCGGCTCGTCGATGGTCTCCTTGACTGGAATTGGAACACGCTGCAGCAGCTTGGCGAGCTCCAGCTTCTCGTCCTGTCGAACAGGAATGTACTTGAACTCATCGCTGAGCGCGAATACACGGAAGAGCTCAATTGGCGTCACACCAGCAGTGATATGCGTGTTGTAAGTCAGCATGCTGTTGTGCGTGATGTAGTAGTGTGAGGCAACGCGACCAAGATCTGTTGACTGTAAGCGACCAGTTTTCTTGTCGTATTTGACCAGGCTCGCCTTTTCCAGGACAGCAGCAGCAGAATGGATCAAATCGACACGCTTCTGCTCCAGGGTTTCATCTTCGTCATAGTCGGCACCGACTTGATACAGCGCTGGCGAACGGATCATACGGACAAAGAGGTAAGTGTAGCCCAGCCACTCTACCCCCTCGTCTCTGCTGCGAACATTACCAAGGACGATTTCTGCATTCAAATTGTCGGCGAGTCTGCTCACAAATTGCGATTCGATCGGCAATTGCTGGTTGAGCAGTGACAGATAGTATTGGAGCTCGCTTTGCGTTGTGATGATGATGCCCTCACCATAAGTATCGTACTGCGGTCGACCTGCACGGCCAAGCATCTGCAGCACGTCTTGTGGCGACAATTCAACCCAACTACCTTTTTCTGGAGAATATATTTGGGTACCCTTGATGATCACGGTATGGGCAGGCAAGTTCACACCCCAAGCAAGAGTTGCGGTACAGACAAGGACCTGAATGGAGCCATCGGCGAACAGGTCCTCAACAGCTGTTCTGTCTGCTCGGGACATACCAGCATGATGGATACCAAGTCCATATGGGAGCACATCTTTCAGATCAGCATTAGCCACTTGCTCGGCTTCTTCTCTCAAGATTTCTCGGCTAGCCGCGTCCACCTTCATGATCTGACCAATCGTCTCCAGCTCCAGAGCTTTATCACGAATGTACTTGGCGGTCTTTGCGGTCTCCTTGCGGGAGTGGACGAAGATGAGCATCTGCTGCTTGTTCTGCCCCACCTGCTCCAAGACCTTGTTATAGCAGACGTCATTCATGGTTTTGAGCTGTTTGATGGCTTTCTTATCGGTGACCCCAACGAACTCCTGCTTCAGCGGACAGGGTCGGAATGAGCCATCGAAGTAGTGTAGATCCTTAGACACATCCACGCGCAGGAACGTCGCAACATCGCGGTAGTTTGGCAAGGTAGCAGACAGACCAACGATCCGCACTGGATCACCAGTCTGCTCCTGGCGGCGAATAGTACGGCTGACGATGCTCTCCAGAACTGGGCCGCGGTCATCATGCAACAGATGGATTTCATCGATGCAAATCAGGCGCACAAGGTTGGTGTAGCTAGTGTCCGTAGCTTTGCGAGTAATGACATCCCACTTCTCGGGTGTCGTGACGATGACATTGGTTTCTGCAATCTGCTGCTTCGTGAGCTGCCTGTCACCAGTAAGCTCTGAGACTTTGATGCCATATGGTTCCAGCCGCTTGCCAAAATTGCCCACTTGCTCTTGGACCAAAGCCTTCAGCGGGGCAATGTAGATGACCTTGAAGGAGTCAAGATCAATGTCGCCAGTGGCTGGATCTCGATGCTTACCAATCTCGCGGAGCATGGTCAGCATAGCGACATTCGTCTTGCCAGATCCAGTCGGGGCACAGATGAGCATATTACCATCCCCTTCGAAGGCAGAGGGGTAGCAATTGGTCTGAATACGGTTTAAGCTCTTGCTTTGTCCGAAGCCAGGCTGCGCCCAGGCTGGCAATTGGCTAGTTGGCATGAGCGGAGTCTCGTTGGCGTCTGCTTTGCGCTTTGGCGCTGGTACGTGGATTTCCTCGTAACCCTTGAACGTGCGCTTGGTTGAGCCTTGAGGGAGCTTGACATTGGTATTTGTCATAAGGTGGTTCCCCTGGTCGAATTTGAGATCTTCCAAGTTCAGCGTCTTTCGAGGCTGCATACCACCGAGCAAACCCTCCTTCTTCTCCTCCTTGACGGGCAACTCAGCGTCCAGCTCCATTGGGTCGAGTTTGATGTTCAGTTTTCGGGCTCCAGCACCAGCTTGACCTTCCTCGCGCGCACGAAGCTCTTTCAAAATGCCTGCATGACCGCCACTGACTATTTCCTTCTCGACAGCTAACCTTGCTGACTCGTCCTCTGCAGCTCGCCGCCATTTGGTGACCCATACGATCTTATCACGATTCTTCACCAACTTGGCAATCAACTCGTTGTGCTCATAGTCAAATAGCTCCATCAGGTCATTCTCGACCTCCCGTAGCGGCTTCTCCTCGCCAGACTCGTCCTTCTCGCCCATGATCCGCTCGGCCTCGCGCGTCTTCTCATTCTGAGTGTGTGCATCTTCGTACACCTGCCCGATCTGCCGTTGTAGCCAATATTCATCGATCTCATGTGCGGGTACGACGTCCGGATCTTGGTCCTCTCGCTCGGCTCGGCGTCTTCGATTCTCGATGACCATCCCATCGCCCTCGTCTTCCTCTTCTTCGCGCTGCTGCGGCAACGGCTCATCTTCCCCAGCAATTTCGGCAGTCCCCATATTGAGGTCATCTTCTGACTCTTCGTCCTCGTCGCGTACCTCAAACGTCTGGCCTCCACCTTCTTCATCTTCTTCCTCATCGCCAAAGTCTACAGCCACACCCTGCCGCTCATCAATGTCCGCACCCTCTCCAGCCTCGTCGGCCATTTCTTCGTCCTCGTCCTGAGCATCGTAATCTGTAATCTTCTTACCCAAATTGACCAATTGATTGAACTCCTTGCTTGCCAGGCTGACACCGAAGATGTCGTCGATTTCCTTCTTCTTGTCGAAATCTTTGAGACTTTCGTCCTTCAAATATTCCAACACTGAATCAGTTGCCGACGCCACGACCTGCAAAGGGTAGTCCCCGCCCATCTTTTGCGCCACATTCGTCGCGATCAGGTCGTAGATTTCCTTGGTCGCAGTAGTCCGCGGACGATATCTCAGGCCTTCGATGTTCAAATCTGCCTGACTCAACACGCCCGCTGCTCGCGAGCTCTGCAGTGGCTCTGTGCGTTTTCTCTTGCGCGCCTGTTCCTGCAGTGGAGCTTTGGGCGCAGTGTCTCTGGCCGTCCGACTGCCCATGTCCTGCAGCCGGATCTTGCCGACCAGCGATTCCGGGTCGCCTGTCTGCTCATCGCCTCGTCGCGAAATGAAGCGTTTGTCGGCCTTCAGCACCAGGTTGGACATGGCCGAGTATTTGTACTGGCCCAGCGGGTTGTCGCCCGCACCCTTCTTGGAGTCGGCCATGGTTGCCGAGGATCGCGCTCACCACCAGGCGAGCGTCGAGCGGATCTAAGGAGAGAAGGAATAGTAGAGGTGGGTGGTCGTCAGGATGGATGGTGGGATTCTACACTTCGACTTGACTTTCACGATTAAGCTTCGAGCATGACTCGTGAAAAAGCCGATGTTTTGCCGGCTCGGCTATAGATTAGTGTACCTATAACCAATACCCCTGTGCATGAGAGTCCTCGATCCTCCGTCACAACAAAGACAAGCATGTGCCGCGGCGGTGGAAAGAGGTTGAAGTGGTTGGCATGATGCCTCAGGAGGAATTTCCTTTGCCCGCGGTGGCGGATGCACTGGAGCCCTTCATTAAGCCCAGGGAGGAAGTGTACCAAATCCGGCAGGAACTACAGAAACATGTGCAGAGGCAATTGAAATCAATCGATGTGCCTTTGACGGCCGCCAACCTCACGACTGCTCCGGAGGGGGATCTGACGGAATTTTCCTCGCCACCTCTGACTGGCGTCCGCCGAGCGTATCTCAAAGCTCTGCAGGCTCACACTGCCGCACAGTCGAGGTTCGAGTCTCTCAAAGCGGATCTGGCCAAGCTGAACACGGAGCAGAATGAGCCATCTGCGTCAGCTGACGATCTGGTCCATGAAAGCTACATCCCACTTCTGCGACAACGAGAGAGACAGAGAAGGCTGCTCGTTTTAGATCGCGCCTTTGCTCAGATTGACGCAGCTGGGAAAGGTGTGGTAGATGGCCATCTCGACGACATCGTCAAGCAGTCCGCTGGAGAATTGCCTCCGCCTCCCCCGAATCAGCCTGCGTCTTCTAGCGACAAGGCAGACGTCAATACCAGGATCTTGGATCTCAAGAAGGCAGTCTTATCTGCAAAGCGCAGTGTGGAAGACGCGCAGAACGGCTGGGTCAAGCATCGTCCAGGTTCAAATGCTTCGTCCAAATCTAGTACCGAGGTGGATGTGGCAGGCTTGCAACGAGCACTAAACGAGTTGACAGGATGGATGGAGCATCAGTTGGCTGTTATAGGAGAGGCCGATACTGCAAGTCCCCAGTCTGCGCATGCGATCGCAAATACGAATGGGCATGTTGAAACTGCCGAGACTGCAAGCTCCGAGCGTGTTGAGCAACTATACGAACAGTACATCGCTGCTAGACAGCACTTGATAGAAACGGTGAATAACCCGCCACCGCCAGACTCAGAGTCGTCGCCGAGCTCGCCAGTCCTCGAACGCAGTACGAACAGCGGTACGAACAGCAACACAAACTCACGACACGCTCCCGCAGCAGTAATGCTCCCTTATATCGCGAGTCTGACCACGCACAAACAATTCGAGTCATCTCTCCTTCAGCAAAGCGCACATCTTCGCAAGGTCATACATTCAGCAGAAGAAGAGACTCAACGCCTCCTCTCTCTGAAAGCGGACGAAAGCCATCTCGTGCATCCTGGAGGTTCACGGGGCGTGGACTGGGAAGTGGCAGGAGCGGAAGCAGGCAAGGCGACTATCGATGCGGCAATGCAGAGGCTGAAGGTCGGTCAGCAATATGTGAAGGATGCCGAAAGCAAGATCACTGCTATTGAAGGATTGCCCAGGGTGTTTGATAGTCTTGCAAGATAAATAACCATTGGTTCCTCCCCAATGGCGCGTCCTCATCAAGCGGAACGCTCATCACAAGCTGCCACGTACACTCTCTTAGCGGCGCTAACCCCCCGCTCCCCGCGGTGATGCATGTCAATTTACAGCAGATACCGTCCCTCGGACGATTCCTCAAAGGGGTCACGGCCGCTGTACCCAATGCCGTCCAAGATTCACGCCCGTTGTCTTGCGAGATCACCCATCCCTCAATCACAAACAGATTGCATCGCGCGGTGGCAGGCCTGTGGTCCTGGACGATCATGACTCGGTCGTGCACAAGATGTCGACAGACAAGCTTAATGCTACCTTATGAACGATCTCAGTATGCCACGTAGGCCCCGCGTTTTTTTCTTTTCAAGACATGTTCACAGGATGCGGAGACCTAGCCTTTCAGGCTCTAGCCGATACCCCAGAGACCTTGCCGGGACCACTTAGGCACGAGGTCAACGTCGAGGACATAGGTATCTCTGGAAATCCCACGCGTAAGGTAATGCCAAGGCAGAGCACACGTGTTCAACCTCGGGCGGTCGCAGGGCCCTCGTTCGCACGAGTAAGTGGCATTAGGTAGTATGAACACTCCGTACATGGATTCCCTCGAAATCTCGAGCAGCAGCGCAGGCGCATGTTGGCAGATACATTGTATACACCGTGACGCTAGATATGGGTACCAGGTCCTCGCCATTGGACACCATTGCTTATATAGCTTATTAAGATGGATCATGAAGGCCTGTTTGTAGTCTCAAAAAGAGGTTTCGAAATTTTCCGACGTCCGTGATGACCATCAATGTCCATTCGAACGGCCTTCCAAAGTTGCAACTTCCACCCTGGGACTTCCAGAATGTCTCAGGTCAACCTTGCACCAACTTATTAGCAGTGGCTGGAACGCTTGGCGAGCGCTGGAGTTCCCAGGTCCGTGGATCTGACCACCATGGATGGCATCATGTGCGCATCACCATCAGCACAAAGGCTTCCGACGTGCGATTTTCACCTCTGCCTGCACGTGAGAGGTCTTTGCAAGTTGCTTCTTGACCTTCCGAATTTCCCGCCAGCGCCACTGTGGACCTTTGAAGTGCCCCAGCCTCGTCGTCATTTCCTTCGGATCGCTCCCGGAGGCCGGGCTTAGCTGACCGGCCAGGCGGCGGCGGCGGGCAAGCCACAGAATTCGTACGTTACACTTCTTCTTACAGAACGCACGACATTCACGGTTTGCCGCAGCTTGCTGCTTGCCCCAATACCAGAGCTCGAGCCTCGTACAAGTGCTTCATCACCATACCGGTTTGTGTCGGAAATGTAAAACGCGCTCATGAGTAAGGAAGCGAAAAGCTAGTTCCCGCATTGTTGACCCGCACGCGACACGGGGACTTTCTTCTCCTCAACAACTGCCTGACCTTTCCTGGTCTCTAAGCAAACAAAACATCAAGTCACAGGCATACGACCAGGCGGGCGTTCGGACGACAGCGGCCATGGGTCTCTCCAAGAGCAACCGCATCCTCATCCTCCTCGTGGTCAACTTCATCTTCTTCCTCATCGAAATCGTCACCGGCTATGCCGTCCATTCGCTCGCCCTCGTCGCCGATGCCTTCCACATGCTCAACGACGTCCTGTCGCTCCTCGTCGGTCTCTGGGCAGTCAAAGTCGCCAACTCGAGGACAAACTCCAAGACGTACACGTATGGCTGGCAGCGCGCGGAGACGTTGGGAGCGTTGGTCAATGGAGTCTTCTTGGTGGCGCTGTGCGTGACCATCTTCTTGGACGCGATACAGCGCTTCTTCGAGCCGCAGCATGTCAAGAACCCCAAGGTGGTGCTGATTGTGGGATGTCTGGGACTGACCTTCAACGTGCTGGGGCTCTTCTTGTTTCATGAGCATAACCACGGGCCGGGCGGGCACGATCATGGACATGGTGATGAGAGTCATGCGGCGGAGGAGGGACACGCAGGACACGATCACGATCATGACGCGCACGTGGCGGACGAGAGCGGCAACGTCGTGGATGTGCTGCCTCAGCAGAGGGTGGGTGGCTGGCCCACCACCAAGCAGAAGTCTCCCGAAGCCGAAAGCGAGACGACTGCTGTGGAAGGAGACGAGACGACCGTCGTGCCGAAGAAAGGCCATAAGCACAATCGTAGCAAATCCAGACGGTACTCTGGGATCGACGACATCTACGTCAGCCCCAATGCCTTCCGCAGGTCCATCATCGAGGCCGGCAACCCCGAGATCATTCCATCAGACGACGTCGAGAATGGCGGAAATGCGATCGATGACCATGACGAGACGCACGATCACAACGCGCCGCTCCTCGGTGGCAAGCAGTCAGGCTACGGTACAGTCGACAAGCGGAAATCGATCGATCACAGCAAGCATGTCCACGCCAAGCCAAAAGAGAAGGGCAAGGGCCACGGCCACTCCCATGGAGACCTCAACATGCGTGGTATTTTCCTCCACGTCATGGGTGATGCCCTTGGCAACATCGGCGTCATTGCCACAGCTCTGGTCATCTGGTTCGCGAAGGGTGAATGGAGATTCTACTTCGACCCGGCCATTTCACTTGTCATTACTGTCATCATCCTGTGCTCCGCTATCCCACTGTGTAGAGCTGCATCGCGTATCTTGTTGCAAGCCGTCCCGATTGGCGTCGATGTGGAAGATATCAAGGAGGATATTCAGAGCCTGCCGGGTGTGGTTAGCTGCCACCACCTGCACGTCTGGCAACTGAATGACTCGAAGATGGTTGCGTCGTTGCATGTCCAGGTGGCATTTGACTTTAAAGGTATGTCCTTCAAACATACACCTCACGATGTTGCCAGTCCCACTCATACATGTCCTGACATCCCTCGCAGAAGACACAAGCTCCCGCTACATGCACCTTGCCCAAGGCATCCGCAAATGCCTCCACGCATACGGCATCCATTCCTCCACTATCCAGCCCGAGTTCTGCCTCGACCCTGATCATAATCACCAGGAGCCAGCGGACTCGCTGTCGCACCACGCCGGGTCGAGCAGTCCGAGCGGCTCTGCACGCGGACCAAGCAATGCCGGCAGTGTCAGGGGTGATGCTGACGCGTGCTTACTGGAGTGCGGTGACAATTGCGCGCCAGGTAAGGGCTGCTGTCCGCCAGCACCCAAGGATGGCGGGCAAGGGCACGACCATGGTGATCATGTACATTGATTTCTTTTGTGTTCATAAGTTTCGGTTTTGATCGAACGAGCCGATGAAAGTGAGGTTCGACGCATGATATTTGTGGATTCGCTTGCTTGATTGACTGAAGAAAGATGCCGAGATGGGGGTTTGCTTGTAATGTGTAGATGTATCGATAGACGGGTTCGCTTTGTCAATGTGTCAGAGGAGAGACTGTTTATAGCTTCTGAAAATTGGTGTTAATGAGCATTCATTCCTGCCGTCCATCATAGTGCTACCTTGGTGGTAAAGGGGGTAATAAACGGAGTCCATCCGCTCAAGCAGGGTCAGCAAACATGTTTCTTTGTTCCTGCGGGGTTCTCTCCCTCCGACTTTACCCGCCGAAACATCTCGCGTGCCGTGCTCGATAACACCGACCGTCCGAATCTCGCTGCACCTCCACTCTGTCCTCCTATAATCCATAGATATCACCCTCGGCCTCTCTCAGCCTCATCAACCTCCCCGCTCTCCATCCTCACCATGTCGCCCGAATCAAAGTGACCCGACCCCCTCCCGTCCCGGCCTACGAGCCTGCATCCACCACCTCCCTCCCTCCCTTATCGCAGACTTTACCACCGCCTTGGTCAGGCCCCCCCACCACCACTCGCGGTCGCAGGATGCAGTCACGACTCCGCAAAGCCGCCCGAATCATCCTCGTCGGCGCCCCCGGCGTCGGCAAGGGCACCCAGACCGAGCGCATGCTCAAGCAATACCCCCAGCTCTCCGCCATCAGCTCCGGCGACCTGCTGCGCGAGAACGTGCGACGTCGCACCCCGCTCGGCATCCAGGCCGAACACCTGATGACCACCGGCGCCCTGGTCCCGGACTCCATGATCCTGCGCCTCATCCGGAACGCCCTCACCACCCGCGGCTGGCTGGTCCCAAGAGAAGGCCTCCAGCCCCTCACCGTCCACAGCGTCGCCGCCGACTTCATCCCCCCCACCACCACCCACCAAGACGACTTCATCAGCGTCCCCTCCCCCCCGCCCGACCACGAATTCGACTACTCCGACTCGCCCGACGCCTCCTTCATCCTCGACGGCTTCCCGCGCACCGCCGGCCAGGCCACCCAACTCGCCACCCTCCTCCCCATGAACCTCGTCGTGCACATCCACACCCCGCCCGAGATCATCATGGACCGCATCTGCAACCGCTGGATCCACGCCCCGTCAGGCAGAGTTTACAACACCACGTTCAACGCGCCCAAGGTGGACGGCAGAGACGACGTGACGGGCGAGCCGCTGACGCAGCGGGAGGACGACAAGCCCGAGGTGTGGGAGCAGAGGCTGAAGAGTTTCGAGCAGAACAGCATGTCGTTGTTGGAACACTATGATCGCAAGGGGGTGCTGTGGAAGGTGCAGGGCAATAGCTCGGATGAGATCACGCCGAAGCTGTTGGTGGAGTTCCAGAGGCGATTTGGCGCTTGAGCCGCATGTCAGTGCTCGCGCGTGGTGGGGGAGGATGCGATAGATACGATGCGATGTTCTTATTATGACATGTCCTTACGGCAAGAAGTTCACACACGAGGTACATAGGGCGAGTAACGGCACAAAGTCCACATCTCTCTCCCTCTCTCTCACCCTAGACACCCCATCACAACACGCCAACCCATCCTTTTCCCCGGGCATCGTGGGCGTGACGATCTGATAGCTGGTCCCACGCTCCTTGCACCACCGCTTCTACGTCGCCGCCCATCACCCACCAGCCACCAACGACTCAACAAGTCAACCCAAAGGTGAAGTTGTGGGTGGTCTGGGTCCGGTTTTACTTGCTTTGAGATCAACATTGTGAGGGAGAGGTGTCTTGAGATACGAGCGGCGAGACTGGGATGTATCTGGGGCAGCGGCTTGGCGGGGTTTGGGATCCTATCATCATCAACAACAGCGTATGTAATGTGTGAGTGTGATGTGGAATACGTGACGACCGCACTGTAGATTGGTTTCGTTTGGGTATGCGAGTCGGGAGAATTCTTGGCGGGAAGCCCAGACCCATCGTCCTCCACGCGCCCGAGGTCCCCTGTGAGCGGCGCGCCGTGAATTCCTGGCAGCATGTACGTCGGCAGGGGAAGATGTGATTCCTGCAGGTTGGCGTGCCGGTGGATCTCTGCTGGGAGACTTTCAGATCACTCATCAAATCTACCGCGGCGCTGGCTACCACGCCACGGCACTGCGCTCGAGCGTCACGTCTGAAAATCATTTCACGGCGATTTGTCGACAGACGAGAGCCCTGTTCATCGAGCACGTGATCCTCGCGATGAATGAGGGGCAGAGTTACGACGTGGTGCTCGTCGTCATCGCGAGGCCTCGTGGCCCGTGGATCTGGCCCGGAGACATCGCTGGCCGGGAGATGGGTGAGAGATGAGATCCAGATCGGGTGGCCTGGAACAAGCTTTCTAGCCCGCCATGTCGAGGTTTGGGTTTTGGTTATTATTATGCATCATGTACATGTAGCGCCGTGCATGATGAATGATTTGTTTGTTGTGGCGGCGCTGGTGCACGTTTACTGTATAGAGATGTGGAACGTACATGGATTGCGAAAGACCAAGATGGAGGAATTTGATATCGTTGAGGTCAAGACCTCTTATTACTAATAATGATGATGCTGATGCTGATGCTGATGCTGATGATGAGGTGGTCCACGCCGCCGATCCTCCAGCCAAGCTTTCCTTGGTGTGAGCCGGGGCAAAGCCTGGAGTCGTGGGACCGACGGTAACGAGAGGGGAACCACAGTTGCATTCCCGCCTTCGGCCAACTTCCTGCTTCTCCTCCCCTAGCAACCACTCGCTCGATGAGGCTGTGGGTGAAGTGAACAACACGGCCGACGGGGACGACAAGAAGGTGACAGCGGTCGCTCCAGGCTCTTGTTACCATTCGCCGTGACCGAGTCCGAGTACATTCAGGTATCGTTGTATTGCCGGCGCACCCGGAAGGAATCGATAACCTCACGCATTCTTACCGATCATATTGTTTCCGTGGCGAGGCTAGGAAACACAATTGACGAGAGCTGTTGTCGTCGCCCAACGCCACTTGACTGTCCGCGACATCCGGTCGATTTGTTATCTGTACATCTCTCCGCGACGCGACGTGCTGGCTGTCGCATGTCAGCTGACACATATACGATCTGTCGCGCGCATACCTCTCACGGCTCTGCTGAAGCGATACCACTGCTCCGCCGAGTCGTCGACCATTACTGGAAGACGCCAGCCGGACACTGAGCGCCATGGCGACGACTAGCAGCCCCGCCGCCACTTCCACTCCGACGTCTGGGTCAAATGGTAACAGCGGAGGTGGTGGAGGTGGTGGGCCGACATCATCGCCATTATTGTTCTTCGTGGCGCTCGGCTTCGGCGTGGTCTTCACAAATCTATGGTACGCTGGCAGTGAGTCCCATTCAGACAGGCCTTGCTGACTTGACCTAGGATTATTGTAGGCGTCAAGTATTGCTTCCGATATAACCAGCGGAACCGCGCAGCACGAGCCTTCAACGAGAATGGCGACCCGATCGACTTATCGCAGATGCAGCGGCCACACCGGAGAAGGAGGGAAAAGAAGCTCATGTCGATGGAGGAGGTCAACGAGCGCTTTCCACTGACCAAGTACAAGACATGGAGGGCATCGCGTGAGGCTGAGGGTCTGCCGGCGGAGGGCGGAGTGACTGCGTCGGTCAGTCGCGCGGCCAGCATGAAGGACGAGGAAGGCACGATCGGCACCAAGGACAACAGGACGTCAGTGGACACGGCGCGACAGACTACAACGCTCGATATCGCACGGCATGAGCATGCGGATGCTGCAGCAGGTGCGGAGAGAAGGAGTACAGAAGCCAGACCAGTATCGCCAGAGGTTGTGGAGGCAAGCGCGAGCTCTTCGACTCTGGCGAAGTTTCCAGAGAAGGGCATATTGGAGCGCAGCGACACTGCGCAGACGATGTCGGATCTGGGCGCAGAGCACCAGAATCACTCCGTACCCACCATCGAGGAGGGAGACGAGGACGACGAGGACGACCCGATACGCACTGCCGCTGCACCTGAGATGCTTGCTGCTCCAGGAGACGCATGCGCCATCTGCCTGGACACCCTCGAAAATGAAGACGATGTTCGAGGCCTGGCCTGTGGACACGCGTTTCACGGCGCGTGTGTGGACCCGTGGCTTACGAGTAGACGAGCGTGCTGTCCGCTATGCAAGGCAGACTACTTCGTACCCAAGCCACGACCAGAAGGCGATGATGCAAACCTGACTGGCAGACGAGGGCCAAGCACGCGGCTCCCACAGAACCCACCAAATGCCTGGTTAGCAAGCCGATCACGATTACTCGCTGGCGGACGCAGGTTCCAGCCGGACTCTACTGTCCCTGTCCGCGGCAGCCCGTTCACGTCTCGCAGCAGAGTGAATGTGGGTGCTGGGCAGAATGGTAACAACAGCGGTGGTGCGCGAAGGTGGCTACCCAACATGAACGCTGTCGGTATGCCAAGATTTGGTTGGAGAAACCGTCGGACTGAGGACCAAAATCAGAGCACTCATGGTCCAGTGGAAGTAGTCGCGTCAGAACCCTCACCCTCAGACTTAGAGGCTGGCACGAGGCGGTAGGTCAGGAATGCCATACGCCTCGACATCTTCTTAGTCTGTGCGACACTTCGACGCCTCTCTCCTCGCACTTACCATCATGACGAACCACTTACGCGTCTCTCACGACCACGACATGACGACCACAGCACTCCGCCCCATACTTGACAGCGAGCCCTTTCCGATATCAGATTTTTTTTCCCCATCACAAATCTCTGCAACAGGACGGCAGACCGGCAGGCAGGCATCTTTTCTCCTTCTCTCTTCTGGACAACGCTACGGGTATCGCCGGGGTGGCTGGTGCAGAGGTGTGTATATAAGTGACAGGGCCGGCTCCCTCCTTCAGCTGGCGGCCGATCGGACTGAGATTAATGGGGCTGGCGTGAATTGCGAAAGCTGTATGTGCTCTCGAGATGGGTGTGGATTTATGGGTTCTTGCACGTTCGTAGCGATCCACGCGTGGCCTTGCATATATGCTTGAAGAATGGAGAATGAGAATGAGAATGAGAATGCATAGATGTTTCGCGGTCGATGTGTCTGGCTGTTTATCTGAGGTGCTGATGCTGATGGTTGCCTCTCCGCTTGAGCATCTCATCGTCCGGGTGTCTTTGTAAGAGCACTTGATGCTTGGCAAGAGTTCCATTCACAAGCCACCTGGATGCCGAGACAATCACTCTGACACACTATGTAGCAGGCTCTACGATGACAATCATGTCTGGCTATAGTTCATCCCATCAACTGCTGGTGCTATTCGTGCATGGCCTGGTTCTTGCACGTGATGCTCTACATGTAGGCGCCATACCATACCATACCATTTTCTCGGTTCCCCAAATCATCCCACATACATACATGTACTGTACATGCATCCATCCGTGACTTCGCGAGCACCCAACCCTGCACGCACGGCACGACTCCCGCGTCGTATGAAAATCATCATCATAACAATCAAGATGCACATCTCCCTCGCAAGCTTTTCGTCCTCTTATTGTTGTTATCAAACGCGGATGGATGTTGGCGCTCTGTGTAAGTGAGGCGATATCATATCTATATGGCCAGTGGGTCCCTCGCGGTTCGCCTATACGGCCGGCTGACGATCAGGTAGGTGCTAGCTTATCATCATCATCATCATTGATCCGCAGCCATGCTGTCGAGGTTCCTCATCATAGAGGTCTCGCCAACAACACGACATGGCGGTCCGATGGATGCTGGCGCTGTCCACCTGTCCGTTGGTGCAAGGCGCGCTGGACCTGGCGTTCGGGTCCGACGACGACCTGACGACCTTCGTGACCCGTCCGGAGATCAGGGCGCCGATCCTGGATGTCGAGGTCTATGATCGCGAGGCCGTGCGGTCGGGGAAGTGGTTCGTGGCGCCGTATGCCGACATCGCGCAGCAGCGTCATGCGCGCAACTATTACCAGCCGTGCCAGACGGGGCCGGCGATTTATGATCTGGAGGGGGTGAGTGGATGTGTATCGAGGGGTTGAGTGTGATGGCTGAGAGGTTGGTGCAGGAATTGATCTGGAGCGGTGCTTGCATGCGTCTGTGGATCTCGGCTCGCTCGAGTTGAGGATGATGGTGATGCTGATGGCGACTAGTCAAGAACCGCAACACGTGTGATTTCCGCCCGTTCGACGACAACGGCACGAATTACCTCTCGATGATCGTGCATGGCTATCCGACCGACAGTCTCCGCCATGGCTTGGTCCTGGACCATTCATATCGCATGACGCAGGAGATCGAGACAGGCACGAAACAGTACCCCTTCAACATGCACGAGCTGCAGATCCAAAGTAATAGTCCCGACGAACACTCCACGGCCCTGTACATCCTCAACCGCAGAGCCCAGCACGACGTCACGTCCCTGGGCATCGAAAACGTCACCTCAGGCTGGGTCGGCGACACCGGGTTCCGCGAAGTCGACCTGACCACCGGCGCCGTGCTCTTCGAATGGTGGCCCGCCGAGCACATCGCCCTGGACGAGAGCTCCGGCGCCCGCGACGGCCTCGACGGCCCACCCCCCAAGAGCTGGAACTGGTTCCACATGAACTCCGTCGCCAAGAACCCCGCCGGCGACTACCTCGTCTCCGCCCGCTGGACCAACACCCTCTACAAGATCTCCGGCCGCACCGGCCGCACCCTCTGGCGCCTCGGCGGCCCCCGCTCCTCCTTCGTCCTCGAGGGCTTCAATTTCTCCCGCCAGCACGACGCGCGATGGCTCGACCACGACGACGCCGCCGAGACCCTCTCCTTCCTCGACAACGCCGCCGATCCCCACAGCCGCACCGCACACACCTCGTCTGTGCTCCTCGTCCGCCTCGACCACACGCGCCGCCCGCCCACCGCCACCCTCCTCCGCCGGATCTGGCGCCCGGACGGGGAGCTCTCCCTGCAACGGGGGAACGCCCAGCGCCTTGCCGATTCCGGCCATACATTGGCGGGGTGGAGCGGGAACGCGTACATGACCGAGCACGACGAGGCGGGCCGCGGGGTCCTGGCCGCGCGCTTCCGCGGCGAGCGGTTCGTGACGTACCGGTCGTACAAGTTCGATTGGACGGGGGCGCCGAGCGAGCCGATCGCGGTGAAGAGTTTTGCGTTTGGGGGGGAGGCGGCGGCCGCCGTGACGGTGGTGTATGTGAGTTGGAATGGGGCGACGGAGGTCCGGGAGTGGAGGTTCTATGGACGTGCGGGGGGTGGTGGGGGGAGGGAGGTGGTGTTGGGTGCGAAGGGGAAGAGGGGGTTCGAGACGGTGTTTCAGACGCGTGGGTGGTTTGCGCAGGTGTGGGTGGAGGGGGTCGATGGGGAGGGAGAGGTGTTGGGGCGCTCGGGGTGGGAGGGTACGGTGGCGCCGGAGGAGTGGTCGAGTGGAGACGCGGCGGGGTCGCGACGGGCTGAGAGGGGTCACAAGGTTGAATTATGAAATTTACTTAGGTAGGCAGGTCGATTACTCTCCTCCGCGTCACCCCAGCTTCGCCAACGGACACTGCCCCTCGTAGTAGACCTGGTAGTCACTCACCATGCCCATACTATGATGATTATCCACGTGACACAACACCTGCCACTTGCCGGCGCCCGTGGCATTCATCACCAACGTCTTGCCCACCCCGTCGTTCAGACTCACCGCGTACCGCCGGTCGCCCTCGTACGTGAAGCCGTGCCCGTGCATGTGGAAGACGTGGCTCGCGGCGCCGTACGCGTTGACGTACCAGATGACGGGGTCGCCGAGGCACATCTCGTAGGTCGGGTTGTTGGCGAACAGGTAGCTGCTCAGGGTGTAGAAGGACGGGGCGGCGGGGGACTGGCCGGCGCCGGCGAGGTCGACGAGTTGCGGGTACCAGACGCTCTGGTTGCCGGACCAGAGGGTGGCGAGCTCGGTGGTGTTGATGCCGTATTTGCCGGCGGCGGTGGCGTTGGCGGAGCCGGGGGTGTCGGGGCCGGCGAAGGCGGAGGGGGAGTCGGAGGAGCCGCCGTGGAGGAGGGCTTGGTTCTCGCCCGAGAGCCAGGAGTCGGCTTCGGTGTAGATCATGTAGAGGAGGGTGAATTCGCGGTAGGTGGCCATGGTGCGGTCCATGGCGCCCTGGGCGTAGGTGATCTGCGGGCCGATGAGGCCGGCGTTGGAGTCCTGTTGGAGGGCGACGTAGGAGTGGTAGCTGTGGGTCTGTTCGCGAGTCATCTGTTAGCGGACGGCGAGGTTGGAGAGGGGGGAGGAGTCGTGGCGCTCACCCGAGATGGCGCGCCGTCATTGGGACCCGCGGCGGCGTTGAACATCCACTTGTAGACCACGCAACCGCCGGGCGCGATCCCGGGATTGCCATTCGTCGGGGGCACGGCACCGCCTTCGGGGAGCGTCACATTCGCGCCCGGGATGGTGTTGTTAGGATAGTCCGCGCCCTCTCCATCGACCTTCGTGTACTCCAACCCCATGGAGTGCATCGTGGCATATTTCTTGGTCAGGTTGTTGAGGAACAAGATCTCGATCAGGTCGCCAACCTCGCTTCTGATGGTCGGGCCTTGAGTCCCCTGCCACAGAGGCTGCTCGCTGCGCTGCGTGAAGGTCTCATCGGTGTAGCCGCGATAGAGAGCGCCTTGAGCCATCTGCTACTCGGGACTTGCAGGGCCTGGTAGCGGGGAGAGAGCTCGATGGGGACGCCGAGCCAGTTGTCCCAGCCGGTGGGGACATAATCCCATTCTTCCTCTTCGGCGGCGATGAAGTAACGGCGGAAGTTGCCGCTGAAGTCGAAGTCTGGTGGGGTGGGGGAAGGGACTTGGCCGTTCAGCCGGGCTGCGCATGACTGCAGTGCGGAGGAGGAGGACTCGGTCGGTTGTGACGGGGACGAGGAGACGGTTGTTGCAGCGGAGAGGGATGATGAGGCTTGGACTGTGGAAGGGTGGACTGTGGAGACGAGGGCGGTGGTGGTCAGGGTGCTGGGGGTGTTCAGGCTAGAGCTGGACTTGGGGGCTGCGGTGACAAGCCAGGCATGCAAGCCAAGGGTGGCGAACGAGATACACCGAGCGGACGGCATCGTCAGGATGATGATGATGATGATGATGATGATGATGAGTGGCTGGGTGGACTTAGCTTGAGCACATTTGCGGGCGTTGGTGGGACTTATATGAGCCTCAGCTCTGCCCTCGACCGCATGCCCACGCAGCCTCTTCCTCTCCGACCTCCCATAGTCTCGGTCCACTCGGGGGCTCTGACCTCAAGAGGGATGTCATAATGTCATTTTGGCTCCTGCACGACCCATGCCATGTCACCCCAGATGCGAGGCAAGATGAGCGATCTCGGCGGCATATCAATCACCAGCTCGCAGTCGCGGTATGATGGAGGAAGCTTTCATCATGTCTCTATCCTGCAGCGAGAACCAAAAACCCCGATGCGGTGATACAGTACCTCATCCAGTGTTGGGCCGCCGGTGACAGTCCACGGCGGCTGACCAAACATGCTTTTCGCTTCATGCTACGACTTGGAGGAAGACGCCAAAATCGCTCACGCAGCAGTGACAGACACCAGCAGAGTGACATGATGAGGGGGTCCAGCAACCAGGAGTCTCGCGCATCGAGACCTGTGGTCACATGCGGTGCGGCGGTGTTACTTCGAGAGGCCAAAGTTGGTGTTGTCCGCCGAGGAGATGGCAAAATGGCTTTGGTACGCTACCCGGTCACACGCTACCGTGCCAAAGGGGATGAAGGCGATATCCGCACCATGCGACGACGATTGGCTTGTATGAGGTGTCTGCAGTCGCGCATCCTCGAGTCCATCGTCAGGAGAGTTGCTGTAGCGAAAGCAGCATGCTTCGTCAGCTGGCACGGCCTCATGAAGTCCGTTCAGAACCTAGTCGAGAGGCATGAGCACTGCATAATCGCGCGACGCTCAAAGAATGGTGTCAATCGGGTCGGCGTATGTCTCTACCACATGCCGAAGACGACTGGCGAGAGCTGCTTGGAGAGAACGACCAACGCTTTAGGAGCGCCGGGTTGAGAGCGCAAGGTTGATACACTCATATGATACCAGGCACCTACCCCAGAACTGACACCTACAGCTCGTCATGAGCTCCCTCCACCTCCTCAGCCTTCTTCTCCTCCTTCACCGGCGATGCATCCCCCTGACTCTCCTTGCTCTGCCTCATCAACCGCTCATACGTCTCATCATCAATCTCCTCCATCTCAAACTCCACCCCCTCCGGCAGATTACCCTTGAACGCATTCTTCAGCGCCTCCGGGTCGCTAAAGTCAACCTTCACCGGCTCGGCGGGCAGACTCTCCGCTGGCACGATCAAGCCATCAGGGAGCGATTGCTTGGGCGAGTCACCCATCCGAATGGCGTCAATCCAATTTTCCAGCTCTGGTTGCGAGAATGAAGAACTGGTGAAATGGCGGACCCAGCCGCGCTTGCCGTTGACGGCGATGACTTCGGTGTCAGAGCCGAGCTCGAGTTTGGAGCGGAGAGCGGCGGCTTGGCTGTTAGAGCCCGGGAGCTGGTAGAACGGGAAGAGTTTACGACCGCTCTTGTCGTGCTTGTGGTGGATTTCGCTCAAGCTGGTGATGGCGGAAATGGTATTGAGTGTCGGGTCACCGCTTGGCAGAAGCGCGAGGATGCAGGTGCCTGCTTTGCTGTTGAGGCAGTTTTGCTGTAGAGAGAGGCCGTCGGGGAGTGAGGAAATTGGTGGCGCGATGGCGGGGACGTTGATAGGTTTCTGCGCAGACTCGTCGACGCGCGGTCCTGGCGATTCGGTGGGCTGACTTGTATCCGCGAGCTTCTCGTCGGTCTGCGATACCTTGGCCGTCTTGGTGTCTTCCGATGCTTGAGAGGCCGAGGCCTTGCTGGATGAGCTCGATGTCTTGCTCGCCTTGGCGTCTTCAGATGCTCGAGAGGCCGAGGCCTTGCTGGATGAGCTCGATGTCTTGCTCGCCTTGGCTTTGTCGGTCTTGGTCGCCTTCTTTGGAGACGCGTCTGGCGCAGGATTGGGCTGCGCAGCTTGCGAGAGGAAGGCGACCATCTTGTCCTTCTTCATTTCGGCAGTGTATGGGATCGGGTCTTTGCCGTCACCCGGTAGCAGGAGCAAGGTTGGGAACTTCTCGATGCTGAAATTGTCGACGGCCTCAGTCTCCTTGTCTCTGATCTGCGCAATCGGCAGGGCACCCAAGAATTCCACGGCAATTGATTTCAAGAGCGCGCTGACCGTACCCTTGTTGCTAAACAGTATCGCCTTGGGGCCATTGGTCTCCCCGAGCCACGATTGATAATCACCATCCTTCAATCTCTTGACGTGGTTCGGCATCTTGTCGATGACAGCGTCGACGATTGCCTTGGCTTCTCTCGCGCCCTGGTAGTCTTCAACGATGGGTCTGCCTCTCTTGCCATCCTTGACTCGGCCAGGCTTGACGATCTTCAACGTAGGGAAGCCTTGTACGCCCATCTGGCCGCAAAAGGGCTTGTTCTCCTCGGCATCGCAGTTGACCGCGGCGACCTGGGCCAGGCCCTTGAGTTGTTTGGCTGCCTGTCAATGACCGTTAGTCCCTCGAGTACGTCTGATGTTTGGTGGGTGAATCGGACCCTCTCATAATGCGGCTGTAAAGCCTTGCAGTGCCCACACCAAGGCGCGTAGAATTCGACGATGGAGGTGTGATTCGACTTTTCGATCAGTGTCCGATAGCTGCGCTGGTCAATGTTCAAGACGCCCGAATCCTTGTGGTATAGACCGGCTGCGAGAGTGGAGGGGAGAAGAAGGAGCGTTGCCGCCAGACTGAGAGACGCGGACTTGACCATCTTGCCTGTTGATCAGATGTTCTTGAGGGAGAAAGGGTTCATCGTCACTCAAAAGGACGGCATGCTTATTATATATGGGTGAGACTCGAGGCATTGTCCACGCATCGAATATTAATTGCAAGTTGTTCTCTCGAGGAAGGCACACGCTCCCCCACACCAACAAGGAGCACCTTGAAATTGACATCACAGGGCATTGGTAGGAGAGCCTCCAGGTACGTAGGCCCCTCCGAAAGTCATCACTTCTCTCATATTCACCCTCCCGTGCGCCCAACGTGAGGCTGTAGACTGCCCGCCCAGCATGGCCATGCCGCTGCCCGCTCCGCTCAACACCTCCGACATCAAGCGCTTCGCCTTGCGCGCACATCAGCTGGAGACGTTGCGACCCATCGTCGCATACTGGCTGGAGTACTACATCCTCCAGCACATCCTGAACAAGCAGCTCCACGTGGGCGATGAGGCAGTCGGGCAGTATGCGGTCTCCCTCATGGACAAGGTCGAGGCCTACAAGGCAGAGAACATGGCCAACGATGCGATATCGGACGATGTGGCAGCCAAGGCATATATTGAGCAGTTTGCCCTCGAGACGTTGAACCGTGGCGAGGACGCGCAGAGAGAGAACAGAGTCACGAGGCAGACCGTCGACACCTTCCATGCAGCAGCCACATTCCTGGATCTGCTGGCAGTGTGGGGACCGCTAGATGCCGAAACAGCAGCCAAGAGCAAGTTTGCCAAATTTCATGCTCTGCGAATCGCAAAGGCCATCAAGGCCGGTGAAGATCCGAATGCGTCGAATCCTGTGGTCGAGGAGCCGAAGCCGCCGGCACGGGAAGATGATGAAGAGCTGGAGCAGGAGTTGAGGGAGTTGGAACAGAGGCAGCAGAATGGCAGCGCAGCATACAGACCGCCCACAGTCGAGAGTGCGCCCGACAGTGGGATGCCAACCACTCCTCAGAGCGTAGTTCACGGTGATGTCCCGCCTATAGGTTCAGCACCACAACCCGACGTATCGCCGATCGAGGCTGCCGCAAGTCCTGCTGCAGAACGGTCAGGCTCTGTGGGAGGCGGCTACTTCCCTACCCTGCCCGACACGCCTGCGAATGACGCAAGTGCACCACGAGATGAGGACATGGTCGATGCGCGACACGACCTGTCGGATCTCACCAACCGACCTCCGCCACCCGGCATGGACTCCGCCTATTCCTTCTACAACGCCGCAGCCACTCCTACAGCACCGCCACCACCATCCTTCGACTCGATGAGCCTGGGCTCAGATGCTCCCCAACGTCCGGCACCCGACTATACCCCTGCACTCCCTCCACCGAGTCTAGCGACACCAAATTCCTTGCCCCCACACGCACCTAGTCATCCTTCAGAGCAGGCAGCGGCATCTCCTCCTACCGCGCCTCCGATACACCGGGCGTTTGCTCCGCAGCCCGCGCAACCTGCAGGCGGCTACAGGACGGATGACGAAAGCGTCATGGCCGCGCAGAAACACGCCAAGTGGGCCATCTCGGCTCTGAACTTCGAAGACGTAAATACGGCAGTCAAGGAGCTCAGGATCGCATTGCGGAGTCTTGGCGCGGAGTGAAGCCAGACACCGTCGGATGACAGTTGCATGATTGATGGCGAGTGACATGATGGTGGGCCAAACTGTTGCCTGCTCGATCCTCTCTGTATAGTCGTCACATCGTGATGGCATCGGAATCATTGAGATCGAAAGCTTTGAGGAGCCAGCATGACACTGACGTAGCGAAGATACCTCAACTGTGTAAGTCCAGCACAAGTGTGCACACCGCATCGGACCCTCGACGGATTGTTCTTCCATCATCTCCCGGACTTATGTCAGCTCTCCATAGCGTAAAATGGGACTGCTTGGAAGTCAAGATGAACGACTCGCCCTCCGGATGGAAGTAAAAAGATCGCATGAACATCTAGATCGAGCATGCGATTGATCCAGCGTGGTCGACGTGGACAGCTTCAAGACTTGCTCCAGCCAAAGCGTACAGGCTTTGCCATTCAAGGTACGCAGTGATGAGTAAGCCTTCGATCCTGCGAAAAGCGCCAGGATGCGGATGTCTTGCGAATCCTAGCCCCCGATCGATCCAGGGTGTCTTATTTAGTAGGACGATGGCGAGGATCAAATCAAGATTGGAGGATCGTGGTGGCGACCGTAGACTCGGAACGTCACTGAACAAGCATTTGTTCGTTGGATTCCTCGTCTGGCGCCCGGCGCCACCGCTGACGCTATGTGAGGCTTCTTCTTCGTCCCTGTTCTCCGCCGCACAAGGTGGATCGCGAGTCGTGAATCAATATAGCAGGCTCTTCGCAATAGCCATGCAAACCTCAAGGTCGTTTTTTGGTTCTTCTGACCTAGGGTCACATCTCAGCCAACGATATCTACAAGTCCCCTTCCCCTGTCCGTCCCTCCCTCCTCCCCATCTCACGACGTCTCCAACCGTAAAAATGTTCAAAATCACCGCTGTCGTCCCAGCCGACTATCCAGACTCTGACTACAAGGCTCCCGGCCCGACAGACTCCCATCCTCGCTGATCTCCGACGGCGGATACAGCGCCGGCCCCTCTCGCCCCTGATCCGCCTCTGCCACGGTCCCGGACTTCTGGCTCGATGGCCGGGACGGGGGTCTCGGGGCGGAGAACGACCCGCACGCGGGTCTGTACCGCCTCTCGTGGTCCCGGGAGTCGGGTCGGCCGCCCCAGCCGCTCTCGACGAGCGGCGACACGCGGCCTTGTCGACTGGACTCGGGTGATGGGTCTCGGATGAAGCCTCTGCTTTGGAGTTGGTGGTATGCGTGGCTTTGGTCGAAGTAGTCGCCGAGTTGTGTGGTCAAGGAGGCAGGGTCGTGATGGTATGCTGGAGCCGGTAGGCTGTCCCGCGCATTCGAGTGCAGGGTTGGCGATGTGGCTCGTGACGGGTTTTTGTCTGGCGATGCGGATCGCGGGTCCGGGCTTCTGGGGGCGGTCTCGGGTGACGATAGCACCGTCGAGGTCGCCGGACTCTTCACGTCTAGACTGGGAGGTTGCATTTCGAAGGTTGTCTTCTGATGACCGCGGACGTGGTTGTACTGGAGCACCTCGCTTGCCGCACCACCTTTGGACGTCGTCTCAGGCTGTCGAGCATCGAGACTGACGAACTCCTGCTTGCGCGGCCAGACCTTGGACTGCACATATTCCGACCAGGCGGTGAACAGAGCCGGACGAGCCAAGACGAAAAACACTTCCAGGCCGGCGAGCGACAACAGCAGCAGCACCGCAACGACCGTTGCCTCGTTGACCAGGACACTGCCTATCAGATCGACACAGCTCGACGGGACCCCTTTGCTGTTCGGATGTTGGGCCAAGCATATCAGCCACGGCTCCACCTCGGTCCAATCTTTGAGCAAGTTGTGCTGCTCTCCGTCCATGTACACGAAGACGGTCGCAAAGAAGACCACGTCGACCAGGATGATGGTCACGATGCAGATCCCTCTCCACTGCAGCCACAGGACCTTCTTCAGCCGCTGGAACACGGCCTTTGCCGTCTGCGCTCGCACGCTGCCTTGGTAAGATGGCAAGCCCGCAGAATCCGAGGCCCCGGCGGACAGATGTGACTCATCGGCCCAGAGATTCTTGAGGTATACACGTATGCAATAGATCAAGGTTGTCAATTGCAGGATCGCCGACGCGCCCGCGAATCCGAGCAGCGGACCCCAGAAGTCGGCCATGGAGCCGTAGTGGTTGACGTGACATGCCTGGCCGAATCGAAAGGAGACACCGGTCTTCGTCATGGTCGCCGTGAACAGGGCGGCCGAAATGCCCCACCCAAGAGCCTGGCTGACATAGAAGAACTTTGGGCCTGGTACGATGTCCCAACAGATCTGGAGGTTCATCGACAGGGCCCTGATGGAGATCCAGACGATGGCTGACAGGCCGCCCGCCACGATGAAGGCCCCACTGAATGCGCATTCGGTCGAGGAGTACATGTCGTTCGGAGTGATCTCGTTGAAACACTGTTCTGGGTTGGCGCCCAGGGGTATCGTAAAGCCCAGCGCTATGCAGGCCACGCTCACAATCAGACAAGTCGAGAGGTAATGGCTCCTGGTCTGTTGCACGGGAAGGAGCACGTATGATACAAGCAAGAAGGTTAATAGGATCAGGCCGAGGACATTGAGCCATTCGGCTATCGTCGCATAGGTCAGGAAGCTGTCGCGGTAAATCCAGTCTGTCGCCGGACATGGCACGCAGCATGTCGGATTGCCCTCGAGCTGTGAGATGGGTGCGCAGAAGCGTCCTCGTAAGTCTAGATAACGCCGTCAGCTGGTGAGTTTGAAGGATGTCAATGTGCGAAAGGTACATACAACCACCTTCATCGGGGAATAATGATGCATCCAGGAAAGGCGCGAGGCAGGCACCCGTATAGTCTGTCTCGTTGCCCATTCTATTTCAAGATTCCCGAAGACCGTGGCCGCGAAGCCGGTTGCTCTCTCCTTGCGCCAGTATGTCTCCAAACCAAAAATTCCCGTCAATGTGTACAGCAGAAATGTCTGACCCCGGAAGAACTTTTACATCGGCCGTTATCGTCGAATGCTTGCCAGTCTGGCGTTCTTGCACGGATCAATGATTTGTGCAGGCTTGACGGGCTGACGACGAAGCGATCGCACACCCTTTTGTACTTGTCCTATTCCAGGTCGACGATGTGTTATAATCGCGTATCAGCGATGGTGGAGGGACGAGGTCAGAAGCACAGGCACCGATGTCCAACAAGAGTGTTGCAACGCCAAAAGGAATGAATATGATGCTAAGGGAAGAAAGGGAGACAGAGGAGAGGTCGACCAACCGCGGAGGGGGAAGAGGTCGTGGTGGTCAAGCGAGGTGAGGTGTGCCTCTTGCGAAATCAGCTGCATGTCTTTCCCACCTTGGCCGCTTGGTCGGCTCGTCGCACATGGTGCAGTGGACCAGTCGTCGAGCAGAGACGACGGGGGGACATGATACAGGTGCGCAGGTCCAGGCGGCAGGAGCAGGGGTGTTGGACCAACGATGTCGCTCGCGTGGATCGTCGCGACGTCTTGGGACGGGGACGGGGCCCTGGGCGTCGCTGGACCCGATGTGTCACGTGTGTCACGAAACGAGCCGCCCACATCCAGCTGTCCGTTATTATCATGTATGGAAAGTTTTGGAGAAAGCCCAGGTGCCCATACAGCAGTAATCATCATAAAGAAAAGCGTGGGAGGGGGATGGGTGGTGGGTGGGTGGGTGATGAAGGATGTCCATCCCGGGCCAGTAGTACTACTACTAGTAGAGGAGGAGTAGTGATGAATCTTGTCGACGCCCACCTTATGATGTGCCGAAGACTTTAGCGTGGCTGGACCTGCAGCCAGTCGGTGCAGCCGCGCGTGCTTGATTTGTCGCAGGTCCCCGTTGTGTGATGGATGAGAGAAGCGGGCGGCTCGGGGACTTGCAGGTGTTGTTGTTCTTATTCGCCGTGTGGCCGCCACTGACGACATCCTCATTATCATCATCATTATCTTGGATGTGACTCTCCAAGGAGTGACAGGTACATACATAGTCTTGTACGCGACCGAGGGAAACATGTGCCCTACTGCATCCCTGTGAATGCTCGGCCGGAGAAGTGCCGCGGCATCCCCGGGCCCCTCCTACTTGCAAGACAACCACCGACCCGTCACCTGGAAATCCCGTCATCAGCTCTTATTATGATCAGGTACGCCTTCATGCGCCGTGGCTTAAACTTTAGCAGAATTTGTATATAAAATAGAGCGCGTCCAATCTTGCCTGTCGTGCGCCTGGGCCCTGGAGGCTCGGTAGTCCGCACCGATGCGAGGCGTCTATCCAAAAACGCCTCCCGAAGACCCATGCCGCCACGCGCCGTTGACCCGTCATCATAGTAACCTATTACAGTAGGTGACTTTGTTAGCGGAATCCTCCTCCATCGCCTCGAGGCGACCCTCGGACCAATGTCACGCGCAGCAAGCCAGCTACGACAATCATTGGCAGAATCGGGCGGCTTAGGACAACTTCGTTCAATGAATAGGAGGTATCGAAGCTGGTGGAAAGCACGTCAGCCAAGAGGTAAAAGAGGCTGGTTCTTCCTGGAACGTCTACCTCTTCACACAAGGCTGCAGGAACTCATGGGTCAGTGGGACATGCGACGAAAGGAGTCATATGCTTCCGACCTCTTGACTTCATGGACGCACGGCGGCGACTCGGATGGCTATGAGTCGAGAATCGACCACGATGTCTCGATGTACAGTAAATACCCAACAACTTTCCTTGACATTGTACGTACCCTCCGTCCAATCTGCAGGGACCTTCCATTTCTGCTGTCCACGTCCACCGCGGCGAGGGGTTCCTCTCATCGCAAACGGACCAGAGGAGGTCCATCTCTGCGAGACCCCTGTGATAAATATCCCCATCCCCGATTCACGCGGGCTTCGGACGATCTGGTCAGGTTTGGCAACTCATCAGCGAGTGTTCGCTAAAATATTGATCCCTGGATACTCAAGCGACTGCCGAGGCACACTTGGAATGAGGATTCACATGTTCGATCTATCGGCATGAATCCTCCGATTGCACGAGCCGAGAAGCTGCAAGGTCATCCAGCGAGTGTAGCATTTGAGTCGCAATTCCACTCCGGTCAGGCCACCTCGACTTTGTGATGGTAGAAGGAGAGAAGGACAAGAAGTATTACTTATCTGCATGGAGCGCGAAGTGCAAGGCACAAGAAGCTGTCCACTGTGGCTACAGTCTGACAACCCTTCCTGGACATCATCCTGTCATTTTGTAGACATCGATACCGACATGAATAGCGAAAGTCGCCAGCAGCAGCTAGACCGGCACCCATCAGCAAACCTGCAAAATTGCCCATGCATCTTCATCGCAGCACCCTCGTACTCACCACAAACATAAACACGCTCATGACAATCACCTCCCACCCTCCAGCATGCACCTTTCCCACAGACATCGCCTCCTGCTGCCGAAAGAACCTGATGGTGCCCAACAGAACCACGAAAATGGCGGAGCCTTGGAACAAGCACGCGATGGGCTTGCTCAAGAGATAATACCCAAAGACCGCGCTCGGGTGGGCCACATGCTGGAGACGGTAGAGCTGCGAGATCACTGCGCCCAGCATGGATAGCGCGGCCGAGGTCCTGTAGTATCCGAGGTAGGTGCGTTCGTTGGCTGTTCGCGTGGTCAGAAACACCCCAGTGCCTCCGTCCTGGAGAAAGCCACACACCAAGGTGATCACGACAATCATCGTGAGGCACAGAAATCCTCACATGGTGCCGCCAGAATTTCCGCACCGGGTCCCACCGATTCACCGTCGGTTCATCTGGGCTGATGATGCGAGAGATCCGTCTCGGCTCATCATCAGGCTTGATGCCGTGCAGTTCAGTCGCCTCTCGCTCTTCGTCTGATGCGGTCTCGGGACGTTCTCCTGGGGTGTGTGCAGGCTCTGGCTCCGGGATGGCGTCCTGGCTCAGCCCACTATGGTCCATTGGGTGGTCGTCTGTTCTCGGCAGACAGTTGGCGACATGATGTGAGATGTGGTGGTTGACCGACTTGCTCCAGAGGCAAGGCGGGCAAGATGGTGTGGAGAGGTAAAGTCGTGGTGAAACTCATGGACGTGCCTACTTCATTTGGCGATTGCGTGATTGCGATCCGTGCCGTGTTCACATGCGGGCTTGTTTGAAAGCTTCGGCAAAACTTTGGGAAGCGCAGTGGTCGTGCTGATGTTGTGCTCTTAGTTAGCAGAAGTCCACCACAGGTCATCCGGGCTCAATAACGCGGTGTGATCGCAGATGAAGAGAGGACGGCGAATTTTGTCAAAGGACCTTTGACCTCAAGGCTTGGCCGGCAAAACCCGACAGAGTGGCAAGAAGCTTACTATCCGTATACGGTTGGCCATCCATATTGACGCAGAAGAGGGGCATTTTATTGACTATTATTCGATGTCTTGCATAATCTGTGCATACATAATAAGGTGCCATATCTTGATGAATAATCATGCACAAATCGAAGCTCGCAGCGGCCCCTCCCGCCGCCACGCTGAGGCTGACTCTGAGGTGTATGTTTGGCATCATCCTGTTCTTCTCTTCTTCTTCCGTCCCACCATACATGTATTGTTACCACACCAACGACATCAACAACACCACCCCACCTCCACATAACATCCACGAGCGGGAGCTCTTCGCTGAGCCTTCTCCACTACATCCTCCCCGATGGCCTCCAATCGCGCCGCCGCGCAACTCGCGCCCCTTTTCCTGAGAGGGAACAGGACCGCCCTGTCCCGAGCTGTCCGTCTGCCAAGACACGTCGAGGCCACCGCCCTGCTGGTTCCGCGCAAGCCCTACGCCACCGAGGCCTCGACCAACCACGCCGGCGATGGGAATCAACCTCCTCCCGGCTTCAACCTCAAGGAGGCGCAAAAGCCGCTGCCCAAAGAAAAGTCCCCGTCCACCAGCCAGAAGGCCTCAGACAAAGTGCAGGACATTAGCATCCCCGCGGCGCAGCCCAGTAGCCATGCGCCGACCAGTGCTGAGGAACAGCGCGCCCTGAACGAGTTGGCGTCGGAGAAGGCGGCAGCGGATCAGGCGGAGGAGAAGAAGGCCGTCGCCAAGAAAGAGGAGAAAAAGAAGATGACCATTTGGCAACGCGTGAAGCACGAGGTGCAGCATTATTGGGATGGGACGAAGCTTTTGGCGACCGAAGTCAGGATCTCGAGCAAGCTGGCGCTGAAGATGGCGGCTGGCTACGAGTTGACCCGACGAGAACACCGACAGCTTCACCGCACCGTGCAGGACCTCGGCCGCTTGGTCCCGTTCAGTATGTTCGTCATCGTGCCCTTTGCGGAACTGCTTCTGCCCGTCGCCCTCAAACTCTTCCCAAACCTGCTGCCCAGCACGTACGAGGACGCCAAGAGCAAGGAGAAGAAGGCGACGAGCTTGCGCGCGAACAGGAAGGAAGTCTCGCAATTCCTGCGATCGACCCTCAAGGAGACTGGTATCCCGGTATCCGCCGCGAATGCCCAAAAGGACGAGTTTACGGAATTCTTCCGGAAAGTGAGGGCCACGGGCGAGTCGCCGAGCAAAACAGACATCATCAAGGTGTGCAAGCTGTTCAAGGATGATCTGACCCTGGACAACTTGAGCAGACCACAGCTGGTGGGTATTTGCAGATACATGAACTTGAACACATTCGGCACAGATGCGATGCTCCGGTATCAAGTCAGGCACAGGATGAGACAGATCAAGCGGGACGACCGCGCCATCTCCTTTGAAGGTGTAGAGTCGCTCTCAGTGCCTGAGCTGCAGACCGCATGTGCTGCGCGTGGACTGAGGACCCACGGCATGTCGCCCGGCCGTCTCCGGGATGACCTCCAGCTTTGGCTCGACTTGCGCCTCAAGTACGGCGTCCCGTCAACGCTTCTGGTGCTCAGCAACGCCTTCATGTACGCACAAGGCAAGGAGACGGAATTCGACTCACTGCTCGACGCACTGCAGGCCGTGCTGTCTTCCATCCCCGAGGAGCTGTTCCACGAAATCGAGCTCGAGGTGCACACCGCGGAGGGCGCAGCAACCAACAAGCAGCGTCTCGAGGTGCTGAAGGAGCAACAAGAGCTCATTCAGGAAGAGAACGAGCAAGCAGAACAGCAGAAGCAAGGTGGCAAGCAGGCGCAATCCGTCTCTGACAACGAGAACATTGACGAAAAGGACGAGGATTCCCGGCAGGAAGCTGCCCTTTCCAAGGAAGAAGCCGAGACCAAAGACGCCGCGACCAGCGAAGCGACAGCCGCCACAGGCGAGGACGAGGATGCCAAACTCAAGATCGACGAGGGTGGCGAGACGGGGCCGGCGAAGAAGGGCGACGAACAGAAGGCCTAGTTGGCCCATGATGTGTTTTTGGGTTCGCTGCCGGCCTGATCTGTCATCGAAGGCATAGAGGATAGACTATCGTTTTGGGGATTCTGTAGCATAGCAGCAATGGATGTTGATGGCGGTTGACCACAAATTGCACGCGAGAGAGCGGCGTAGGACCAGAAAGGACAGTGTACTCGCTCGTCAGCGATAAGAGGGATAGACTTCACTTTTGTATGAAACGCCCGGCGGATTCTGACCGTCACGATAGATACCTAAGCAGGCCTCACCCAACCCATCATCTCCCCCAGCACAACGGAACGCATCTAGATCTTCACTCTCGCCGCCTCCCTCATCACCTCCCGCGTCAACACCTCCCCTTCCTTCCTCACCGCACTCAGCCGCCCGATCCTCAACAACCGCGCAATCATCTCCTCGTCCCCAAAATCACTGTTGTGCTCGAACTCCGGCTCCTCCCCGTACGCCACCCGCGCACAATCCACCAGGATCCGCGCCGTCAGCCCAAACACCCGAAACCGCGGCTGCCGCAAGGGATCGCGGTCGCAATCAACGGTCGGCCGGAGCGGCGGCCGCAGCGCGCTACCCCGCGACGGCGAAGACGGCGAAGCCCCCGCCGAACCCGGTTTCATCACCTCCTCCTCCTCCCCCTCCTCCCCCTTCGCCGCCAGAAACAGATTCCCCGGCCCCACCGGCACGAAAAACTGATGCATCCGCCACGCCCTCTCATGCCAACTATGCCAACTCCCCCGATACCACTCCCCCTCCCCCTCCTCCCCCTCCCGACTCCTCAAAAACCCATAAAAAGGCGCCGTGAACACGGCCGCCACCTCCCTCGCGTCCACCCGCGGGGCCAACCGCCCCCGTCCCCCGTCCCCCCGCCGATGCAAAAACGCCACGCAAGGCCTCACCCCGACCTCCGTGGCCGCCAGATGCACCGGCAACTCCGTCAGCTCTTCCACGACCCATCCCCATCCCCCGCGCGCCTCGACCGCGACCGGCAGCCCGATCTCCTCCCACGCCTCGCGCCGCGCGGTCTGGAACGCCGTCTCGGCCGGGCCGTCGGCTTTGCCCCCGGGGAGCGCCGCCTGCCCTGCGTAGGTGCTGAGGCGCGCGGAGCGGATCGTGAGGACCACGCGGAGGTGGCCGGTGTGCGGGTCTGCGAAGAGGAGGATGAGGACGGCGGCGCGGCGGGAGAGGGGGAGGAGGGGGTAGGTGGTTTTGGGGGGGTGGAAGGCGCGGAGGTTGCTGAGGGCTTTCTGGTTGAAGGGGGTTAGTTGGTTTCAAGGATTCTGGGGGGGGAGCTATTTACCTGTGATGCGGCGGTTAGGGCGGCCATGGTGGGTGGATGGCCATGCTGGTCCAGGGATGGGGTGATGGTGTGGTTTATGAGTGGTGGGTTGATGTGAGGATGGGCTGAGCCGAGGTCGGCGTGGGGGAGGGTGGTGCGCCGTATGTTCCGATTCCGACATATCGAGTCATTTTACGAATTCTTTAGTTCTCGACTTCTCTACTTCTTTACTTCTTTAATTATTACTTGTTATAGCGGCTTCTATTAAGGGAGCTTTGTGAATTAATACTTTATTAGCATATATTATATAAGCTACATATATTATATATATTATATATATATTACTATATTGTTTTAAGATCCTATACTTAGTACTAGGTAATAGATTTACGTAATAGAAGTAGCTATAAGAGGAATATATTATTAGGTATATATTAGAAGGTAAATAAATATATTAGATTTATAAGGAGAAGAAGGAATCTTCTCTTCTCTCTCCTCTAGAAATACTCCTACTAAGGCTAAGCTTATAGGACTTAGTTAGAGTACTCCTAAGTTATAAACTCGTATAACTCTTCCTACTCTAACTTAATATTTCTAGTATGCGACTACCTATTACTTTTTAATACTCCTACTTAGGTATATACTACTACCTATAGTCTCTACTAACTCTAGGCTACTTCTACTAGCTTCTAACCTCTAGTCTAGAGCCTTATAAGCTTCGTCCTTATAAGAGAGGGTAATAAATTGGAGTATATTTGCCTTCTTATATAAGAGTAATCTATATATAAAGGAGAGGAGAGTTATAAATTAGAGAATGTTTATTATTTATATATATTAGTTTACTAGTTTATATAAATGCTCTACTTTTATAGGTAGCTCTAGCTTCGTATAAAGGGCAATCTATATATAAAGAGGAGTCGTAAATTAGAGAATATTTATTATTTATATATATTAGTTAGCTAGTTTATATAAATACTCTACTTTTATAGGTAGCTCTAGCTTTATATAAAGTCTTCTTCTTACTCTTTCTCTACTAACATAACCTCTCTAATATCTTAATATAGTATTGTAGTAGAGTGTCCTACTAATTCTATTAGATAATACTTTACTTAATAATAAGCTTACTTAGCTTATAGTACTTAGGTATGTCTTTCTAGCATATTGTCCTTCTAATTATAGCTAACTATTCTCTTAGCTCTAATACTATAAGGCATCTAACTCTTAGTTATATATAGCTCTAGGTATGTATCTAATTTCTTTATAAGGCGTATAACTCTAGTTGCTTTAACTAAGTCCTACTCTCCTTTAAGAGTAACGCGACCTAATTCTATATTACTTATTAGATTATAACCTTCCTTTATAACCTAGGTCTATAGGAATATAACTTAAATACTCTAAATAGTACTATACTAATTACTACTAGCTTTATAATAGCTAGTATTACCTAGAGCGTATATTATCTTTAGTATATTATAAAGTCGGAGGAGTACTACATAGGTCTATATAGCTAGTACTACTCTAACCCTAGAAATCCTTATCTCGAGGATTTATATACTAACTATTTTAGGAAGAATTAGAAGAAGTACTACTTATTATACTCTAGTCTAATAGATAAAGATCCTAATCTAGTAGGTTAGAATATTATAAGTTAGAGTGCCTTTAGCTATAATAGGTCGACCTAAGATAAGGTAGGTAGCTATAACCTTTAGCCTCGCCTTACTACTTCTTAGTATAGTAGCCTATTTCTCTAGACGCTAGCTTATTAGAGTTTAGATTAGACTCTAGATCTAGGTCTATAGTATTAGAAGGATAGGAGTTATAGTTAGAAGGCTATAGATTATTATCTAATTACGCTAGACTATTATTAGGAGGATTAGTATTATAGGCTACTTACCTACTTTATAGACTTAAGAACGTATATAATAGGCTATTAATATAAAGGTATATAGTAACGTATAGAGCCTTAGTCTCTAATAATAGAGTAAGGTTAGAAACTAATTACTACCTTCGTTCGATTATAAAGCGAAGCATATAATATATATATACGTACGTTATATATAGCTTAGCTTACTAGCCTAGCTATCTAAGCCTATAGCTCGACTATCTAGTATTATTTGCCTCCTTCCTCTATAAGGGTTATCTTAATACTTAGACTACTCTCTACTTACGTAGAGTAAGCCTTAGCTCTTTATAGTCTACTCTATAAGTAGCTTGTCTCTTCTACGAACCTCCTTCTATACTAGAGTAGTACTATAAATTGTATCTTAGTTATAATCTATATAATATAACTTCTTTATTATTATTACGCGACGTATACTATAAATACGCTTAACGCCTCTAGTTAGTCCTAGCGTAGATTGCCTATAATAATAGAGAGCTTCTATCTATAAGAAGCTCCTATAGTAGAAATAACGCGTAGGTATAAAGTTTGCTCTACGTACGCTATCTTTCTAACTTTTTCCTTCTATATTAAATTATTAGTAATACCTCCTAAGGGTTCTAAGCGCGCTACTAGCGCTCCGCTAGCTACCTCTAGTATATTCGCATATGCTCTACCTACTCCTAATACGTCTTCTAGCTACTATACTTATAGTAAGAAGCCTCTTATTAATAACTATAAGCGTTATGCCTAATATATTAGCCTTAAGTATAAGTATTACCTACTCTAAATATATAAGATACGTAGCTAACTCTACTCTAGAGTATAAGTAGTATAATACGTATTTTAAGTTAGAATAGTAGTAGCGTTATAACTAGTATATATATTTGTACGCTCTAAGTATATACTTCTCTAGCTTAGCGTAACTACTAATTAAGCTTATAGCTATAGTAAGAATAACTATACCTATATTCTAATAAACTAGGCTATAGTAGTAGAGTATAATATTATACTCTACGCCTACGCTAAGGCTAAGTATATTAGGCGCGACACTAATATCTTAGAGGCTAACTATAAGGCCGCCTAGTAAGCGTTCCTAGATACTACTACGAACTAGCGTAAGCTATTTAAAGTATATCTCTCGCCTACTTATTATATACTATAGGTATAACCTTCGGATACTAACTATCTATAGAGGCTATAGCGTTACTACGACTCTATTCTCTAGTACTATCCTACTATTATAGCTAAGAGTAAGTATACTACTAGCGCCGCGTAAGTAGGTAGTAATACCTAAGCTATTGCCGCTATAGTATAGAATACCTAGGCTCTAGTTAGCCTCTTCGAGCTTAGTCGCGCTATAAGTCTTTAGGCCTATTACTTACTTATTACGTACTAACCTCCTACTAGTTCCTTAAGGCCCGCGTACCTACTACTAACCTTAGTCGTACTAATGCTACTATAAGTAGGCTCTAGGCCTGCCTCGATAATAAGATAGAGGTAAGCTTATTCTATAAGTATTCCTTACTAGATCGGCGTATACTAATCTCTTACTAGGAGCGTAAGGGCCTTATAGGCCTTCTAGGTCCTAAGGAGGATAATAAGATAGAGAGAGTAGAAAGTAACGAAGAGTAGCCCTACTCTAGGTACTCTTAGAGAATAAGCGGCTCTAGCTATAAGTATACTTAGCTCCTACGTCCTACCTAGGGCTATAGTATAGATAGCCTATAATATAGTTTTCTCTCTAGGCTTAATTCTTCTATTTTCCTTTACCTAAGCTCCTCTTACTCTTCTCCTACGCTAAGTATACTTTAATTAGGTCCTTTAAACCCTTATAGTCTACCTTATTAACCTAGAAGTTATAGTCTTCTAGCTACTCCTTCTACTATACTAGGTACTAGTATATACTACTATATACTCTAGTACTCCTAATAGCCTTAACCTTATACTTACTATCTTCTTTAGTAAGGGGTATAGAATAGGTAGGCTCCTTACCTACTTAGCCGTTCTATAGCTCTAGTAGCAAGGCGTAGAAGATATTATAGATCTAGTACTAGGTAGGTAGTACTAAGTAATAAGCCTAATTACTAATTACGTCGAGTACCTAGAAAGGTCTAATAA